>OW569407.1:55133846-55674378 GCA_937654795.1 Cistogaster globosa | reverse complement strand
TACTGAAATCAGTTTCATGGTAACTTTTCAACATGGACGCAGATATCTCTGGAACTACTGAATAGATTTTCTTACAAACTAGTGCATTTTGTTCATCTTATATCCCGCTTTTAGAGTGTGTAATACTAGTTTAGATAAATTTTTAGTTTCCTAGTAGAAGAAAGTCTTATGCCACTTTTGTGCCATTTTTACCGAAATCAGTTTCATGGTAACTTTTCAACATGGACGGAGATATCTCTGGAACTACTGAATAGATTTTCTTACGAACTAGTGCTCTTTGTTCGTCTAATATCCCGCTTTCAGAATGTGTCATACTTGTTTAGAAATAATTTTTAGTTTCCTAGTAGAAGAAAGTCTTATGCCACTTATGTGCCATTTTTACTGAAATCAGTTTCATGGTAACTTTTCAACATGGACGCTGATATCTCTGGAACTACTGAATATATTTTCTTACAAACTAGTGCATTTTGTTCGTCTTACATCCCGCTTTTATAGTGTGTAATACTTGTTTAGATAAATTTTTAGTTTCCTAGTAGAAGAAAGTCTTATGCCACTTTTGTGCCATTTTTACCGAAATCAGTTTCATGGTAACTTTTCAACATGGACGGAGATATCTCTGGAACTACTGAATATATTTTCTTACGAACTAGTGCACTTTGTTCGTCTAATATCCCGCTTTCAGAATGTGACATACTTGTTTAGAAAAAAATTTTAGTTTCCTAGTAGAAGAAAGTCTTATGCCACTTTTGTGTCATTTTTACCGAAATCAGTTTTATGGTAACTTTTCAACATGGACGCAGATATCTCTGGAACTACTGAATAGATTTTCTTACAAACTAGTGCATTTTGTTCGTCTAATATCCCGCTTTTAGAATGTGAAATACTTGTTTAGAAATAATTTTTAGTTTCCTAGTAGAAGCCAGTCTTATGCCACTTTTGTGCTATTTTTACCGAAATCAGTTTCATGGTAATTTTTCAACATGGACGCAGATATCTGAATAGATATTTTTACAAACTAGTGCATTTTGTTCGTGTAATATCCCGCTTTTAGAATGTGAAATACTTGTTTAGAAATAATTTTTAGGTTCCTAGAGAAGAAAGTCTTATGCCACTTTTGTGCTATTTTTACCGAAATTAGTTTCATGGTAACTTTTCAACATGGACGCAGATATCTCTGGAACTACTGAATACATTTTCTTACAAACTAGTGCATTTTGTTCGTCTAATATCCGGCTCCTAGAATGTGTAATACTTGTTTAAAAATAATTTTTCGTTTCCTAGTAGAGGCCAGTCTTATGCCACTTTTGTGCCATTTTCACCGAAATCAGTTTCATGGTAACTTTTTAAAATGGACGGAGATATCTCTGGAACTACTGAATAGATTTTCTTACAAACTAGTCCATTTTGTTCGTCTAATATCTCGCTTTTAGAATGTGAAATACTTGTTTAGAAATAATTTTTAATTTCCTAATATAAGAAAGTCTTATGCCACTTTTATGCAATTTTTACCAAAATCAGTTTCATGGTAACTTTTCAACATGGACGCAGATATCTCTGGAACTACTGAATCGATTTTCTTAAAAACAAGTGCATTTTGTTCATCTAATATTCCGCTTTTAGAATGTGAAATACTTGTTTAGAAATAATTTTAGTTTCCTAGTAGAAGAAAGTCTTATGCCACTTTTGTGCCATTTTTACCGAAATAAGTTTCATGGTAACTTTTCAACATGGACGCAGATATCTGAATAGATATTTTTACAAATTAGTGCATTTTGTTTCGTGTAATATCCCGCTTCTAGAATGTGAAATACTTGCTTAGAAATAATTTTTTAGGTTCCTAGAGAAGAAAGTCTTATGCCACTTTTGTGCTATTTTTACCGAAATTAGTTTCATGGTAACTTTTCAACATGGACGCAGATATCTCTGGAACTACTGAATAGATTTTCTTACAAACTAGCGCATTTTGTTCGTCTAATATCCCGCTCTTAGAATGTGTAATACTTGTTTAAAAATAATTTTTCGTTTCCTAGTAGAGGCCAGTCTTATGCCACTTTTGTGCCATTTTCACCGAAATCAGTTTCATGGTAACTTTTTAAAATGGACGGAGATATCTTTGGAACTACTGAATAGATTTTCTTACAAACTAGTGCATTTTGTTCGTCTAATATCCCGCTCTTAGAATGTGTAATACTTGTTTAAAAATAATTTTTCGTTTCCTAGTAGAGGCCAGTCTTATGCCACTTTTGTGCCATTTTCACCGAAATCAGTTTCATGGTAACTTTTTAAAATGGACGGAGATATCTCTGGAACTACTGAATAGATTTTCTTACGAACTAGTGCATTTTGTTCGTCTAATATCCTGCTTTCAGAATGTGACATACTTGTTTAGAAATAATTTTTAGTTTCCTAGTAGAAGAAAGTCTTATGCCACTTTTGTGCCATTTTTACTGAAATCAGTTTCATGGTAACTTTTCAACATGGACGCAGATATCTCTGGAACTACTGAATAGATTTTCTTAAAAACTAGTCCATTTTGTTCGTCTAATATCTCGCTTTTAGAATGTGACATACTTGTTTAGAAATAATTTTTAATTTCCTAGTATAAGAAAGTCTTATGCCACTTTTGTGCCATTTTCACCGAAATCAGTTTCATGGTAACTTTTGAAAATGGACGGAGATATCTCTGGAACTACTGAATAGATTTTCTTACGAACTAGTGCATTTTGTTCGTCTAATATCCTGCTTTCAGAATGTGACATACTTGTTTAGAAATAATTTTTAGTTTCCTAGTAGAAGCCAGTCTTATGCCACTTTTGTGTCATTTTTACCGAAATCGGTTTCATGGTAACTTTTCAACATGGACGCAGATATCTCTGGAACTACTGAATAGATTTTCTTAAAAACTAGTCCATTTTGTTCGTCTAATATCTCGCTTTTAGAATGTGACATACTTGTTTAGAAATAATTTTTAATTTCCTAGTATAAGAAAGTCTTATGCCACTTTTGTGCCATTTTCACCGAAATCAGTTTCATGGTAACTTTTGAAAATGGACGGAGATATCTCTGGAACTACTGAATAGATTTTCTTACGAACTAGTGCATTTTGTTCGTCTAATATCCTGCTTTCAGAATGTGACATACTTGTTTAGAAATAATTTTTAGTTTCCTAGTAGAAGCCAGTCTTATGCCACTTTTGTGTCATTTTTACCGAAATCGGTTTCATGGTAACTTTTCAACATGGACGCAGATATCTCTGGAACTACTGAATAGCTTTTCTTACAAACTAGTCCATTTTGTTCGTCTAATATCCCGCTTTTAGAATGTGTAATACTTGTTTAGAAATAATTTTTAGTTTCCCAGTAGAAGCCAGTCTTATGCCACTTTTGTGCCATTTTTACCGAAATCAGTTTCATGGTAACTTTTCAAAATGGACGCAGATATCTCTGGAACTACTGAATAGATTTTCTTAAAAACTAGTCCAATTTGTTCGCCTAATATTTTGCTTTTAGAATGTGAAATACTTGTTTAGAAATAATTTTTAGTTTCCTAGTAGAAGAAAGTCTTATGCCACTTTTGTGTCATTTTTACCGAAATCGGTTTCATGGTAACTTTTCAACATGGACGCAGATATCTCTGGAACTACTGCATAGATTTTCTTACAAACTAGTCCATTTTGTTCGCCTAATATCTCGCTTTTAGAATGTGAAATACTTGTTTAGAAATAATTTTTAGTTTCCTAGTAGAAGAAAGTCTTATGCCACTTTTGTGCCATTTTTACCGAAATCAGTTTCATGGTAACTTATCAACATGGACGGAGATATCTCTGAAACTACTGAATAGATTTTCTTACAAACTAGTGCATTTTGTTTGTCTAATATCCCGCTTTTAAAATGTGAAATACTTGTTTAGAAATAATTTTTAGTTTCCTAGTAGAAGAAAGTCTTATGCCACTTTTGTGCCATTTTTACCAAAATCAGTTTCATGGTAACTTTTTAACATGACGCAGATATTTCTGGAACTACTGAATAGATTTTCTTACAAACTAGTCCATTTTGTTCGTCTAATATCCCGCTTTTATAATGTGTAATACTTGTTTAGAAATAATTTTAATTTCCTAGTATAAGAAAGTCTTATGCCACTTTTGTGCCATTTTTACCGAAATCAGTTTAATGGTAACTTTTCAACATGGACGGAGATATCTCTGGAACTACTGAATAGATTTTCTTACAAACTAGTCCATTTTGTTCGTCTAATATCTCGCTTTTAGAATGTGAAATACTTGTTTAGAAATAATTTTTAATTTCCTAGTATAAGAAAGTCTTATGCCACTTTTGTGCCATTTTTACCGAAATCAGTTTCATGGTAACTTTTCAACATGGACGCAGATATCTCTGGAACTACTGAATAGATTTTCCTACAAACTAGAACATTTTGTTCGTCTAATATCCCGCTTTTAGAATGTGAAAAACTTGTTTAGAAATAATTTTTAGTTTCCTAGAAGAAAAAAGTCTTATGACACTTTTGTGCTATTTTTACCGAAATTAGTTTCATGGTAACTTTTCATCATGGACGCAGATATCTCTGGAACTACTGAATAGATTTTCTTAAAAACAAGTGCGTTTTGTTCATCTAATATTCCGCTTTTAGAATGTGAAATACTTGTTTAGAAATAATTTTAGTTTCCTAGTAGAAGAAAGTCTTATGCCACTTTTGTGCCATTTTTACCGAAATCAGTTTCATGGTAACTTTTCAACATGGACGCAGATATCTGAATAGATATTTTTACAAATTAGTGCATTTTGTTCGTGTAATATCCCGCTTTAAGAATGTGAAATACTTGCTTAGAAATAATTTTTAGGTTCCTAGAGAAGAAAGTCTTATGCCACTTTTGTGCTATTTTTACCGAAATTAGTTTCATGGTAACTTTTCAACATGGACGCAGATATCTCTGGAACTACTGAATACATTTTCTTACAAACTAGTGCATTTTGTTCGTCTAATATCCGGCTCCTAGAATGTGTAATACTTGTTTAAAAATAATTTTTCGTTTCCTAGTAGAGGCCAGTCTTATGCCACTTTTGTGCCATTTTCACCGAAATCAGTTTCATGGTAACTTTTTAAAATGGACGGAGATATCTCTGGAACTACTGAATAGATTTTCTTACAAACTAGTCCATTTTGTTCGTCTAATATCTCGCTTTTAGAATGTGAAATACTTGTTTAGAAATAATTTTTAATTTCCTAGTATAAGAAAGTCTTATGCCACTTTTATGCAATTTTTACCAAAATCAGTTTCATGGTAACTTTTCAACATGGACGCAGATATCTCTGGAACTACTGAATCGATTTTCTTAAAAATAAGTGCATTTTGTTCATCTAATATTCCGCTTTTAGAATGTGAAATACTTGTTTAGAAATAATTTTAGTTTCCTAGTAGAAGAAAGTCTTATGCCACTTTTGTGCCATTTTTACCGAAATAAGTTTCATGGTAACTTTTCAACATGGACGCAGATATCTGAATAGATATTTTTACAAATTAGTGCATTTTGTTCGTGTAATATCCCGCTTCTAGAATGTGAAATACTTGCTTAGAAATAATTTTTAGGTTCCTAGAGAAGAAAGTCTTATGCCACTTTTGTGCTATTTTTACCGAAATTAGTTTCATGGTAACTTTTCAACATGGACGCAGATATCTCTGGAACTACTGAATAGATTTTCTTACAAACTAGTGCATTTTGTTCGTCTAATATCCCGCTCTTAGAATGTGTAATACTTGTTTAAAAATAATTTTTCGTTTCCTAGTAGAGGCCAGTCTTATGCCACTTTTGTGCCATTTTCACCGAAATCAGTTTCATGGTAACTTTTTAAAATGGACGGAGATATCTTTGGAACTACTGAATAGATTTTCTTACAAACTAGTGCATTTTGTTCGTCTAATATCCTTCTTTCAGAATGTGACACACTTGTTTAGAAATAATTTTTAGTTTCCTAGTAGAAGAAAGTCTTATGCCCTTTTGTGCCATTTTTACTGAAATCAGTTTCATGGTAACTTTTCAACATGGACGCAGATATCTCTGGAACTACTGAATAGATTTTCTTACAAACTAGTGCATTTTGTTCGTCTAATATCCCGCTCTTAGAATGTGTAATACTTGTTTAAAAATAATTTTTCGTTTCCTAGTAGAGGCCAGTCTTATGCCACTTTTGTGCCATTTTCACCGAAATCAGTTTCATGGTAACTTTTTAAAATGGACGGAGATATCTCTGGAACTACTGAATAGATTTTCTTACGAACTAGTGCATTTTGTTCGTCTAATATCCTGCTTTCAGAATGTGACATACTTGTTTAGAAATAATTTTTAGTTTCCTAGTAGAAGAAAGTCTTATGCCACTTTTGTGCCATTTTTACTGAAATCAGTTTCATGGTAACTTTTCAACATGGACGCAGATATCTCTGGAACTACTGAATAGATTTTCTTAAAAACTAGTCCATTTTGTTCGTCTAATATCTCGCTTTTAGAATGTGACATACTTGTTTAGAAATAATTTTTAATTTCCTAGTATAAGAAAGTCTTATGCCACTTTTGTGCCATTTTCACCAAAATCAGTTTCATGGTAACTTTTGAAAATGGACGGAGATATCTCTGGAACTACTGAATAGATTTTCTTACGAACTAGTGCATTTTGTTCGTCTAATATCCTGCTTTCAGAATGTGACATACTTGTTTAGAAATAATTTTTAGTTTCCTAGTATAAGAAAGTCTTATGCCACTTTTGTGCCATTTTCACCGAAATCAGTTTCATGGTAACTTTTGAAAATGGACGGAGATATCTCTGGAACTACTGAATAGATTTTCTTACGAACTAGTGCATTTTGTTCGTCTAATATCCTGCTTTCAGAATGTGACATACTTGTTTAGAAATAATTTTTAGTTTCCTAGTAGAAGCCAGTCTTATGCCACTTTTGTGTCATTTTTACCGAAATCGGTTTCATGGTAACTTTTCAACATGGACGCAGATATCTCTGGAACTACTGAATAGATTTTCTTAAAAACTAGTCCATTTTGTTCGTCTAATATCTCGCTTTTAGAATGTGACATACTTGTTTAGAAATAATTTTTAATTTCCTAGTATAAGAAAGTCTTATGCCACTTTTGTGCCATTTTCACCGAAATCAGTTTCATGGTAACTTTTGAAAATGGACGGAGATATCTCTGGAACTACTGAATAGATTTTCTTACGAACTAGTGCATTTTGTTCGTCTAATATCCTGCTTTCAGAATGTGACATACTTGTTTAGAAATAATTTTTAGTTTCCTAGTAGAAGCCAGTCTTATGCCACTTTTGTGTCATTTTTACCGAAATCGGTTTCATGGTAACTTTTCAACATGGACGCAGATATCTCTGGAACTACTGAATAGCTTTTCTTACAAACTAGTCCATTTTGTTCGTCTAATATCCCGCTTTTAGAATGTGTAATACTTGTTTAGAAATAATTTTTAGTTTCCCAGTAGAAGCCAGTCTTATGCCACTTTTGTGCCATTTTTACCGAAATCAGTTTCATGGTAACTTTTCAACATGGACGCAGATATCTCTGGAACTACTGAATAGATTTTCTTAAAAACTAGTCCAATTTGTTCGCCTAATATTTTGCTTTTAGAATGTGAAATACTTGTTTAGAAATAATTTTTAGTTTCCTAGTAGAAGAAAGTCTTATGCCACTTTTGTGTCATTTTTACCGAAATCGGTTTCATGGTAACTTTTCAACATGGACGCAGATATCTCTGGAACTACTGCATAGATTTTCTTACAAACTAGTCCATTTTGTTCGCCTAATATCTCGCTTTTAGAATGTGAAATACTTGTTTAGAAATAATTTTTAGTTTCCTAGTAGAAGAAAGTCTTATGCCACTTTTGTGCCATTTTTACCGAAATCAGTTTCATGGTAACTTATCAACATGGACGGAGATATCTCTGAAACTACTGAATAGATTTTCTTACAAACTAGTGCATTTTGTTTGTCTAATATCCCGCTTTTAAAATGTGAAATACTTGTTTAGAAATAATTTTTAGTTTCCTAGTAGAAGAAAGTCTTATGCCACTTTTGTGCCATTTTTACCGAAATCAGTCTCATGGTAACTTTTCAACATGGACGCAGATATCTGAATAGATATTTTTACAAACTAGTGCATTTTGTTCGTGTAATATCCCGCTTTTAGAATGTGAAATACGTGCTTAGAAATAATTTTTAGGTTCCTAGAGAAGAAAGTCTTATGCCACTTTTGTGCTATTTTTACCGAAATCAGTTTCATGGTAACTTTTCAATATGGACGCAAATATCTCTGGAACTACTGAATAGATTTTCTTACAAACTAGTCCATTTTGTTCGTCTAATATCCCGCTTTTAGAATGTGAAAAACTTGTTTAGAAATAATTTTTAGTTTCCTAGAAGAAGAAAGTCTTATGCCACTTTTGTGCTATTTTTACCGAAATTAGTTTCATGGTAACTTTTTACCATGGACGCAGATATCTCTGGAACTACTAAATAGATTTTCTTACAAACTAGTCCATTTTGTTCGTCTAATATCCCGCTTTTAGAATGTGAAATACTTGTTAAGAAATAATTTTTAATTTCCTAGTATAAGAAAGTCTTATGCCACTTTTGTGCCATTTTCACCGAAATCAGTTTCATGGTAACTTTTTAAAATGGACGGAGATATCTCTGGAACTACTGAATAGATTTTCTTACAAACTAGTGCATTTTGTTCGTATAATATCCTGCTTTCAGAATGTGACATACTTGTTTAGAAATAATTTTTAGTTTCCTAGTAGAAGAAAGTCTTATGCCACTTTTGTGCCATTTTTACTGAAATCAGTTTCATGGTAACTTTTCAACATGGACGCAGATATCTCTGGAACTACTGAATAGATTTTCTTACAAACTAGTGCATTTTGTTCGTCTTATATCCCGCTTTTAGAGTGTGTAATACTTGTTTAGAAATAATTTTTAGTTTCCTAGTAGAAACCAGTCTTATGCCACTTTAGTGTCATTTTTACCGAAATCGGTTTCATGGTAACTTTTCAACATGGACGCAGATACCTCTGGAACTACTGAATAGCTTTTCTTACAAACTAGTCCATTTTGTTCGTCTAATATCCCGCTTTTAGAATGTGTAATACTTGTTTAGAAATAATTTTTAGTTTCCTAGTAGAAGAAAGTCTTATGCCACTTTAGTGCCATTTTTGCCGAAATCATTCTCATGGTAACTTTTCAACATGGACGCAGATATCTGAATAGATATTTTTACAAACTAGTGCATTTTGTTCGTGTAATATCCCGCTTTTATAATGTGAAATACGTGCTTAGAAATAATTTTTAGGTTCCTAGTAGAAGAAAGTCTTATGCCACTTTAGTGCCATTTTTGCCGAAATCATTCTCATGGTAACTTTTCAACATGGACGCAGATATCTGAATAGATATTTTTACAAACTAGTGCATTTTGTTCGTGTAATATCCCGCTTTTAGAATGTGAAATACTTGCTTAGAAATAATTTTTAGTTTCCTTGTAGAGGCCAGTCTTATGCCACTTTTGTGCTATTTTTACCGAAATCAGTTTCATGCTAACTTTTCAACATGGACGCAGATATCTCTGGAACTACTGAATCAATTTTCTTAAAAACAAGTGCATTTTGTTCATCTAACATTCCGCTTTTAGAATGTGAAATACTTGTTTAGAAATAATTTTTAGTTTCCTAGTAGAAGAAAGTCTTATGCCACTTTTATGCCATTTTTACCAAAATCAGTTTCATGGTAACTTTTTAGCATGACGCAGATATTTCTGGAACTACTGAATAGATTTTCTTACAAACTAGTCCATTTTGTTCGTCTAATATCCCGCTTTTATAATGTGTAATACTTGTTTAGAAATAATTTTAATTTCCTAGTATAAGAAAGTCTTATGCCACTTTTGTGCCATTTTTACCGAAATCAGTTTCATGGTAACTTTTCAACATGGACGGAGATATCTCTGGAACTACTGAATAGATTTTCTTACAAACTAGTCCATTTTGTTCGTCTAATATCTCGCTTTTAGAATGTGAAATACTTGTTTAGAAATAATTTTTAATTTCCTAGTGTAAGAAAGTCTTATGCCACTTTTGTGCCATTTTTACCGAAATCAGTTTCATGGTAACTTTTCAACATGGACGCAGATATCTCTGGAACTACTGAATAGATTTTCCTACAAACTAGAACATTTTGTTCGTCTAATATCCCGCTTTTAGAATGTGAAAAACTTGTTTAGAAATAATTTTTAGTTTCCTAGAAGAAAAAAGTCTTATGACACTTTTGTGCTATTTTTACCGAAATTAGTTTCATGGTAACTTTTCATCATGGACGCAGATATCTCTGGAACTACTGAATAGATTTTCTTACAAACTAGTCCATTTTGTTCGTCTAATATCTCGCTTTTAGAATGTGAAATACTTGTTTAGAAATAATTTTTAGTTTCCTAGCAGAAGCCAGTCTTATGCCACTTTTGTGCCATTTTTACCGAAATCAGTTTCATGGTAACTTTTCAACATGGACGCAGATATCTCTGGAACTACTGAATAGATTTTCTTACAAACTAGTCCATTTTGTTCGCCTAATATCTCGCTTTTAGAATGTGAAATACTTGTTTAGAAATAATTTTTAATTTCCTAGTATAAGAAAGTCTTATGCCACTTTTGTGCCATTTTTACCGAAATCAGTTTCATGCTAACTTTTCACCATGGACGCAGATATCTCTGGAACTACTGAATAGATTTTCCTACAAACTAGTCCATTTTGTTCGTCTAATATCCCGCTTTTAGAATGTGAAAAACTTGTTTAGAAATAATTTTTAGTTTCCTAGAAGAAAAAAGTCTTATGACACTTTTGTGCTATTTTTATCGAAATTAGTTTCATGGTAACTTTTCATCATGGACGCAGATATCTCTGGAACTACTGAATAGATTTTCTTACAAACTAGTCCATTTTGTTCGTCTAATATCTCGCTTTTAGAATGTGAAATACTTGTTTAGAAATAATTTTGAATTTCCTAGTATAAGAAAGTCTTATACCACTTTTGTGCCATTTTTACCGAAATCAGTTTCATGGTAACTTTTCAACATGGACGCAGATATCTCTGGAACTACTGAATAGATTTTCTTACAAACTAGTCCATTTTGTTCGTCTAATATCTCGCTTTTAGAATGTGAAATACTTGTTTAGAAATAATTTTTAATTTCCTAGTATAAGAAAGTCTTATACCACTTTTGTGCCATTTTTACCGAAATCAGTTTCATGGTAACTTTGCAACATGGACGGAGATATCTCTGGAACTACTGAATAGATTTTCTTACAAACTAGTCCATTTTGTTCGTCTAATATCTCGCTTTTAGAATGTGAAATACTTGTTTAGAAATAATTTTTAATTTCCTAGTATAAGAAAGTCTTATTCCACTTTTGTGCCATTTTTACCGAAATCAGTTTCATGGTAACTTTTCAACATGGACGGAGATATCTCTGGAACTACTGAATAGATTTTCTTACAAACTAGTCCATTTTGTTCGTCTAATATCTCGCTTTTAGAATGTGAAATACTTGTTTAGAAATAATTTTTAATTTCCTAGTATAAGAAAGTCTTATACCACTTTTGTGCCATTTTTACCGAAATCAGTTTCATGGTAACTTTTCAACATGGACGCAGATATCTCTGGAATTACTGAATAGATTTTCTTACAAACTAGTCCATTTTGTTCGTCTAATATCTCGCTTTTAGAATGTGAAATACTTGTTTAGAAATAATTTTTAATTTCCTAGTATAAGAAAGTCTTATACCACTTTTGTGCCATTTTTACCGAAATCAGTTTCATGGTAACTTTTCAACATGGACGGAGATATCTCTGGAACTACTGAATAGATTTTCTTACAAACTAGTCCATTTTGTTAGTCTAATATCTCGCTTTTAGAATGTGAAATACTTGTTTAGAAATAATTTTTAATTTCCTAGTATAAGAAAGTCTTATGCCACTTTTGTGCCATTTTTACCGAAATCAGTTTCATGGTAACTTTTCAACATGGACGGAGATATCTCTGGAACTACTGAATAGATTTTCTTACAAACTAGTCCATTTTGTTCGTCTAATATCTCGCTTTTAGAATGTGAAATACTTGTTTAGAAATAATTTTTAATTTCCTAGTATAAGAAAGTTTTATACCACTTTTGTGCCATTTTTACCGAAATCAGTTTCATGGTAACTTTTCAACATGGACGCAGATATCTCTGGAACTACTGAATAGATTTTCTTACAAACTAGTCCATTTTGTTCGTCTAATATCTCGCTTTTAGAATGTGAAATACTTGTTTAGAAATAATTTTTAATTTCCTAGTATAAGAAAGTCTTATACCACTTTTGTGCCATTTTTACCGAAATCAGTTTCATGGTAACTTTTCAACATGGACGGAGATATCTCTGGAACTACTGAATAGATTTTCTTACAAACTAGTCCATTTTGTTCGTCTAATATCTCGCTTTTAGAATGTGAAATACTTGTTTAGAAATAATTTTTAATTTCCTAGTATAAGAAAGTCTTATGCCACTTTTGTGCCATTTTTACCGAAATCAGTTTCATGGTAACTTTTCAACATGGACGGAGATATCTCTGGAACTACTGAATAGATTTTCTTACAAACTAGTCCATTTTGTTCGTCTAATATCTCGCTTTTAGAATGTGAAATACTTGTTTAGAAATAATTTTTAATTTCCTAGTATAAGA
The DNA here is from genome assembly GCA_937654795.1 of Cistogaster globosa. NCBI lineage: Eukaryota > Metazoa > Arthropoda > Insecta > Diptera > Tachinidae > Cistogaster > Cistogaster globosa. The sequence goes on along the minus strand of OW569407.1, from coordinate 55,661,576 downwards.
AAGTCTTATACCACTTTTGTGCCATTTTTACCGAAATCAGTTTCATGGTAACTTTTCAACATGGAGATATCTCTGGAACTACTGAATAGATTTTCTTACAAACTAGTCCATTTTGTTCGTCTAATATCTCGCTTTTAGAATGTGAAATACTTGTTTAGAAATAATTTTTAATTTCCTAGTATAAGAAAGTCTTATGCAACTTTTGTGCCATTTTTACCGAAATCAGTTTCATGGTAACTTTTCAACATGGACGAAGATATCTCTGGAACTACTGAATAGATTTTCTTACAAACTAGTCCATTTTGTTCGTCTAATATCTCGCTTTTAGAATGTGAAATACTTGTTTAGAAATAATTTTTAATTTCCTAGTATAAGAAAGTCTTATACCACTTTTGTGCCATTTTTACCGAAATCAGTTTCATGGTAACTTTTCAACATGGACGCAGATATCTCTGGAACTACTGAATAGATTTTCTTACAAACTAGTCCATTTTGTTCGTCTAATATCTCGCTTTTAGAATGTGAAATACTTGTTTAGAAATAATTTTTAATTTCCTAGTATAAGAAAGTCTTATGCCACTTTTGTGCCATTTTTACCGAAATCAGTTTCATGCTAACTTTTCACCATGGACGCAGATATCTCTGGAACTACTGAATATATTTTCTTACAAACTAGTCCATTTTGTTCGTCTAATATCCCGCTTTTAGAATGTGAAAAACTTGTTTAGAAATAATTTTTAGTTTCCTAGGAGAAGAAAGTCTTATGCCACTTTTGTGCTATTTTTACCGAAATTAGTTTCATGGTAACTTTTCATCATGGACGCAGATATCTCTGGAACTACTGAATAGATTTTCTTACAAACTAGTCCATTTTGTTCGTCTAATATCTCGCTTTTAGAATGTGAAATACTTGTTTAGAAATAATTTTTAATTTCCTAGTATAAGAAAGTCTTATGCCACTTTTGTGCCATTTTCACCGAAATCAGTTTCATGGTAACTTTTTAAAATGGACGGAGATATCTCTGGAACTACTGAATAGATTTTCTTACAAACTAGTGCATTTTGTTCGTATAATATCCTGCTTTCAGAATGTGACATACTTGTTTAGAAATAATTTTTAGTTTCCTAGTAGAAGAAAGTCTTATGCCACTTTTGTGCTATTTTTACCGAAATCAGTTTCATGGTAACTTTTCAACATGGACGCAGATATCTGAATAGATATTTTTACAAACTACTGCATTTTGTTCGTGTAATATCCCGCTTTTAGAATGTGAAATACTTGTTTAGAAATAATTTTTAATTTCCTAGTATAAGAAAGTCTTATACCACTTTTGTGCCATTTTTACCGAAATCAGTTTCATGGTAACTTTTCAACATGGACGCATATATCTCTGGAACTACTGAATAGATTTTTTTAAAAACAAGTGCATTTTGTTCATCTAATATTCCGCATTTAGAATGTGAAATACTTGTTTAGAAATAATTTTTAGTTTCCTAGTAGAAGAAAGTCTTATGCCACTCTTGTGCCATTTTTACCGAAATCAGTTTCATGGTAACTTTTCAACATGGACGCAGATATCTCTGGAACTACTGAATAGATTTTCTTACAAACTAGTCCATTTTGTTCGTCTAATATCCCGCTTTTAGAATGTGAAAAACTTGTTTAGAAATAATTTTTAGTTTCCTAGGAGAAGAAAGTCTTATGCCACTTTTGTGCTATTTTTACCGAAATTAGTTTCATGGTAACTTTTCATCATGGACGCAGATATCTCTGGAACTACTGAATAGTCTTATGCCACTTTTGTGCCATTTTTACCGAAATCAGTTTCATGGTAACTTTTTAACATGGACGTAGATATCTCTGAAACTACTGAATAGATTTTCTTACAAACTAGTCCATTTTGTTCATCTAATATCCCGCTTTTAGAATGTGTAATACTTGTTTAGAAATAATTTTTAGTTTCCTAGCAGAAGCCCGTCTTATGCCACTTTTGTGCCATTTTTACCGAAATTAGTTTGATGGTAACTTTTCAACATGGACGCAGATATCTCTGGAACTACTGAATCGATTTTTTTAAAAACAAGTGCATTTTGTTCATCTAATATTCCGCATTTAGAATGTGAAATACTTGTTTAGAAATAATTTTTAGTTTCCTAGTAGAAGAAAGTCTTATGCCACTCTTGTGCCATTTTTACCGAAATCAGTTTCATGGTAACTTTTCAACATGGACGCAGATATCTCTGGAACTACTGAATAGATTTTCTTACAAACTAGTCCATTTTGTTCGTCTAATATCCCGCTTTTAGAATGTGAAAAACTTGTTTAGAAATAATTTTTAGTTACCTAGGAGAAGAAAGTCTTATGCCACTTTTGTGCTATTTTTACCGAAATTAGTTTCATGGTAACTTTTCATCATGGACGCAGATATCTCTGGAACTACTGAATAGTCTTATGCCACTTTTGTGCCATTTTCACCGAAATCAGTTTCATGGTAACTTTTCAACATGGACGCATATATCTCTGGAACTACTGAATAGATTTTCTTACAAACTAGTCTATTTTGTTCGTCTAATATCTCGCTTTTAGAATGTGAAACACTTGTTTATAAATAATTTTTAGTTTCCTAGTAGAAGAAAGTCTTATGCCACTTTTGTGCCATTTTTACCGAAATCAGTTTCATGGTAACTTTTTAACATGGACGTAGATATCTCTGAAACTACTGAATAGATTTTCTTACAAACTAGTCCATTTTGTTCGTCTAATATCTCGCTTTTAGAATGTGAAATACTTGTTTAGAAATAATTTTTAATTTCCTAGTATAAGAAAGTCTTATGCCACTTTTGTGCCATTTTTACCGAAATCAGTTTCATGCTAACTTTTCACCATGGACGCAGATATCTCTGGAACTACTGAATAGATTTTCTTACAAACTAGTCCATTTTGTTCGTCTAATATCCCGCTTTTAGAATGTGAAAAACTTGTTTAGAAATAATTTTTAGTTTCCTAGGAGAAGAAAGTCTTATGCCACTTTTGTGCTATTTTTACCGAAATTAGTTTCATGGTAACTTTTCATCATGGACGCAGATATCTCTGGAACTACTGAATAGATTTTCTTACAAACTAGTCCATTTTGTTCGTCTAATATCTCGCTTTTAGAATGTGAAATACTTGTTTAGAAATAATTTTTAATTTCCTAGTATAAGAAAGTCTTATGCCACTTTTGTGCCATTTTCACCGAAATCAGTTTCATGGTAACTTTTCAACATGGACGCATATATCTCTGGAACTACTGAATATATTTTCTTACAAACTAGTCTATTTTGTTCGTCTAATATCTCGCTTTTAGAATGTGAAATACTTGTTTAGACATAATTTTTAATTTTCTAGTATAAGAAAGTCTTATGCCACTTTTGTGCCATTTTTACCGAAATTAGTTTGATGGTAACTTTTCAACATGGACGCAGATATCTCTGGAACTACTGAATGGATTTTTTTAAAAACAAGTGCATTTTGTTCATCTAATATTCCGCATTTAGAATGTGAAATACTTGTTTAGAAATAATTTTTAGTTTCCTAGTAGAAGAAAGTCTTATGCCACTCTTGTGCCATTTTTACCGAAATCAGTTTCATGGTAACTTTTCAACATGGACGCAGATATCTCTGGAACTACTGAATAGATTTTCTTACAAACTAGTCCATTTTGTTCGTCTAATATCCCGCTTTTAGAATGTGAAAAACTTGTTTAGAAATAATTTTTAGTTTCCTAGGAGAAGAAAGTCTTATGCCACTTTTGTGCTATTTTTACCGAAATTAGTTTCATGGTAACTTTTCATCATGGACGCAGATATCTCTGGAACTACTGAATAGTCTTATGCCACTTTTGTGCCATTTTCACCGAAATCAGTTTCATGGTAACTTTTCAACATGGACGTATATATCTCTGGAACTACTGAATAGATTTTCTTACAAACTAGTCTATTTTGTTCGTCTAATATCTCGCTTTTAGAATGTGAAATACTTGTTTATAAATAATTTTTAGTTTCCTAGTAGAAGAAAGTCTTATGCCACTTTTGTGCCATTTTTACCGAAATCAGTTTCATGGTAACTTTTTAACATGGACGTAGATATCTCTGAAACTACTGAATAGATTTTCTTACAAACTAGTCCATTTTGTTCGTCTAATATCTCGCTTTTAGAATGTGAAATACTTGTTTAGAAATAATTTTTAATTTCCTAGTATAAGAAAGTCTTATGCCACTTTTGTGCCATTTTTACCGAAATCAGTTTCATGCTAACTTTTCACCATGGACGCAGATATCTCTGGAACTACTGAATAGATTTTCTTACAAACTAGTCCATTTTGTTCGTCTAATATCCCGCTTTTAGAATGTGAAAAACTTGTTTAGAAATAATTTTTAGTTTCCTAGGAGAAGAAAGTCTTATGCCACTTTTGTGCTATTTTTACCGAAATTAGTTTCATGGTAACTTTTCATCATGGACGCAGATATCTCTGAAACTACTGAATAGATTTTCTTACAAACTAGTCCATTTTGTTCGTCTAATATCTCGCTTTTAGAATGTGAAATACTTGTTTAGAAATAATTTTTAATTTCCTAGTATAAGAAAGTCTTATGCCACTTTTGTGCCATTTTCACCGAAATCAGTTTCATGGTAACTTTTTAAAATGGACGGAGATATCTCTGGAACTACTGAATAGATTTTCTTACAAACTAGTGCATTTTGTTCGTATAATATCCTGCTTTCAGAATGTGACATACTTGTTTAGAAATAATTTTTAGTTTCCTAGTAGAAGAAAGTCTTATGCCACTTTTGTGCTATTTTTACCGAAATCAGTTTCATGGTAATTTTTCAACATGGACGCAGATATCTGAATAGATATTTTTACAAACTACTGCATTTTGTTCGTGTAATATCCCGCTTTTAGAATGTGAAATACTTGTTTAGAAATAATTTTTAATTTCCTAGTATAAGAAAGTCTTATACCACTTTTGTGCCATTTTTACCGAAATCAGTTTCATGGTAACTTTTCAACATGGACGCATATATCTCTGGAACTACTGAATAGATTTTCTTACAAACTAGTCTATTTTGTTCGTCTAATATCTCGCTTTTAGAATGTGAAATACTTGTTTATAAATAATTTTTAGTTTCCTAGTAGAAGAAAGTCTTATGCCACTTTTGTGCCATTTTTACCGAAATCAGTTTCATGGTAACTTTTTAACATGGACGTAGATATCTCTGAAACTACTGAATAGATTTTCTTACAAACTAGTCCATTTTGTTCGTCTAATATCCCGCTTTTAGAATGTGTAATACTTGTTTAGAAATAATTTTTAGTTTCCTAGCAGAAGCCCGTCTTATGCCACTTTTGTGCCATTTTTACCGAAATCAGTTTCATGGTAACTTTTCAACATGGACGCATATATCTCTGGAACTACTGAATATATTTTCTTACAAACTAGTCTATTTTGTTCGTCTAATATCTCGCTTTTAGAATGTGAAATACTTGTTTAGACATAATTTTTAATTTTCTAGTATAAGAAAGTCTTATGCCACTTTTGTGCCATTTTTACCGAAATTAGTTTGATGGTAACTTTTCAACATGGACGCAGATATCTCTGGAACTACTGAATCGATTTTTTTAAAAACAAGTGCATTTTGTTCATCTAATATTCCGCATTTAGAATGTGAAATACTTGTTTAGAAATAATTTTTAGTTTCCTAGTAGAAGAAAGTCTTATGCCACTTTTGTGCCATTTTTACCGAAATCAGTTTCATGGTAACTTTTCAACATGGACGCAGATATCTGAATAGATATTTTTACAAACTAGTGCATTTTGTTCGTGTAATATCCCGCTTTTAGAATGTGAAATACTTGCTTAGAAATAATTTTTAGTTTCCTAGTAGAAGCCAGTCTTATGCCACTTTTGTGCCATTTTTACCGAAATCAGTTTCATGGTAACTTTTTAACATGGACGTAGATATTTCTGGAACTACTGAATAGATTTTCTTACAAACTAGTGCATTTTGTTCGTCTAATATCCCGTTCTTAGAACGTGTAATACTTGTTTAGAAATAATTTTTCGTTTTCCTAGTAGAAGCCAGTGTTATGCCACTTTTGTGCCATTATTACCGAAATCAGTATCATGGTAACTTTTTAACATGGACGCAGATATTTCTGGAACTACTGAATAGATATTCTTACAAACTAGCCCATTTTGTTCGTCTTATATCTCGCTTTTAGAATGTGAAATACTTGTTCAGAAATAATTTTTAATTTCCTAGTATAAGAAAGTCTTATGCCACTTTTGTGCCATTTTCACCGAATTCAGTTTCATGGTAACTTTTCAAAATGGACGGAGATATCTCTGGAACTACTGAATAGATTTTCTTACGAACTAGTGCATTTTGTTCGTCTAATATCTCGCTTTTAGAATGTGAAATACTTGTTTAGAAATAATTTTTAATTTCCTAGTATAAGAAAGTCTTATGCCACTTTTGTGCCATTTTTACCGAAATCAGTTTCATGGTAACTTTTCAACATGGACGGAGATATCTCTGGAACTACTGAATAGATTTTCTTACAAACTAGTCCATTTTGTTCGTCTAATATCTCGCTTTTAGAATGTGAAATACTTGTTTAGAAATAATTTTTAATTTCCTAGTATAAGAAAGTCTTATACCACTTTTGTGCCATTTTTACCGAAATCAGTTTCATGGTAACTTTTCAACATGGACGCAGATATCTCTGGAACTACTGAATAGATTTTCTTACAAACTAGTCCATTTTGTTCGTCTAATGTCTCGCTTTTAGAATGTGAAATACTTGTTTAGAAATAATTTTTAATTTCCTAGTATAAGAAAGTCTTATGCCACTTTTGTGCCATTTTTACCGAAATCAGTTTCATGCTAACTTTTCACCATGGACGCAGATATCTCTGGAACTACTGAATAGATTTTCTTACAAACTAGTCCATTTTGTTCGTCTAATATCCCGCTTTTAGAATGTGAAAAACTTGTTTAGAAATAATTTTTAGTTTCCTAGGAGAAGAAAGTCTTATGCCACTTTTGTGCTATTTTTACCGAAATTAGTTTCATGGTAACTTTTCATCATGGACGCAGATATCTCTGGAACTACTGAATAGTATTTCTTACAAACTAGTCCATTTTGTTCGTCTAATATCTCGCTTTTAGAATGTGAAATACTTGTTTAGAAATAATTTTTAATTTCCTAGTATAAGAAAGTCTTATGCCACTTTTGTGCCATTTTTACTGAAGTCAGCTTCATGGTAACTTTTCAACATGAACGCAGATATCTCTGGAACTACTGAATAGATTTTCTTACAAACTAGTGCATTTTGTTCGTCTTATATCCCGCTTTTAGAGTGTGTAATACTTGTTTAGAAATAAATTTTAGTTTCCTAGCAGAAGCCAGTCTTATGCCACTTTTGTGCCATTTTTACCGAAATCAGTTTCATGGTAACTTTTCAACATAGACGCATATATCTCTGGAACTACTGAATAGATTTTCTTACAAACTAGTCTATTTTGTTCGTCAAATATCTCGCTTTTAGAATGTGAAATACTTGTTTATAAATAATTTTTAGTTTCCTAGTAGAAGAAAGTTTTATGCCACTTTTGTGCCATTTTTACCGAAATCAGTTTCATGGTAACTTTTTAACATGGACGTAGATATCTCTGAAACTACTGAATAGATTTTCTTACAAACTAGTCCATTTTGTTCGTCTAATATCCCGCTTTTAGAATGTGTAATACTTGTTTAGAAATAATTTTTAGTTTCCTAGCAGAAGCCCGTCTTATGCCACTTTTGTGCCATTTTTACCGAAATCAGTTTCATGGTAACTTTTCAACATGGACGCATATATCTCTGGAACTACTGAATATATTTTCTTACAAACTAGTCTATTTTGTTCGTCTAATATCTCGCTTTTAGAATGTGAAATACTTGTTTAGACATAATTTTTAATTTTCTAGTATAAGAAAGTCTTATGCCACTTTTGTGCCATTTTTACCGAAATTAGTTTGATGGTAACTTTTCAACATGGACGCAGATATCTCTGGAACTACTGAATCGATTTTTTAAAAAACAAGTGCATTTTGTTCATCTAATATTCCGCATTTAGAATGTGAAATACTTGTTTAGAAATAATTTTTAGTTTCCTAGTAGAAGAAAGTCTTATGCCACTTTTGTGCCATTTTTACCGAAATCAGTTTCATGGTAACTTTTCAACATGGACGCAGATATCTGAATAGATATTTTTACAAACTAGTGCATTTTGTTCGTGTAATATCCCGCTTTTAGAATGTGAAATACTTGCTTAGAAATAATTTTTAGTTTCCTAGTAGAAGCCAGTCTTATGCCACTTTTGTGCCATTTTTACCGAAATCAGTTTCATGGTAACTTTTTAACATGGACGTAGATATTTCTGGAACTACTGAATAGATTTTCTTACAAACTAGTGCATTTTGTTCGTCTAATATCCCGTTCTTAGAACGTGTAATACTTGCTTAGAAATAATTTTTCGTTTCCTAGTAGAAGCCAGTGTTATGCCACTTTTGTGCCATTATTACCGAAATCAGTATCATGGTAACTTTTTAACATGGACGCATAAATTTCTGGAACTACTGAATAGATATTCTTACAAACTAGCCCATTTTGTTCGTCTTATATCTCGCTTTTAGAATGTGTAATACTTGTTTAGAAATAATTTTTAGTTTCCTAGCAGAAGCCCGTCTTATGCCACTTTTGTGCCATTTTTACTGAAATCAGTTTCATGGTAACTTTTCAACATGGACGCAGATATCTCTGAAAACAATGTATAGATTTTTTTACAAACTAGTGCAGTTTGTTCGTCTAATATCCCTCTTTCAGAATGTATAATAACTGCTTAGATATAATTTTTAGTTTCCTAGTAGCAGCCAGTCTTATGCCACTTTTGTATCATTTTTACGAAATCGGTTTCATGGTAACTTTTCAACATGGACGCAGATATCTCTGGAACTACTGAATAGCTTTTCTTACAAACTAGTCCATTTTGTTCGTCTAATATCCCGCTTTTAGAATGTGTAATACTTGTTTAGAAATAATTTTTAGTTTCCTAGTAGAAGCCAGTCTTATGCCACTTTTGTGCCATTTTTACCGAAATTAGTTTCGTGGTAATTTTTAAACATGGACGCAGATATCTCTGGAACTACTGAATAGATTTTCTTAAAAACTAGTCCATTTTGTTCGCCTAATATCTCGCTTTTAGAATGTGAAATACTTGTTTAGAAATAATTTTTAGTTTCCTCGTAGAAGAAAGTCTTATGCCACTTTTGTGCCATTTTTTACCGAAATCAGTTTCATGGTAACTTATCAACATGAACAGAGATATCTCTGGAACTACTGAATAGATTTTCTTACAAACTAGTGCATTTTGTTTGTCTAATATCCCGCTTTTAAAATGTGAAATACTTGTTTAGAAATAATTTTTAGGTTCCTAGTAGAAGAAAGTCTTATGCCACTTTTGTGCCATTTTTTACCGAAATCAGTTTCATGGTAACTTATCAACATGAACGGAGATATCTCTGGAACTACTGAATAGATTTTCTTACAAACTAGTGCATTTTGTTTGTCTAATATCCCACTTTTAAAATGTGAAATACTTGTTTAGAAATAATTTTTAGGTTCCTAGTAAAAGAAAGTCTTATGCCACTTTTGTGCCATTTTTTACCGAAATCAGTTTCATAGTAACTTTTTAACATGGACGTAGGTATTTCTGGAACTACTGAATAGATTTTCTTACAAACTAGTCCATTTTGTTCGTCTAATATCCCGCTTTTAGAATGTGTAATACTTGTTTAGAAATAATTTTTAGTTTCCTAGCAGAAGCCAGTCTTATGCCACTTTTGTGCCATTTTTACCGAAATCAGTTTCATGGTGACTTTTCAACATGGACGCAGATATCTCTGGAACTACTGAATAGATTTTCTTACAAACTAGTCTATTTTGTTCGTCTAATATCTCGCCTTTAGAATGTGAAATACTTGTTTAGAAATAATTTTTAATTTTCTAGAATAAGAAAGTCTTATGCCACTTTTGTGCCATTTTTACCGAAATCAGTTTCATGGTAACTTTTCAACATGGACGCAGATATCTGAATAGATATTTTTACAAACTAGTGCATTTTGTTCGTGTAATATCCCGCTTTTAGAATGTGAAATACTTGCTTAGAAATAATTTTTAGTTTCCTAGTAGAAGCCAGTCTTATGCCACTTTTGTGCCATTTTTACCGAAATCAGTTTCATGGTAACTTTTTAACATGGACGTAGATATTTCTGGAACTACTGAATAGATTTTCTTACAAACTAGTCCATTTTGTTCGTCTACTATCCCGCTTTTAGAATGTGTAATACTTGTTTAGAAATAATTTTTAGTTTCCTAGCAGAAGCCAGTCTTATGCCACTTTTGTGCCATTTTTACCGAAATCAGTTTCATGGTGACTTTTCAACATGGACGCAGATATCTCTGGAACTACTGAATAGATTTTCTTACAAACTAGTCTATTTTGTTCGTCTAATATCTCGCCTTTAGAATGTGAAATACTTGTTTAGAAATAATTTCTAGTTTTCTAGTAGAAGCCAGTCTTATGCCACTTTTGTGCCATTTTTACCGAAATCAGTTTCATGGTAACTTTTCAACATGGACGCAGATATCTGAATAGATATTTTTACAAACTAGTGCATTTTGTTCGTGTAATATCCCGCTTTTAGAATGTGAAATACTTGCTTAGAAATAATTTTTAGTTTCCTAGTAGAAGCCAGTCTTATGCCACTTTTGTGCCATTTTTACCGAAATCAGTTTCATGGTAACTTTTTAACATGGACGTAGATATTTCTGGAACTACTGAATAGATTTTCTTACAAACTAGTCCATTTTGTTCGTCTACTATCCCGCTTTTAGAATGTGTAATACTTGTTTAGAAATAATTTTTAGTTTCCTAGCAGAAGCCAGTCTTATGCCACTTTTGTGCCATTTTTACCGAAATCAGTTTCATGGTAACTTTTCAACATGGACGCAGATTTCTCTGGAACCAGTGAATAGATTTTGTTACAAACTAGTGCATTTTCTTCGCCTAATATCTCGCTTTTAGAATGTGAAATACTTGTTTAGAAATAATTTTTAGTTTCCTAGTAGAAGAAAGTCTTAAGCCACTTTTGTGCCATTTTTACCGAAATCAGTCTCATGGTAACTTTTCAACATGGACGCAGATTTCTCTGGAACCAGTGAATAGATTTTGTTACAAACTAGTGCATTTTCTTCGCCTAATATCTCGCTTTTAGAATGTGAAATACTTGTTTAGAAATAATTTTTAGTTTCCTAGTAGAAGAAAGTCTTTTGCCACTTTTGTGCCATTTTTACCGAAATCAGTCTCATTGTAACTTTTCAACATGGACGCAGATTTCTCTGGAACCAGTGAATAGATTTTGTTACAAACTAGTGCATTTTCTTCGCCTAATATCTCGCTTTTAGAATGTGTAATACTTGTTTAGAAATAATTTTTAGTTTCCTAGCAGAAGCCAGTCTTATGCCACTTTTGTGCCATTTTTACCGAAATCAGTCTCATGGTAACTTTTCAACATGGACGCAGATTTCTCTGGAACCAGTGAATAGATTTTGTTACAAACTAGTGCATTTTCTTCGCCTAATATCTCGCTTTTAGAATGTGTAATACTTGTTTAGAAATAATTTTTAGTTTTCTAGCAGAAGCCAGTCTTATGCCACTTTTGTGCCATTTTTACCGAAATCAGTCTCATGGTAACTTTTCAACATGGACGCAGATTTCTCTGGAACCAGTGAATAGATTTTGTTACAAACTAGTGCATTTTCTTCGCCTAATATCTCGCTTTTAGAATGTGTAATACTTGTTTAGAAATAATTTTTAGTTTCCTAGCAGAAGCCAGTCTTATGCCACTTTTGTGCCATTTTTACCGAAATCAGTTTCATGGTAACTTTTCAACATGGACGCAGATTTCTCTGGAACCAGTGAATAGATTTTGTTACAAACTAGTGCATTTTCTTCGCCTAATATCTCGCTTTTAGAATGTGAAATACTTGTTTAGAAATAATTTTTAGTTTCCTAGTAGAAGAAAGTCTTTTGCCACTTTTGTGCCTTTTTTACCGTAATCAGTTTCATGATAACTTTTCAACATAGACGCAGATATCTCTGGAACTACTGAATAGATTTTATTACAAACAAGTGCACTTTGTTCGTCTAATATCCCGCTTTTAGAATGTAAAATACTTGTTTAGAAATAATTTTTAGTTTCCTAGTAGAAGAAAGTCTAATGCCACTTTAGTGCCATTTTTACCGAAATCAGTTTCATGGTAAGTTTTCAACATGGACGCAGATATCTCTGGAACTACTGAATAGATTTTCTTACAAACTAGTGCATTTTGTTCGTCTAATATCCCGCTTTTAGAACGTGTAATACTTGTTTAAAAATAATTATTAGTTTCCCAGTAGAAGCCAGTCTTATGCCACTTTTGTGCCATTTTTACCGAAATCAGTTTCATGGTAACTTTTCAACATGGACGCAGATATCTCTGGAACTACTGAATAGATTTTCTTACAAACTAGTCCATTTTGTTCGTCTACTATCCCGCTTTTAGAATGTGTAATACTTGTTTAGAAATAATTTTTAGTTTCCTAGCAGAAGCCAGTCTTATGCCACTTTTGTGCCATTTTTACCGAAATCAGTTTCATGGTAACTTTTCAACATGGACGCATATTCTCTGGAACCAGTGAATAGATTTTGTTACAAACTAGTGCATTTTCTTCGCCTAATATCTCGCTTTTAGAATGTGAAATACTTGTTTAGAAATAATTTTTAGTTTCCTAGTAGAAGAAAGTCTTATGCCACTTTTGTGCCATTTTTACCGAAATCAGTCTCATGGTAACTTTTCAACATGGACGCAGATATCTGAATAGATATTTTTACAAACTAGTGCATTTTGTTCGTGTAATATCCCGCTTTTAGAATGTGAAATACTTGCTTAGAAATAATTTTTAGGTTCCTAGAGAAGAAAGTCTTATTCCACTTTTGTGCTATTTTTACCGAAATCAGTTTCATGGTAACTTTTCAACATGGACGCAGATATCTCTGGAACTACTGAATCGATTTTCTTAAAAACAAGTGCATTTTGTTCATTTAATATTCCGCTTTTAGAATGTGAAATACTTGTTTAGAAATAATTTTTAGTTTTCTAGTAGAAGAAAGTCTTATGCCACTTTTGTGCCATTTTTACCGAAATCAGTTTCATGGTAACTTTTCAACATGGACGCAGATATCTGAATAGATATTTTTACAAACTAGTGCATTTTGTTCGCGTAATATGCCGCTTTTAGAATGTGAAATACTTGCTTAGAAATAATTTTTAGGTTCCTATAGAATAAAGTTTTATGCCACTTTTGTGCTATTTTTACCGAAATTAGTTTCATGGTACTTTTCAACATAAACGCAGATATCTCTGGAACTACTGAATACATTTTCTTAAAAACAAGTGCATTTTGTTCATCTATTATTTCGCTTTTAGAATGTGAAATACTTGTTTAGAAATAATTTTTCGTTTCCTAGCAGAAGCCAGTCTTATACCACTTTTGTGCCATTTTTACCGAAATCAGTTTTATGGTAACTTTTCAACATGGACGCAGATATTTCTGGAACTACTGAATAGATTTTCTTACAAACTAGTCCATTTTGTTCGTCTAATATCCCGCTTTTAGAATGTGTAATACTTGTTTAGAAATAATTTTTAGTTTCCTAGCAGAAGAAAGTCTTATGCCACTTTTGTGCCATTTTTACCGAAATCAGTTTCATGGTAACTTTTCAACATGGACGCAGATATCTCTGGAACTACTGAATCGATTTTCTTAAAAACAAGTGCATTTTTTTCATCTAATCTTCCGCTTTTAGAATGTGAAATACTTGTTTAGAAATAATTTTTAGTTTCCTAGTAGAAGAAAGTCTTATGCCACTTTTGTGCCATTTTTACCGAAATCAGTTTCATGGTAACTTTTCAACATGGACGCAGATATCTCTGGAACTACTAATTTGATTTTCTTAAAAACAAGTGCATTTTGTTCATCTAATATTCCGCTTTTAGAATGTGAAATACTTGTTTAGAAATAATTTTTATTTTCCTAGTAAAAGAAAGTCTTATGCCACTTTATTGCCATTTTTACCGAAATCAGTTTCACGGTAACTTTTCAACATGGACGCAGATATCTCTGGAACTACTAAATAGATTTTCTTACAAACTAGTCCAATTTCTTCGTCTAATATCTCGCTTTTAGAATCTGAAATACTTGTTTAGAAATAATTTTTAGTTTCCTAGTTGAAGAAATTCTTATGCCACTTTTGTGCCATTTTTACCGAAATCAGTTTCATGGTAACTTTTCAACATGGACGCAGATATCTCTGGAACTACTGAATAGAATTTCTTACAAACTAGTCCAATTTCTTCGTCTAATATCTCGCTTTTAGAATCTGAAATACTTGTTTAGAGATAATTTTTAGTTTCCTAGTAGAAGAAAGTCTTATGCCACTTTTGTGCCATTTTTACCGAAATCAGTTTCATGGTAACTTTTCAACACGGACGCAGATATCTCTGGAACTACTGAATAGATTTTCTTACGAACTAGTCCAATTTCTTCGTCTAATATCTCGCTTTTAGAATCTGAAATACTTGTTTAGAAATAATTTTTAGTTTCCTAGTAGAAGAAAGTCTTATGCCACTTTTGTGCCATTTTTACTGAAATCAGTTTCATGGTAACTTTTCAACATGGACGCAGATATCTCTGGAACTACTGAATAGATTTTCTTACGAACTAGTGCATTTTGTTCGTCTAATATCCCGCTTTCAGAATGTGACATACGTGTTTAGAAATAATTTTTAGTTTCCTAGTAGAAGAAAGTCTTATGCCACTTTTGTGCAATTTTTACCGAAATCAGTTTCATGGTAACTTTTCAACATGGACGCAGATATCTCTGGAACTACTGAATAGATTTTCTTACAAACTAGTCCAATTTCTTCGTCTAATATCTCGCTTTTAGAATCTGAAATACTTGTTTAGAAATAATTTTTAGTTTCCTAGTAGAAGAAAGTCTTATGCCACTTTTGTGCCATTTTTACTGAAATCAGTTTCATGGTAACTTTTCACCATGGACGCAGATATCTCTGGAACTACTGAATAGATTTTCTTACAATCTAGTGCATTTTGTTCGTCTAATGTCCCGCTTTTAGAGTGTGTAATACTTGTTTAGAAATAATCTGTAGTTTCCTAGTAGAAGCCAGTCTTATGCCACTTTTGTGTCATTTTTACCGAAATCGGTTTCACGGTAACTTTTAAACATGGACGCAGATATCTCTGGAACTACTGAATAGCATTTCTTACAAACTAGTCCAATTTCTTCGTCTAATATCTCGCTTTTAGAATCTGAAATACTTGTTTAGAAATAATTTTTAGTTTCCTAGTAGAAGAAAGTCTTATGCCACTTTTGTGCCATTTTTACCGAAATCAGTTTCATGGTAACTTTTCAACATGGACGCAGATATCTCTGGAACTACTGAATAGATTTTCTTACAAACTAGTCCAATTTCTTCGTCTAATATCTCGCTTTTAGAATCTGAAATACTTGTTTAGAAATAATTTTTAGTTTCCTAGTAGAAGAAAGGGTTATTCCACTTTTGTGCCATTTTTACTGAAATCAGTTTCATGGTAACTTTTCAACATGGACGCAGATATCTCTGGAACTACTGAATAGATTTTTTTACAAACTAGTTCATTTTGTTCGTCTAATATCCCGCTTTTAGAATGTGACATACTTGTTTAGAAATAATTTTTAGTTTCCTAGTAGAAGCCAGTCTTATGCCACTTTTGTGCCAACACTGAATATTCGTTGCAGTCAGACGTATTTTTTTCTTGGTGTTTAAATGACTAAACATTGTGGTAATTGTAAGACTGAAATTTCAGTCATTTCGGGCACTAATAATTTAAAGTCGAATGATTTTATAACATGCAACTCATTATGTGGGCGCTTTTTCCATGCTCATTGTGTTAATGTAACTATGGAAGAATTAAAATTATTAATTAATAAACCTAATTTTATTTGGCGCTGTGATTCTTGCATTATCATTTCAAGTGACTCTTTAAATAAATTTGAAACACTTTGTTTACAAATGAAAGATATGCAAGAGAAAATAGCCACTATAGAGAAAAAAATAGCCAATAAAAAGTCTAATAATAAAAATAATGATTATCAAAATAAAACAAATACTCAAAACATAAACAATTCTAATCCAAAAAATGTAAAAGTTGTTGTTCCCCCTTCTGTTGTCGCTTCTACGTCAGCTTCAGCCGCCGTTATCGAAGAGATTGAACAAGTTGAAGATGCTCTTAATGACAACGTACACACTAAAGAAAGAGATAAGTGGGTTACAGTAAGAAAACGAAATAAGAAAAATAAAAAGAAAACAAACTACAACAATAATAAAAAAGTTGTTGGTATTAGTTCTGATATTAGTACATTGGAAGTAGTACACAGTATGAAATACCTACATGTGTCGAAATTTAAAAAAAATACAGAACCTGATGCAATTAAAAAATTTGTTTCTGATAAATTAAATGTTGATGGTAATTTAATTACTTGTACGAAACTTGTTAAAAAAGATGCAGATTTATCGAAGCTTCATTTTGTAAATTTTTAACTTGGCATTCCACAATCAAAATACTTGGAAGTATTTGATAAAAATTTTTGGCCAATATCAGTTAAAATTACACGTTTTATTTCAAAACCAAAAAACTTACCGGATGCGGACGGCAGAACTCTGACCGATCAAACTTCGGCAACAGCACAAATTTAAATTTAATCAACTCACGATCTTCATTTAAAGTGTATTTCCATAACGCTAGTGGCATTCGGACAAAAACAAATCAGCTATTTCTAGCCGCAAGTTCTCATGATTTTGATGTAATTGCTATTGTGGAGACTTGGTTAACATCGCATTTTTTATCACATGAATTGTTTGATTCATATTATCAAGTTTTTAGAAGAGACCGAATACTTAATGATAATGTTACTAGAGGAGGCGGTATTCTGTTTGCTGTCGGTTTGAATTGCTACTGCAGAGAAATTATACTTCCAAATATTTCAGAAAAATTGGAGCAAATGTGCGTAGCCGTGACTTCATCTATTCCATCTCACCGAGAAATTATATTTATATTAAGCTACATACCGCCAAAGAGTGCTTATAATGTATACCAATTGCATTTATTAAATATAGAGATTATTCTCTCTAATCTAACTGATAATCAATCTGCCTGCGTCTTAGGAGATTTTAATTTGCCAAATATTGTCTGGAATTTCAGCACATCTGATCAAACGTTAATGCCTTCAAATATAACTTCGGATATTGAGGGTAACTTTTGCGATACTGTGTACTCTTTAGGCCTCCTTAAACTGAATAATATATTAAATGATATCAATCATATATTGGATTTAATTTTTATTGATAGCTTTGTAAAATGCGATGTTAGCAGATGTTACATGCCCCTTACAGCTGAATCAACACATCACAAGGCATTGCAGCTTAACTTTACTTTTTATGACTCAACCACTGTTAAAGAAGTCAGCGAATTTTATTATGATTTTACGTCTGCTAATTTCAATTTAATTAATTTATTTTTCAACTCAATTTCATGGTCTCAAATTTTACATGGGCGGAATTTGATTGAAATGTACACGATATTTAAAAATGTATTAAATGAGTGCTTTTACTTATACGTTCCTATACGAAGGAAGAAAAATGTGCTGAAATTACCTTGGTACAATCGCAGCCTTTGCCATTTAAAAAAATTTGCGAAATAAGGCGCATAAGAATTTCAAGTTTTCAAACTCCGTAACAGATAGAGATAACTTTCTTCGTTGTAGACGCGAGTTTGATTTTCTATCTAATTTCCTGTACAAGAGATATATTGCACAAATGGAATCTCGTATCGTAAATAATCCTAAAAGTTTCTGGATATTTTTCAACAAAAAAAAAGGAAGTCTAGCGGTTTACCCAGATCAATGTATTTTGATGATAATATAGCCTGTGGAGAAGAAGAAGTTGCCGGTTTCTTTAGATTGTATTTTGCTTCCGTTTATGAGGATATCGATTCTTTAAATATTTCGCCTGATTATCTTGCAAACGTATTGGATATTGTTAATATAGGAAACATTCAATTAGCCTTATCTGATGTTTTTGAAGTTCTCATACATCTTGACACAAATAAAACTGCGGGATTTGATCTCATGCCTCCAATCTTACTAAAAAATTGTGCATATTCGCTTTCTATAGCCCTTACAACCATCTTCAATCAATCGCTTGCTGAAGGTCATTTCTTAGATGAGTGGAAAATTGCCTATGTTACACCTATCTTTAAATCTGGCCGTAAAGATGTGGTCACTAATTATAGACCAATAGTCAAATTGTCAATTATACCAAAAGTCTTTGACAAAATTATCAGTCATAAGTTATTTTGGGAACTTAAAAATCATATATGTATTCAACAACATGGATTTTTTACTGTAAGATCCACTTTAACCAACCTGGCATTATTTACGCATTCCTGCATTTCCTCAATTGAGAGCGGTCTTCAAGTTGACATTTTATACACGGATTTTGGCAAGGCCTTCGATAAGATAATACATCCAATACTTATAAACAAGCTTTATAAAATGGGATTTCATTCAAATTTTCTTACTTGGATTACTTCGTACTTAACAGGTCGAATTCTTTCAGTTAAAGTTGGTTCTTGTTTGTCTGATCCGATAAATGTTTACTCTGGTATTCCCCAAGGCAGCCATTTAGGGCCTTTACTATTTATGTTATTTATTAACGACATTACCAATATGTTTCAAAGTTGTCAATGTTTGTTATATGCTGATGATTTAAAGCTCTATCATAATATTTCTTCGTTAAATGACTGTAATAATTTTCAGCAAGATATTATTTCGTTAATCAATTGGTGTGATAACAACTATCTCTTTTTAAATTTTTCGAAATGTAAAATTGTAAGTTATAACCGTAAAAATTCTCCTATTATTTTTAGATATTTAGATAAAAATAATATTGTTTTTGAGCGACAAAGACTTATTAAGGATTTGGGTATTTATTTCGATTCAAGTTTGTCATTCAAAGACCACGTAGATTATATTATATCTAAATCTAACTCACAGCTTGGATTTTTGAAAAGAAATTCCAAAGAGTTTTCAAATTTAAATGTGGTAAAGGTTCTTTTAGAATCTTTGGTCAGGTCGCACGTTGAATATTTAAGTGTTATTTGGAATCCGTTTTACGATGTCGATATTAATCGTGTTGAAAAAGTCCAAAAACGCTTTACAAGATTTGCCCTTAAGTTGCGATATTCTATGGAGAGTATGCCAGCTTACGAACAGAGGTGCAATATTCTAAATATTCAAAAGCTTGAAGTTCGCAGAAAAATCCAAAGTATTGCCTTTATAAAAAGCTTAATTGATTTTAAAATTGATTGCGCACCTTTATTGGCAATACTCCCGTTTCATGCTCCTTGCCGGTCTTTGAGAGGCAAATATTTATTTGAAACTACCTATCATAGAACAAATTATGGACAAAACGAACCGATGGCTAGGTGCATTACTTTTTGTAATTCGGTGTGTAATCGAATAGATTTTAGTATTGGATATGCTGTCTTTCGAAGAATTTTGTCGCACGTGGTTCAAGAGGAATTTACATGATTTTATAATTTATATTCTTTTTTACTGTAAATTTAGTTTGCTCTTATTTAAATTATTATTTTTAATGTAATCTGTAAGGGTTAAACCCAATAGATGAAAATAAATTAAAAATTAAACGTTTAAATAAATAAAAATTTTTACCGAAATCAGTTTCATGGTAACTTTTCAACATGGACGCAGATATCTCTGGAACTACTGAATAGATTTTCTTACAAACTAGTCCAATTTCTTCGTCTAATATCTCGCTTTTAGAATCTGAAATACTTGTTTAGAAATAATTTTTAGTTTCCTAGTAGAAGAAAGTCTTATGCCACTTTTGTGCCATTTTTACCGAAATCAGTTTCATGGTAACTTTTCAACATGGACGCAGATATCTCTGGAAGTACTGAATAGATTTTCTTACAAACTAGTCCAATTTCTTCGTCTAATATCTCGCTTTTAGAATCTGAATTACTTGTTTAGAAATAACTTTTAGTTTCCTAGTAGAAGAAAGTCTTATGCCACTTTTGTGCCATTTTTACTGAAATCAGTTTCATGGTAACTTTTCAACATGGACGCAGATATCTCTGGAACTACTGAATAGATTTTCTTACAAACTAGTCCAATTTCTTCGTCTAATATCTCGCTTTTAGAATCTGAAATACTTGTTTAGAAATAATTTTTAGTTTCCTAGTAGAAGAAAGTCTTATGCCACTTTTGTGCCATTTTTACCGAAATCAGTTTCATGGTAACTTTTCAACATGGACGCAGATATCTCTGGAAGTACTGAATAGATTTTCTTACAAACTAGTCCAATTTCTTCGTCTAATATCTCGCTTTTAGAATCTGAAATACTTGTTTAGAAATAACTTTTAGTTTCCTAGTAGAAGAAAGTCTTATGCCACTTTTGTGCCATTTTTACTGAAATCAGTTTCATGGTAACTTTTCAACATGGACGCAGATATCTCTGGAACTACTGAATAGATTTTCTTACGAACTAGTGCATTTTGTTCGTCTAATATCGCGCTTTCAGAATGTGACATACTTGTTTAGAAATAATTTTTAGTTTCCTAGTAGAAGAAAGTCTTATGCCACTTTTGTGCCATTTTTACCGAAATCAGTTTCATGGTAACTTTTCAACATGGACGCAGATATCTCTGGAACTACTGAATAGATTTTCTTACAAACTAGTCCAATTTCTTCGTCTAATATCTCGCTTTTAGAATCTGAAATACTTGTTTAGAAATAATTTTTAGTTTCCAAGTAGAAGAAAGTCTTATGCCACTTTTGTGCCATTTTTACTGAAATCAGTTTCATGGTAACTTTTCAACATGGACGCAGATATCTCTGGAACTACTGAATAGATTTTCTTACGAACTAGTGCATTTTGTTCGTCTAATATCCCGCTTTCAGAATGTGACATACTTGTTTAGAAATAATTTTTAGTTTCCTAGTAGAAGAAAGTCTTATGCCAATTTTGTGCCATTTTTACCGAAATCAGTTTCATGGTAACTTTTCAACATGGACGCAGATATCTCTGGAACTACTGAATAGATTTTCTTACAAACTAGTCCAATTTCTTCGTCTAATATCTCGCTTTTAGAATCTGAAATACTTGTTTAGAAATAACTTTTAGTTTCCTAGTAGAAAAAAGTCTTATGCCACTTTTGTGCCATTTTTACTGAAATCAGTTTCATGGTAACTTTTCAACATGGACGCAGATATCTCTGGAACTACTGAATAGATTTTCTTACAAACTAGTCCAATTTCTTCGTCTAATATCTCGCTTTTAGAATCTGAAATACTTGTTTAGAAATAACTTTTAGTTTCCTAGTAGAAGAAAGTCTTATGCCACTTTTGTGCCATTTTTACTGAAATCAGTTTCATGGTAACTTTTCACCATGGACGCAGATATCTCTGGAACTACTGAATAGCTTTTCTTACAAACTAGTTCATTTTGTTCGTCTAATATCCCGCTTTTAGAATGTGTAATAATTGTTTAGAAATAATTTTTAGTTTCCTAGTAGAAGCCAGTCTTATGCCACTTTTGTGCAATTTTTACCGAAATCAGTTTCATGGTAACTTTTCAACATGGACGCAGATATCTCTGGAACTACTGAATAGATTTTCTTACAAACTAGTCCAATTTCTTCGTCTAATATCTCGCTTTTAGAATCTGAAATACTTGTTTAGAAATAATTTTTAGTTTCCTGGTAGAAGAAAGTCTTATGCCACTTTTGTGCCATTTTTACTGAAATCAGCTTCATGGTAACTTTTCAACATGGACGCAGATATCTCTGGAACTACTGAATAGATTTACTTACAATCTAGTGCATTTTGTTCGTCTAATGTCCCGCTTTTGGAGTGTGTAATACTTGTTTAGAAATAATCTGTAGTTTCCTAGTAGAAGCCAGTCTTATGCCACTTTTGTGTCATTTTTACCGAAATCGGTTTCATGGTAACTTTTCAACATGGACGCAGATATCTCTGGAACTACTGAATAGCTTTTCTTACAAACTAGTTCATTTTGTTCGTCTAATATCCCGCTTTTAGAATGTGTAATAATTGTTTAGAAATAATTTTTAGTTTCCTAGTAGAAGCCAGTCTTATGCCACTTTTGTGCAATTTTTACCGAAATTAGTTTCATGGTAACTTTTCAACATGGACGCAGATATTTCTGGAACTACTGAATAGATTATCTTACAAACTAGTCCATTTTGTTCGTCTAATATCCCGCTTTTAGAATGTGTAATACTTGTTTAGAAATAATTTTTAGTTTCGTAGCAGAAGCCAGTCTTATGCCACTTTTGTGCCATTTTTACCGAAATCAGTTTCATGGTAACTTTTCAACATGGACGCAGATATCTCTGGAACTACTGAATAGATTTTCTTACAAACTAGTCCAATTTCTTCGTCTAATATCTCGCTTTTAAAATCTGAAATACTTGTTTAGAAATAATTTTTAGTTTCCTAGTAGAAGAAAGTCTTATGCCACTTTTGTGCCATTTTTACTGAAATCAGTTTCATGGTAACTTTTCAACATGGACGCAGATATCTCTGGAACTACTGAATCGATTTTCTTTCAAACTAGTCCAATTTCTTCGTCTAATATCTCGCTTTTAGAATCTGAAATACTTGTTTAGAAATAATTTTTAGTTTCCTAGTAGAAGAAAGTCTTATGCCACTTTTGTGCCATTTTTACTGAAATCAGTTTCATGGTAACTTTTCAACATGGACGCAGATATCTCTGGAACTACTGAATCGATTTTCTTTCAAACTAGTCCAATTTCTTCGTCTAATATCTCGCTTTTAGAATCTGAAATACTTGTTTAGAAATAATTTTTAGTTTCCTAGTAGAAGAAAGTCTTATGCCACTTTTGTGCCATTTTTACTGAAATCAGTTTCATGGTAACTTTTCAACATGGACGCAGATATCTCTGGAACTACTGAATCGATTTTCTTTCAAACTAGTCCAATTTCTTCGTCTAATATCTCGCTTTTAGAATCTGAAATACTTGTTTAGAAATAATTTTTAGTTTCCTAGTAGAAGAAAGTCTTATGCCACTTTTGTGCCATTTTTACTGAAATCAGTTTCATGGTAACTTTTCAACATGGACGCATATATCTCTGGAACTACTGAATAGATTTTCTTACGAACTAGTGCATTTTGTTCGTCTAATATCGCGCTTTCAGAATGTGACATACTTGTTTAGAAATAATTTTTAGTCTCCTAGTAGAAGAAAGTCTTATGCCACTTTTGTGCCATTTTTACCGAAATCAGTTTCATGGTACTTTTTCAACATGGACGCAGATATCTCTGGAACTACTGAATAGATTTTCTTACGAACTAGTGCATTTTGTTCGTCTAATATCCCGCTTTCAGAATGTGACATACTTGTTTAGAAAGAATTTTTAGTTTCCTAGTAGAAGAAAGTCTTATGCCAATTTTGTGCCATTTTTACCGAAATCAGTTTCATGGTAACTTTTCAACATGGACGCAGATATCTCTGGAACTACTGAATAGATTTTCTTACAAACTAGTCCAATTTCTTCGTCTAATATCTCGCTTTTAGAATCTGAAATACTTGTTTAGAAATAACTTTTAGTTTCCTAGTAGAAGAAAGTCTTATGCCACTTTTGTGCCATTTTTACTGAAATCAGTTTCATGGTAACTTTTCAACATGGACGCAGATATCTCTGGAACTACTGAATAGATTTTCTTACGAACTAGTGCATTTTGTTCGTCTAATATCCCGCTTTCAGAATGTGACATACTTGTTTAGAAATAATTTTTAGTTTTCTAGTAGAAGAAAGTCTTATGCCAATTTTGTGCCATTTTTACCGAAATCAGTTTCATGGTAACTTTTCAACATGGACGCAGATATCTCTGGAACTACTGAATAGATTTTCTTACAAACTAGTCCAATTTCTTCGTCTAATATCTCGCTTTTAGAATCTGAAATACTTGTTTAGAAATAACTTTTAGTTTCCTAGTAGAAGAAAGTCTTATGCCACTTTTGTGCCATTTTTACTGAAATCAGTTTCATGGTAACTTTTAAACATGGACGCAGATATCTCTGGAACTACTGAATAGATTTTCTTACGAACTAGTGCATTTTGTTCGTCTAATATCCCGCTTTCAGAATGTGACATACTTGTTTAGAAATAATTTTTAGTTTCCTAGTAGAAACCAGTCTTATGCCACTTTTGTGTCATTTTTACCGAAATCGGTTTCACGGTAACTTTTAAACATGGACGCAGATATCTCTGAAACTACTCAATAGATTTTCTTACAAACTAGTCCAATTTCTTCGTCTAATATCTCGCTTTTTGAATCTGAAATACTTGTTTAGAAATAATTTTTAGTTTCCTAGTAGAAGAAAGTCTTATGCCACTTTTGTGCCATTTTTACCGAAATCGGTTTCATGGTAACTTTACAACATGGACGCAGATATCTCTGGAACTACTGAATCGATTTTCTTACAAACTAGTCCAATTTCTTCGTCTAATATCTCGCTTTTAGAATCTGAAATACTTGTTTAGAAATAATTTTTAGTTTCCTAGTAGAAGAAAGTCTTATGCCACTTTTGTGCCATTTTTACTGAAATCAGTTTCATGGTAACTTTTCAACATGAACGCAGATATCTCTGGAACTACTGAATAGATTTTCTTACGAACTAGTGCATTTTGTTCGTCTAATATCCCGCTTTTAGAATCTGAAATACTTGTTTAGAAATAATTTTTAGTTTCCTAGTAGAAGAAAGTCTTATGCCACTTTTGTGCCATTTTTACTGAAATCAGTTTCATGGTAACTTTTCACCATGGACGCAGATATCTCTGGAACTACTGAATAGATTTTCTTACAATCTAGTGCATTTTGTTCGTCTAATGTCCCGCTTTTAGAGTGTGTAATACTTGTTTAGAAATAATCTGTAGTTTCCTAGTAGAAACCAGTCTTATGCCACTTTTGTGTCATTTTTACCGAAATCGGTTTCACGGTAACTTTTAAACATGGACGCAGATATCTCTGGAACTACTGAATAGCTTTTCTTACAAACTAGTTCATTTTGTTCGTCTAATATCCCGCTCTTAGAATGTGTAATAATTGTTTAGAAATAATTTTTAGTTTCCTAGTAGAAGCCAGTCTTATGCCACTTTTGTGCAATTTTTACCGAAATCAGTTTCATGGTAACTTTTCAACATGGACGCAGATATCTCTGGAACTACTGAATAGATTTTCTTACAAACTAGTCCAATTTCTTCGTCTAATATCTCGCTTTTAGAATCTGAAATACTTGTTTAGAAATAATTTTTAGTTTCCTAGTAGAAGAAAGTCTTATGCCACTTTTGTGCCATTTTTACTGAAATCAGTTTCATGGTAACTTTTCAACATGGACGCAGATATCTCTGGAACTACTGAATAGATTTTCTTACAATCTAGTGCATTTTGTTCGTCTAATGTCCCGCTTTTAGAGTGTGTAATACTTGTTTAGAAATAATCTGTAGTTTCCTAGTAGAAGCCAGTCTTATGCCACTTTTGTGTCATTTTTACCGAAATCGGTTTCACGGTAACTTTTCAACATGGACGCAGATATCTCTGGAACTACTGAATAGCTTTTCTTACAAACTAGTTCATTTTGTTCGTCTAATATCCCGCTTTTAGAATGTGTAATAATTGTTTAGAAATAATTTTTAGTTTCCTAGTAGAAGCCAGTCTTATGCCACTTTTGTGCAATTTTTACCGAAATCAGTTTCATGGTAACTTTTCAACATGGACGCAGATATCTCTGGAACTACTGATTAGATTTTCTTACAAACTAGTCCAATTTCTTCGTCTAATATCTCGCTTTTAGAATCTGAAATACTTGTTTAGAAATAATTTTTAGTTTCCTAGTAGAAGAAAGTCTTATGCCACTTTTGTGCCATTTTTACTGAAATCAGTTTCATGGTAACTTTTCAACATGGACGCAGATATCTCTGGAACTACTGAATAGATTTTCTTACAATCTAGTGCATTTTGTTCGTCTAATGTCCCGCTTTTAGAGTGTGTAATACTTGTTTAGAAATAATCTGTAGTTTCCTAGTAGAAGCCAGTCTTATGCCACTTTTGTGTCATTTTTACCGAAATCGGTTTCACGGTAACTTTTCAACATGGACGCAGATATCTCTGGAACTACTGAATAGATTTTCTTACAAACTAGTCCAATTTCTTCGTCTAATATCTCGCTTTTAGAATCTGAAATACTTGTTTAGAAATAATTTTTAGTTTCCTAGTAGAAGCCAGTTTAATGCCACTTTTGTGCCATTATTACCGAAATCAGTTTCATGGTAACTTTTTAACATGGACGCAGATATTTCTGGAACTACTGAATAGATTATCTTACAAACTAGTCCATTTTGTTCGTCTAATATCCCGCTTTAAAATGTGTAATACTTGTTTAGAAATAATTTTTAGTTTCGTAGCAGAAGCCAGTCTTATGCCACTTTTGTGCCATTTTTACCGAAATCAGTTTCATGGTAACTTTTCAACATGGACGCAGATATCTCTGGAACTACTGAATAGGTTTTCTTACAAACTAGTCCCATTTCTTCGTCTAATATCTCGCTTTTAAAATCTGAAATACTTGTTTAGAAATAATTTTTAGTTTCCTAGTAGAAGAAAGTCTTATGCCACTTTTGTGCCATTTTTACTGAAATCAGTTTCATGGTAACTTTTCAACATGGACGCAGATATCTCTGGAACTACTGAATAGATTTTCTTACGAACTAGTGCATTTTGTTCGTCTAATATCCCGCTTTCAGAATGTGCCATACTTGTTTAGAAATAATTTTTAGTTTCCTAGTAGAAGAAAGTCTTATGCCACTTTTGTGCCGATATCTCTGGAACTACTGAATCGATTTTCTTACAAACTAGTCCAATTTCTTCGTCTAATATCTCGCTTTTAGAATCTGAAATACTTGTTTAGAAATAATTTTTAGTTTCCTAGTAGAAGAAAGTCTTATACCACTTTTGTGCCATTTTTACTGAAATCAGTTTCATGGTAACTTTTCAACATGGACGCAGATATCTCTGGAACTACTGAATAGATTTTCTTACGAACTAGTGCATTTTGTTCGTCTAATATCCCGCTTTCAGAATGTGACATACTTGTTTAGAAATAATTTTTAGTTTCCTAGTAGAAGAAAGTCTTATGCCACTTTTGTGCCGATATCTCTGGAACTACTGAATCGATTTTCTTACAAACTAGTCCAATTTCTTCGTCTAATATCTCGCTTTTAGAATCTGAAATACTTGTTTAGAAATAATTTTTAGTTTCCTAGTAGAAGAAAGTCTTATGCCACTTTTGTGCCATTTTTACTGAAATCAGTTTCATGGTAACTTTTCAACATGGACGCAGATATCTCTGGAACTACTGAATAGATTTTCTTACGAACTAGTGCATTTTGTTCGTCTAATATCCCGCTTTTAGAATCTGAAATACTTGTTTAGAAATAATTTTTAGTTTCCTAGTAGAAGAAAGTCTTATGCCACTTTTGTGCCATTTTTACTGAAATCAGTTTCATGGTAACTTTTCACCATGGACGCAGATATCTCTGGAACTACTGAATAGATTTTCTTACAATCTAGTGCATTTTGTTCGTCTAATGTCCCGCTTTTAGAGTGTGTAATACTTGTTTAGAAATAATCTGTAGTTTCCTAGTAGAAGCCAGTCTTATGCCACTTTTGTGTCATTTTTACCGAAATCGGTTTCACGGTAACTTTTAAACATGGACGCAGATATCTCTGGAACTACTGAATAGCTTTTCTTACAAACTAGTTCATTTTGTTCGTCTAATATCCCGCTTTTAGAATGTGTAATAATTGTTTAGAAATAATTTTTAGTTTCCTAGTAGAAGCCAGTCTTATGCCACTTTTGTGCAATTTTTACCGAAATCAGTTTCATGGTAACTTTTCAACATGGACGCAGATATCTCTGGAACTACTGAATAGATTTTCTTACAAACTAGTCCAATTTCTTCGTCTAATATCTCGCTTTTAGAATCTGAAATACTTGTTTAGAAATAATTTTTAGTTTCCTAGTAGAAGAAAGTCTTATGCCACTTTTGTGCCATTTTTACTGAAATCAGTTTCATGGTAACTTTTCAACATGGACGCAGATATCTCTGGAACTACTGAATCGATTTTCTTACAAACTAGTCCAATTTCTTCGTCTAATATCTCGCTTTTAGAATCTGAAATACTTGTTTAGAAATAATTTTTAGTTTCCTAGTAGAAGAAAGTCTTATGACACTTTTGTGCCATTTTTACTGAAATCAGTTTCATGGTAACTTTTCAACATGGACGCAGATATCTCTGGAACTACTGAATAGATTTTCTTACGAACTAGTGCATTTTGTTCGTCTAATATCCCGCTTTTAGAATCTGAAATACTTGTTTAGAAATAATTTTTAGTTTCCTAGTAGAAGAAAGTCTTATGCCACTTTTGTGCCATTTTTACTGAAATCAGTTTCATGGTAACTTTTCACCATGGACGCAGATATCTCTGGAACTACTGAATAGATTTTCTTACAATCTAGTGCATTTTGTTCGTCTAATGTCCCGCTTTTAGAGTGTGTAATACTTGTTTAGAAATAATCTGTAGTTTCCTAGTAGAAACCAGTCTTATGCCACTTTTGTGTCATTTTTACCGAAATCGGTTTCACGGTAACTTTTAAACATGGACGCAGATATCTCTGGAACTACTGAATAGCTTTTCTTACAAACTAGTTCATTTTGTTCGTCTAATATCCCGCTCTTAGAATGTGTAATAATTGTTTAGAAATAATTTTTAGTTTCCTAGTAGAAGCCAGTCTTATGCCACTTTTGTGCAATTTTTACCGAAATCAGTTTCATGGTAACTTTTCAACATGGACGCAGATATCTCTGGAACTACTGAATAGATTTTCTTACAAACTAGTCCAATTTCTTCGTCTAATATCTCGCTTTTAGAATCTGAAATACTTGTTTAGAAATAATTTTTAGTTTCCTAGTAGAAGAAAGTCTTATGCCACTTTTGTGCCATTTTTACTGAAATCAGTTTCATGGTAACTTTTCAACATGGACGCAGATATCTCTGGAACTACTGAATAGATTTTCTTACAATCTAGTGCATTTTGTTCGTCTAATGTCCCGCTTTTAGAGTGTGTAATACTTGTTTAGAAATAATCTGTAGTTTCCTAGTAGAAGCCAGTCTTATGCCACTTTTGTGTCATTTTTACCGAAATCGGTTTCACGGTAACTTTTCAACATGGACGCAGATATCTCTGGAACTACTGAATAGCTTTTCTTACAAACTAGTTCATTTTGTTCGTCTAATATCCCGCTTTTAGAATGTGTAATAATTGTTTAGAAATAATTTTTAGTTTCCTAGTAGAAGCCAGTCTTATGCCACTTTTGTGCAATTTTTACCGAAATCAGTTTCATGGTAACTTTTCAACATGGACGCAGATATCTCTGGAACTACTGATTAGATTTTCTTACAAACTAGTCCAATTTCTTCGTCTAATATCTCGCTTTTAGAATCTGAAATACTTGTTTAGAAATAATTTTTAGTTTCCTAGTAGAAGAAAGTCTTATGCCACTTTTGTGCCATTTTTACTGAAATCAGTTTCATGGTAACTTTTCAACATGGACGCAGATATCTCTGGAACTACTGAATAGATTTTCTTACAATCTAGTGCATTTTGTTCGTCTAATGTCCCGCTTTTAGAGTGTGTAATACTTGTTTAGAAATAATCTGTAGTTTCCTAGTAGAAGCCAGTCTTATGCCACTTTTGTGTCATTTTTACCGAAATCGGTTTCACGGTAACTTTTCAACATGGACGCAGATATCTCTGGAACTACTGAATAGATTTTCTTACAAACTAGTCCAATTTCTTCGTCTAATATCTCGCTTTTAGAATCTGAAATACTTGTTTAGAAATAATTTTTAGTTTCCTAGTAGAAGCCAGTTTTATGCCACTTTTGTGCCATTATTACCGAAATCAGTTTCATGGTAACTTTTTAACATGGACGCAGATATTTCTGGAACTACTGAATAGATTATCTTACAAACTAGTCCATTTTGTTCGTCTAATATCCCGCTTTTAGAATGTGTAATACTTGTTTAGAAATAATTTTTAGTTTCGTAGCAGAAGCCAGTCTTATGCCACTTTTGTGCCATTTTTACCGAAATCAGTTTCATGGTAACTTTTCAACATGGACGCAGATATCTCTGGAACTACTGAATAGGTTTTCTTACAAACTAGTCCCATTTCTTCGTCTAATATCTCGCTTTTAAAATCTGAAATACTTGTTTAGAAATAATTTTTAGTTTCCTAGTAGAAGAAAGTCTTATGCCACTTTTGTGCCATTTTTACTGAAATCAGTTTCATGGTAACTTTTCAACATGGACGCAGATATCTCTGGAACTACTGAATAGATTTTCTTACGAACTAGTGCATTTTGTTCGTCTAATATCCCGCTTTCAGAATGTGACATACTTGTTTAGAAATAATTTTTAGTTTCCTAGTAGAAGAAAGTCTTATGCCACTTTTGTGCCGATATCTCTGGAACTACTGAATCGATTTTCTTACAAACTAGTCCAATTTCTTCGTCTAATATCTCGCTTTTAGAATCTGAAATACTTGTTTAGAAATAATTTTTAGTTTCCTAGTAGAAGAAAGTCTTATACCACTTTTGTGCCATTTTTACTGAAATCAGTTTCATGGTAACTTTTCAACATGGACGCAGATATCTCTGGAACTACTGAATAGATTTTCTTACGAACTAGTGCATTTTGTTCGTCTAATATCCCGCTTTCAGAATGTGACATACTTGTTTAGAAATAATTTTTAGTTTCCTAGTAGAAGAAAGTCTTATGCCACTTTTGTGCCGATATCTCTGGAACTACTGAATCGATTTTCTTACAAACTAGTCCAATTTCTTCGTCTAATATCTCGCTTTTAGAATCTGAAATACTTGTTTAGAAATAATTTTTAGTTTCCTAGTAGAAGAAAGTCTTATGCCACTTTTGTGCCATTTTTACTGAAATCAGTTTCATGGTAACTTTTCAACATGGACGCAGATATCTCTGGAACTACTGAATAGATTTTCTTACGAACTAGTGCATTTTGTTCGTCTAATATCCCGCTTTTAGAATCTGAAATACTTGTTTAGAAATAATTTTTAGTTTCCTAGTAGAAGAAAGTCTTATGCCACTTTTGTGCCATTTTTACTGAAATCAGTTTCATGGTAACTTTTCACCATGGACGCAGATATCTCTGGAACTACTGAATAGATTTTCTTACAATCTAGTGCATTTTGTTCGTCTAATGTCCCGCTTTTAGAGTGTGTAATACTTGTTTAGAAATAATCTGTAGTTTCCTAGTAGAAGCCAGTCTTATGCCACTTTTGTGTCATTTTTACCGAAATCGGTTTCACGGTAACTTTTAAACATGGACGCAGATATCTCTGGAACTACTGAATAGCTTTTCTTACAAACTAGTTCATTTTGTTCGTCTAATATCCCGCTTTTAGAATGTGTAATAATTGTTTAGAAATAATTTTTAGTTTCCTAGTAGAAGCCAGTCTTATGCCACTTTTGTGCAATTTTTACCGAAATCAGTTTCATGGTAACTTTTCAACATGGACGCAGATATCTCTGGAACTACTGAATAGATTTTCTTACAAACTAGTCCAATTTCTTCGTCTAATATCTCGCTTTTAGAATCTGAAATACTTGTTTAGAAATAATTTTTAGTTTCCTAGTAGAAGAAAGTCTTATGCCACTTTTGTGCCATTTTTACTGAAATCAGTTTCATGGTAACTTTTCAACATGGACGCAGATATCTCTGGAACTACTGAATAGATTTTCTTACAATCTAGTGCATTTTGTTCGTCTAATGTCCCGCTTTTAGAGTGTGTAATACTTGTTTAAAAATAATCTGTAGTTTCCTAGTAGAAGCCAGTCTTATGCCACTTTTGTGTCATTTTTACCGAAATCGGTTTCACGGTAACTTTTCAACATGGACGCAGATATCTCTGGAACTACTGAATAGCTTTTCTTACAAACTAGTTCATTTTGTTCGTCTAATATCCCGCTTTTAGAATGTGTAATAATTGTTAAGAAATAATTTTTAGTTTCCTAGTAGAAGCCAGTCTTATGCCACTTTTGTGCAATTTTTACCGAAATCAGTTTCATGGTAACTTTTCAACATGGACGCAGATATCTCTGGAACTACTGATTAGATTTTCTTACAAACTAGTCCAATTTCTTCGTCTAATATCTCGCTTTTAGAATCTGAAATACTTGTTTAGAAATAATTTTTAGTTTCCTAGTAGAAGAAAGTCTTATGCCACTTTTGTGCCATTTTTACTGAAATCAGTTTCATGGTAACTTTTCAACATGGACGCAGATATCTCTGGAACTACTGAATAGATTTTCTTACAATCTAGTGCATTTTGTTCGTCTAATGTCCCGCTTTTAGAGTGTGTAATACTTGTTTAGAAATAATCTGTAGTTTCCTAGTAGAAGCCAGTCTTATGCCACTTTTGTGTCATTTTTACCGAAATCGGTTTCACGGTAACTTTTCAACATGGACGCAGATATCTCTAGAACTACTGAATAGATTTTCTTACAAACTAGTCCAATTTCTTCGTCTAATATCTCGCTTTTAGAATCTGAAATACTTGTTTAGAAATAATTTTTAGTTTCCTAGTAGAAGCCAGTCTTATGCCACTTTTGTGCCATTATTACCGAAATCAGTTTCATGGTAACTTTTTAACATGGACGCAGATATTTCTGGAACTACTGAATAGATTATCTTACAAACTAGTCCATTTTGTTCGTCTAATATCCCGCTTTTAGAATGTGTAATACTTGTTTAGAAATAATTTTTAGTTTCGTAGCAGAAGCCAGTCTTATGCCACTTTTGTGCCATTTTTACCGAAATCAGTTTCATGGTAACTTTTCAACATGGACGCAGATATCTCTGGAACTACTGAATAGATTTTCTTACAAACTAGTCCAATTTCTTCGTCTAATATCTCGCTTTTAAAATCTGAAATACTTGTTTAGAAATAATTTTTAGTTTCCTAGTAGAAGAAAGTCTTATGCCACTTTTGTGCCATTTTTACTGAAATCAGTTTCATGGTAACTTTTCAACATGGACGCAGATATCTCTGGAACTACTGAATAGATTTTCTTACGAACTAGTGCATTTTGTTCGTCTAATATCCCGCTTTCAGAATGTGAAATACTTGTTTAGAAATAACTTTTAGTTTCCTAGTAGAAGAAAGTCTTATGCCACTTTTGTGCCATTTTTACTGAAATCAGTTTCATGGTAACTTTTCAACATGGACGCAGATATCTCTGGAACTACTGAATAGATTTTCTTACGAACTAGTGCATTTTGTTCGTCTAATATCGCGCTTTCAGAATGTGACATACTTGTTTAGAAATAATTTTTAGTTTCCTAGTAGAAGAAAGTCTTATGCCACTTTTGTGCCATTTTTACCGAAATCAGTTTCATGGTAACTTTTCAACATGGACGCAGATATCTTTGGAACTACTGAATAGATTTTCTTACAAACTAGTCCAATTTCTTCGTCTAATATCTCGCTTTTAGAATCTGAAATACTTGTTTAGAAATAATTTTTAGTTTCCTAGTAGAAGAATGTCTTATGCCACTTTTGTGCCATTTTTACTGAAATCAGTTTCATGGTAACTTTTCAACATGGACGCAGATATCTCTGGAACTACTGAATAGATTTTCTTACGAACTAGTGCATTTTGTTCGTCTAATATCCCGCTTTCAGAATGTGACATACTTGTTTAGAAATAATTTTTAGTTTCCTAGTAGAAGAAAGTCTTATGCCAATTTTGTGCCATTTTTACCGAAATCAGTTTCATGGTAACTTTTCAACATGGACGCAGATATCTCTGGAACTACTGAATAGATTTTCTTACAAACTAGTCCAATTTCTTCGTCTAATATCTCGCTTTTAGAATCTGAAATACTTGTTTAGAAATAACTTTTAGTTTCCTAGTAGAAGAAAGTCTTATGCCACTTTTGTGCCATTTTTACTGAAATCAGTTTCATGGTAACTTTTCAACATGGACGCAGATATCTCTGGAAGTACTGAATAGATTTTCTTACGAACTAGTCCAATTTCTTCGTCTAATATCTCGCTTTTAGAATCTGAAATACTTGTTTAGAAATAACTTTTAGTTTCCTAGTAGAAGAAAGTCTTATGCCACTTTTGTGCCATTTTTACTGAAATCAGTTTCATGGTAACTTTTCAACATGGACGCAGATATCTCTGGAACTACTGAATAGATTTTCTTACGAACTAGTGCATTTTGTTCGTCTAATATCCCGCTTTCAGAATGTGACATACTTGTTTAGAAATAACTTTTAGTTTCCTAGTAGAAGAAAGTCTTATGCCACTTTTGTGCCATTTTTACTGAAATCAGTTTCATGGTAACTTTTCAACATGGACGCAGATATCTCTGGAACTACTGAATAGATTTTCTTACGAACTAGTGCATTTTGTTCGTCTAATATCGCGCTTTCAGAATGTGACATACTTGTTTAGAAATAATTTTTAGTTTCCTAGTAGAAGAAAGTCTTATGCCACTTTTGTGCCATTTTTACCGAAATCAGTTTCATGGTAACTTTTCAACATGGACGCAGATATCTCTGGAACTACTGAATAGATTTTCTTACAAACTAGTCCAATTTCTTCGTCTAATATCTCGCTTTTAGAATCTGAAATACTTGTTTAGAAATAATTTTTAGTTTCCTAGTAGAAGAAAGTCTTATGCCACTTTTGTGCCATTTTTACTGAAATCAGTTTCATGGTAACTTTTCAACATGGACGCAGATATCTGTGGAACTACTGAATAGATTTTCTTACGAACTAGTGCATTTTGTTCGTCTAATATCCCGCTTTCAGAATGTGACATACTTGTTTTGAAATAATTTTTAGTTTCCTAGTAGAAGAAAGTCTTATGCCAATTTTGTGCCATTTTTACCGAAATCAGTTTCATGGTAACTTTTCAACATGGACGCAGATATCTCTGGAACTACTGAATAGATTTTCTTACAAAACTAGTCCAATTTCTTCGTCTAATATCCCGCTTTCAGAATGTGACATACTTGTTTAGAAATAACTTTTAGTTTCCTAGTAGAAGAAAGTCTTATGCCACTTTTGTGCCATTTTTACTGAAATCAGTTTCATGGTAACTTTTCAACATGGACGCAGATATCTCTGGAACTACTGAATAGATTTTCTTACGAACTAGTGCATTTTGTTCGTCTAATATCGCGCTTTCAGAATGTGACATACTTGTTTAGAAATAATTTTTAGTTTCCTAGTAGAAGAAAGTCTTATGCCACTTTTGTGCCATTTTTACCGAAATCAGTTTCATGGTAACTTTTCAACATGGACGCAGATATCTCTGGAACTACTGAATAGATTTTCTTACAAACTAGTCCAATTTCTTCGTCTAATATCTCGCTTTCAGAATGTGACATACTTGTTTAGAAATAATTTTTAGTTTCCTAGTAGAAGAAAGTCTTATGCCAATTTTGTGCCATTTTTACCGAAATCAGTTTCATGGTAACTTTTCAACATGGACGCAGATATCTCTGGAACTACTGAATAGATTTTCTTACAAACTAGTCCAATTTCTTCGTCTAATATCTCGCTTTTAGAATCTGAAATACTTGTTTAGAAATAACTTTTAGTTTCCTAGTAGAAGAAAGTCTTATGCCACTTTTGTGCCACTTTTACTGAAATCAGTTTCATGGTAACTTTTCAACATGGACGCAGATATCTCTGGAACTACTGAATAGATTTTCTTACGAACTAGTGGATTTTGTTCGTCTAATATCCCGCTTTCAGAATGTGACATACTTGTTTAGAAATAATTTTTAGTTTCCTAGTAGAAGAAAGTCTTATGCCAATTTTGTGCCATTTTTACCGAAATCAGTTTCATGGTAACTTTTCAACATGGACGCAGATATCTCTGGAACTACTGAATAGATTTTCTTACAAACTAGTCCAATTTCTTCGTCTAATATCTCGCTTTTAGAATCTGAAATACTTGTTTAGAAATTATTTTTAGTTTCCTAGTAGAAGAAAGTCTTATGCCACTTTTGTGCCATTTTTACTGAAATCAGTTTCATGGTAACTTTTCAACATGGACGCAGATATCTCTGGAACTACTGAATAAATTTTCTTACGAACTAGTGCATTTTGTTCGTCTAATATCCCGCTTTCAGAATGTGACATACTTGTTTAGAAATAATTTTTAGTTTCCTAGTAGAAGAAAGTCTTATGCCACTTTTGTGCCATTTTTACCGAAATCAGTTTCATGGTAACTTTTCAACATGGACGCAGATATCTCTGGAACTACTGAATAGATTTTCTTACAAACTAGTCCAATTTCATCGTCTAATATCTCGCTTTTAGAATCTGAAATACTTGTTTAGAAATAATTTTTAGTTTCCTAGTAGAAGAAAGTCTTATGCCACTTTTGTGCCATTTTTACTGAAATCAGTTTCATGGTAACTTTTCACCATGGACGCAGATATCTCTGGAACTACTGAATAGATTTTCTTACAATCTACTGCATTTTGTTCGTCTAATGTTCCGCTTTTAGAGTGTGTAATACTTGTTTAGAAATAATCTGTAGTTTCCTAGTAGAAGCCAGTCTTATGCCACTTTTGTGTCATTTTTACAGAAATCGGTTTCACGGTAACTTTTAAACATGGACGCAGATATCTCTGGAACTACTGAATAGCTTTTCTTACAAACTAGTTCATTTTGTTCGTCTAATATCCCGCTTTTAGAATGTGTAATAATTGTTTAGAAATAATTTTTAGTTTCCTAGTAGAAGCCAGTCTTATGCCACTTTTGTGCAATTTTTACCGAAATCAGTTTCATGGTAACTTTTCAACATGGACGCAGATATCTCTGGAACTACTCAATAGATTTTCTTACAAACTAGTCCAATTTCTTCGTCTAATATCTCGCTTTTAGAATCTGAAATACTTGTTTAGAAATAATTTTTAGTTTCCTAGTAGAAGAAAGTCTTATGCCACTTTTGTGCCATTTTTACTGAAATCAGTTTCATGGTAACTTTTCAACATGGACGCAGATATCTGTGGAACTACTGAATAGATTTTCTTACAATCTAGTGCATTTGGTTCGTCTAATGTCCCGCTTTTAGAGTGTGTAATACTTGTTTAGAAATAATCTGTAGTTTCCTAGTAGAAGCCAGTCTTATGCCACTTTTGTGTCATTTTTACCGAAATCGGTTTCACGGTCACTTTTCAACATGGACGCAGATATCTCTGGAACTACTGAATAGCTTTTCTTACAAACTAGTTCATTTTGTTCGTCTAATATCCCGCTTTTAGAATGTGTAATAATTGTTTAGAAATAATTTTTAGTTTCCTAGTAGAAGCCAGTCTTATGCCACTTTTGTGCCATTATTACCGAAATCAGTTTCATGGTAACTTTTTAACATGGACGCAGATATTTCTGGAACTACTGAATAGATTATCTTACAAACTAGTCCATTTTGTTCGTCTTATATCCCGCTTTTAGAATGTTTAATACTTGTTTAGAAATAATTTTTAGTTTCGTAGCAGAAGCCAGTCTTATGCCACTTTTGTGCCATTTTTACCGAAATCAGTTTCATGGTAACTTTTCAACATGGACGCAGATATCTCTGGAACTACTGAATAGATTTTCTTACAAACTAGTACATTTAGTTCGTCTAATATCTCGCTTTTAGAATGTGAAAAACTTGTTTAGAAATAATTTTTAATTTCCTAGTATAAGAAACTCTTATGCCACTTTTGTGCCATTTTTACCGAAATCAGTTTCATGGTAACTTTTCAACATGGACGCAGATATCTCTGGAACTACTGAATCGATTTTCTTAAAAACAAATGCATTTTGTTCATCTAATATTCCACTTTTAGAATGTGAAATACTTGTTTAGAAATAATTTTTAGTTTCCTAGTAGAAGAAAGT
Source organism: Cistogaster globosa (assembly GCA_937654795.1). NCBI lineage: Eukaryota > Metazoa > Arthropoda > Insecta > Diptera > Tachinidae > Cistogaster > Cistogaster globosa. The sequence goes on along the minus strand of OW569407.1, from coordinate 55,623,183 downwards.
CTTATGCCACTTTTGTGCCATTTTTACCGAAATCAGTTTCATGGTAACTTTTCAACATGGACGCAGATATCTCTGGAACTACTGAATAGATTTTCTTACGAACTAGTGCATTTTGTTCGTCTAATATCCCGCTTTCAGAATGTGACATACTTGTTTAGAAATAATTTTTAGTTTCCTAGTAGAAGAAAGTCTTATGCCAATTTTGTGCCATTTTTACCGAAATCAGTTTCATGGTAACTTTTCAACATGGACGCAGATATCTCTGGAACTACTGAATAGATTTTCTTACAAACTAGTCTAATTTCATCGTCTAATATCTCGCTTTTAGAATCTGAAATACTTGTTTAGAAATAATTTTTAGTTTCCTAGTAGAAGAAAGTCTTATGCCACTTTTGTGCCATTTTTACTGAAATCAGTTTCATGGTAACTTTTCACCATGGACGCAGATATCTCTGGAACTACTGAATAGATTTTCTTACAATCTAGTGCATTTTGTTCGTCTAATGTTCCGCTTTTAGAGTGTGTAATACTTGTTTAGAAATAATTTTTAGTTTCCTAGCAGAAGCCAGTCTTATGCCACTTTTGTGCCATTTTTACCGAAATCAGTTTCATGGTAACTTTTCAACATGGACGCAGATATTTCTGGAACTACTGAATAGATTTTCTTAAAAACTAGTCCATTTTGTTCGCCTAATATCTCGCTTTTAGAATGTGAAATACTTGTTTAGAAATAATTTTTAGTTTCCTAGTAGAAGAAAGTCTTATGCCACTTTTATGCCATTTTTACCGAAATCAGTTTCATGGTAACTTTTCAACATGGACGCAGATATCTCTGGAACTACTGAATAGATTTTCTTTCAAACTAGTGCATTTTGTTCGTGTAATATCCCGATTTTAGAATGTGAAATACTTGCTTAGAAATAATTTTTAGGTTCCTAGAGAAGAAAGTCTTATGTCACTTTTGTGCTATTTTTACCGAAATTAGTTTCATGGTAACTTTTCAACATGGACGCAGATATCTCTGGAAGTACTGAATACATTTTCTTAAAAACAAGTGCATTTTGTTCATCTATTATTTCGCTTTTAGAATGTGAAATACTTGTTCAGAAATAATTTTTAGTTTCCTAGTAGAAGAAAGTCTTATGCCACTTTTGTGCCATTTTTACCGAAATCGGTTTCATGGTAACTTTTCAACATGGACGCAGATATCTCTGGAACTACTGAATAGATTTTCTTACAAACTAGAGCATTTTGTTCGTCTAATATCCCGCTCTTAGAATGTGTAATACTTGTTTAGAAATAATTTTTCGTTTCCTAGTAGAAGCCAGTCTTATGCCCCTTTTGTGCCATTATTACCGAAATCAGTTTCATGGTAACTTTTTAACATGGACGCAGATATTTCTGGAACTACTGAATAGATTTTCTTACAAACTAGTCCATTTTGTTCGTCTAATATCCCGCTTTTAGAATGTGTAATACTTGTTTAGAAATAATTTTTAGTTTCCTAGCAGAAGCCAGTCTTATGCCACTTTTGTGCCATTTTTACCGAAATCAGTTTCATGGTAACTTTTCAACATGGACGCAGATATTTCTGGAACTACTGAATAGATTTTCTTAAAAACTAGTCCATTTTGTTCGCCTAATATCTCGCTTTTAGAATGTGAAATACTTGTTTAGAAATAATTTTTAGTTTCCTAGTAGAAGAAAGTCTTATGCCACTTTTATGCCATTTTTACCGAAATCAGTTTCATGGTAACTTTTCAACATGGACGCAGATATCTCTGGAACTACTGAATAGATTTTCTTTCAAACTAGTGCATTTTGTTCGTCTAATATCCCGCTCTTAGAATGTGTAATACTTGTTTAGAAATAATTTTTCGTTTCCTACTAGAAGCCAGTCTTATGCCACTTTTGTGCCATTTTTACCGAAATCAGTTTCATGGTAACTTTTCAACATGGACGCAGATATCTCTGGAACTACTGAATAGATTTTCTTACAAACTAGTCCATTTTGTTCGTCTAATATCTCGCTTTTAGAATCTGAAATACTTATTTAGAAATAATTTTTAGTTTCCTAGTAGAAGAAAGTCTTATGCCACTTTTGTGCCATTTTTACTGAAATCAGTTTCATTGTAACTTTTCAACATGGACGCAGATATCTCTGGAACTACTGAATAGATTTTCTTACGAACTAGTGCATTTTGTTCGTCTAATATCCCGCTTTCAGAATGTGACATACTTGTTTAGAAATAATTTTTAGTTTCCTAGTAGAAGAAAGTCTTATGCCACTTTTGTGCCATTTTTACTGAAATCAGTTTCATGGTAACTTTTCAACATGGACGCAGATATCTCTGGAACTACTGAATAGATTTTCTTACAATCTAGTGCATTTTGTTCGTCTAATGTCCCGCTTTTAGAGTGTGTAATACTTGTTTAGAAATAATCTGTAGTTTCCTAGTAGAAGCCAGTCTTATGCCACTTTTGTGTCATTTTTACCGAAATCGGTTTCACGGTAACTTTTAAACATGGACGCAGATATCTCTGGAACTACTGAATAGCTTTTCTTACAAACTAGTTCATTTTGTTCGTCTAATATCCCGCTTTTAGAATGTGTAATAATTGTTTAGAAATAATTTTTAGTTTCCTAGTAGAAGCCAGTCTTATGCCACTTTTGTGCCATTTTTACCGAAATCAGTTTCATGGTAACTTTTCAACATGGACGCAGATATCTCTGGAACTACTGAATAGATTTTCTTACAAAGTAGTCCAATTTCTTCGTCTAATATCTCGCTTTTAGGATCTGAAATACTTGTTTAGAAATAATTTTTAGTTTCCTAGTAGGAGAAAGTCTTATGCCACTTTTGTGCCATTTTTACCGAAATCAGTTTCATGGTAACTTTTCAACATGGACGCAGATATCTTTGGAACTACTGAATAGATTTTCTTACAAACTAGTCCAATTTCTTCGTCTAATATCTCGCTTTTAGAATCTGAAATACTTGTTTAGAAATAACTTTTAGTTTCCTAGTAGAAGAAAGTCTTATGCCACTTTTGTGCCATTTTTACTGAAATCAGTTTCATGGTAACTTTTCAACATGGACGCAGATATCTCTGGAACTACTGAATAGATTTTCTTACGAACTAGTGCATTTTGTTCGTCTAATATCCCGCTTTCAGAATGTGACATACTTGTTTAGAAATAACTTTTAGTTTCCTAGTAGAAGAAAGTCTTATGCCACTTTTGTGCCATTTTTACTGAAATCAGTTTCATGGTAACTTTTCAACATGGACGCAGATATCTCTGGAACTACTGAATAGATTTTCTTACGAACTAGTGCATTTTGTTCGTCTAATATCGCGCTTTCAGAATGTGACATACTTGTTTAGAAATAATTTTTAGTTTCCTAGTAGAAGAAAGTCTTATGCCACTTTTGTGCCATTTTTACCGAAATCAGTTTCATGGTAACTTTTCAACATGGACGCAGATATCTCTGGAACTACTGAATAGATTTTCTTACAAACTAGTCCAATTTCTTCGTCTAATATCTCGCTTTTAGAATCTGAAATACTTGTTTAGAAATAATTTTTAGTTTCCTAGTAGAAGAAAGTCTTATGCCACTTTTGTGCCATTTTTACTGAAATCAGTTTCATGGTAACTTTTCATCATGGACGCAGATATCTCTGGAACTACTGAATAGATTTTCTTACGAACTAGTGCATTTTGTTCGTCTAATATCCCGCTTTCAGAATGTGACATACTTGTTTAGAAATAATTTTTAGTTTCCTAGTAGAAGAAAGTCTTATGCCAATTTTGTGCCATTTTTACCGAAATCAGTTTCATGGTAACTTTTCAACATGGACGCAGATATCTCTGGAACTACTGAATAGATTTTCTTACAAACTAGTCCAATTTCTTCGTCTAATATCTCGCTTTTAGAATCTGAAATACTTGTTTAGAAATAACTTTTAGTTTCCTAGTAGAAGAAAGTCTTATGCCACTTTTGTGCCACTTTTACTGAAATCAGTTTCATGGTAACTTTTCAACATGGACGCAGATATCTCTGGAACTACTGAATAGATTTTCTTACGAACTAGTGGATTTTGTTCGTCTAATATCCCGCTTTCAGAATGTGACATACTTGTTTAGAAATAATTTTTAGTTTCCTAGTAGAAGAAAGTCTTATGCCAATTTTGTGCCATTTTTACCGAAATCAGTTTCATGGTAGCTTTTCAACATGGACGCAGATATCTCTGGAACTACTGAATAGATTTTCTTACAAACTAGTCCAATTTCTTCGTCTAATATCTCGCTTTTAGAATCTGAAATACTTGTTTAGAAATTATTTTTAGTTTCCTAGTAGAAGAAAGTCTTATGCCACTTTTGTGCCATTTTTACTGAAATCAGTTTCATGGTAACTTTTCAACATGGACGCAGATATCTCTGGAACTACTGAATAAATTTTCTTACGAACTAGTGCATTTTGTTCGTCTAATATCCCGCTTTCAGAATGTGACATACTTGTTTAGAAATAATTTTTAGTTTCCTAGTAGAAGAAAGTCTCATGCCACTTTTGTGCCATTTTTACCGAAATCAGTTTCATGGTAACTTTTCAACATGGACGCAGATATCTCTGGAACTACTGAATATATTTTCTTACAAACTAGTCTAATTTCATCGTCTAATATCTCGCTTTTAGAATCTGAAATACTTGTTTAGAAATAATTTTTAGTTTCCTAGTAGAAGAAAGTCTTATGCCACTTTTGTGCCATTTTTACTGAAATCAGTTTCATGGTAACTTTTCACCATGGACGCAGATATCTCTGGAACTACTGAATAGATTTTCTTACAATCTAGTGCATTTTGTTCGTCTAATGTTCCGCTTTTAGAGTGTGTAATACTTGTTTAGAAATAATCTGTAGTTTCCTAGTAGAAGCCAGTCTTATGCCACTTTTGTGTCATTTTTACAGAAATCGGTTTCACGGTAACTTTTAAACATGGACGCAGATATCTCTGGAACTACTGAATAGCTTTTCTTACAAACTAGTTCATTTTGTTCGTCTAATATCCCGCTTTTAGAATGTGTAATAATTGTTTAGAAATAATTTTTAGTTTCCTAGTAGAAGCCAGTCTTATGCCACTTTTGTGCAATTTTTACCGTAATCAGTTTCATGGTAACTTTTCAACATGGACGCAGATATCTCTGGAACTACTGAATAGATTTTCTTACGAACTAGTGCATTTTGTTCGTCTAATATCCCGCTTTCAGAATGTGACATACTTGTTTAGAAATAATTTTTAGTTTCCTAGTAGAAGAAAGTCTTATGCCAATTTTGTGCCATTTTTACCGAAATCAGTTTCATGGTAACTTTTCAACATGGACGCAGATATCTCTGGAACTACTGAATAGATTTTCTTACAAACTAGTCCAATTTCTTCGTCTAATATCTCGCTTTTAGAATCTGAAATACTTGTTTAGAAATAACTTTTAGTTTCCTAGTAGAAGAAAGTCTTATGCCACTTTTGTGCCATTTTTACTGAAATCAGTTTCATGGTAACTTTTCAACATGGACGCAGATATCTCTGGAACTACTGAATAGATTTTCTTACGAACTAGTGCATTTTGTTCGTCTAATATCCCGCTTTCAGAATGTGACATACTTGTTTAGAAATAACTTTTAGTTTCCTAGTAGAAGAAAGTCTTATGCCATTTTTGTGCCATTTTTACTGAAATCAGTTTCATGGTAACTTTTCAACATGGACGCAGATATCTCTGGAACTACTGAATAGATTTTCTTACGAACTAGTGCATTTTGTTCGTCTAATATCGCGCTTTCAGAATGTGACATACTTGTTTAGAAATAATTTTTAGTTTCCTAGTAGAAGAAAGTCTTATGCCACTTTTGTGCCATTTTTACCGAAATCAGTTTCATGGTAACTTTTCAACATGGACGCAGATATCTCTGGAACTACTGAATAGATTTTCTTACAAACTAGTCCAATTTCTTCGTCTAATATCTCGCTTTTAGAATCTGAAATACTTGTTTAGAAATAATTTTTAGTTTCCTAGTAGAAGAAAGTCTTATGCCACTTTTGTGCCATTTTTACTGAAATCAGTTTCATGGTAACTTTTCAACATGGACGCAGATATCTCTGGAACTACTGAATAGATTTTCTTACGAACTAGTGCATTTTGTTCGTCTAATATCCCGCTTTCAGAATGTGACATACTTGTTTAGAAATAATTTTTAGTTTCCTAGTAGAAGAAAGTCTTATGCCAATTTTGTGCCATTTTTACCGAAATCAGTTTCATGGTAACTTTTCAACATGGACGCAGATATCTCTGGAACTACTGAATAGATTTTCTTACAAACTAGTCCAATTTCTTCGTCTAATATCTCGCTTTTAGAATCTGAAATACTTGTTTAGAAATAATTTTTAGTTTCCTAGTAGAAGAAAGTCTTATGCCACTTTTGTGCCATTTTTACTGAAATCAGTTTCATGGTAACTTTTCAACATGGACGCAGATATCTCTGGAACTACTGAATAGATTTTCTTACAAACTAGTCCAATTTCTTCGTCTAATATCTCGCTTTTAGAATCTGAAATACTTGTTTAGAAATAATTTTTAGTTTCCTAGTAGAAGAAAGTCTTATGCCACTTTTGTGCCATTTTTACTGAAATCAGTTTCATGGTAACTTTTCAACATGGACGCAGATATCTCTGGAACTACTGAATAGATTTTCTTACGAACTAGTGCATTTTGTTCGTCTAATAGCCCGCTTTCAGAATGTGACATACTTGTTTAGAAATAATTTTTAGTTTCCTAGTAGAAGAAAGTCTTATGCCAATTTTGTGCCATTTTTACCGAAATCAGTTTCATGGTAACTTTTCAACATGGACGCAGATATCTCTGGAACTACTGAATAGATTTTCTTACAAACTAGTCCAATTTCTTCGTCTAATATCTCGCTTTTAGAATCTGAAATACTTGTTTAGAAATAACTTTTAGTTTCCTAGTAGAAGAAAGTCTTATGCCACTTTTGTGCCATTTTTACTGAAATCAGTTTCATGGTAACTTTTCAACATGGACGCAGATATCTCTGGAACTACTGAATAGATTTTCTTACGAACTAGTGCATTTTGTTCGTCTAATATCCCGCTTTCAGAATGTGACATACTTGTTTAGAAATAACTTTTAGTTTCCTAGTAGAAGAAAGTCTTATGCCACTTTTGTGCCATTTTTACTGAAATCAGTTTCATGGTAACTTTTCAACATGGACGCAGATATCTCTGGAACTACTGAATAGATTTTCTTACGAACTAGTGCATTTTGTTCGTCTAATATCGCGCTTTCAGAATGTGACATACTTGTTTAGAAATAATTTTTAGTTTCCTAGTAGAAGAAAGTCTTATGCCACTTTTGTGCCATTTTTACCGAAATCAGTTTCATGGTAACTTTTCAACATGGACGCAGATATCTCTGGAACTACTGAATAGATTTTCTTACAAACTAGTCCAATTTCTTCGTCTAATATCTCGCTTTTAGAATCTGAAATACTTGTTTAGAAATAATTTTTAGTTTCCTAGTAGAAGAAAGTCTTATGCCACTTTTGTGCCATTTTTACTGAAATCTGTTTCATGGTAACTTTTCAACATGGACGCAGATATCTCTGGAACTACTGAATAGATTTTCTTACGAACTAGTGCATTTTGTTCGTCTAATATCCCGCTTTCAGAATGTGACATACTTGTTTAGAAATAATTTTTAGTTTCCTAGTAGAAGAAAGTCTTATGCCAATTTTGTGCCATTTTTACCGAAATCAGTTTCATGGTAACTTTTCAACATGGACGCAGATATCTCTGGAACTACTGAATAGATTTTCTTACAAACTAGTCCAATTTCTTCGTCTAATATCTCGCTTTTAGAATCTGAAATACTTGTTTAGAAATAACTTTTAGTTTCCTAGTAGAAGAAAGTCTTATGCCACTTTTGTGCCACTTTTACTGAAATCAGTTTCATGGTAACTTTTCAACATGGACGCAGATATCTCTGGAACTACTGAATAGATTTTCTTACGAACTAGTGGATTTTGTTCGTCTAATATCCCGCTTTCAGAATGTGACATACTTGTTTAGAAATAATTTTTAGTTTCCTAGTAGAAGAAAGTCTTATGCCAATTTTGTGCCATTTTTACCGAAATCAGTTTCATGGTAACTTTTCAACATGGACGCAGATATCTCTGGAACTACTGAATAGATTTTCTTACAAACTAGTCCAATTTCTTCGTCTAATATCTCGCTTTTAGAATCTGAAATACTTGTTTAGAAATTATTTTTAGTTTCCTAGTAGAAGAAAGTCTTATGCCACTTTTGTGCCATTTTTACTGAAATCAGTTTCATGGTAACTTTTCAACATGGACGCAGATATCTCTGGAACTACTGAATAAATTTTCTTACGAACTAGTGCATTTTGTTCGTCTAATATCCCGCTTTCAGAATGTGACATACTTGTTTAGAAATAATTTTTAGTTTCCTAGTAGAAGAAAGTCTTATGCCACTTTTGTGCCATTTTTACCGAAATCAGTTTCATGGTAACTTTTCAACATGGACGCAGATATCTCTGGAACTACTGAATAGATTTTCTTACAAACTAGTCCAATTTCATCGTCTAATATCTCGCTTTTAGAATCTGAAATACTTGTTTAGAAATAATTTTTAGTTTCCTAGTAGAAGAAAGTCTTATGCCACTTTTGTGCCATTTTTACTGAAATCAGTTTCATGGTAACTTTTCACCATGGACGCAGATATCTCTGGAACTACTGAATAGATTTTCTTACAATCTAGTGCATATTGTTCGTCTAATGTTCCGCTTTTAGAGTGTGTAATACTTGTTTAGAAATAATCTGTAGTTTCCTAGTAGAAGCCAGTCTTATGCCACTTTTGTGTCATTTTTACAGAAATCGGTTTCACGGTAACTTTTAAACATGGACGCAGATATCTCTGGAACTACTGAATAGCTTTTCTTACAAACTAGTTCATTTTGTTCGTCTAATATCCCGCTTTTAGAATGTGTAATAATTGTTTAGAAATAATTTTTAGTTTCCTAGTAGAAGCCAGTCTTATGCCACTTTTGTGCAATTTTTACCGAAATCAGTTTCATGGTAACTTTTCAACATGGACGCAGATATCTCTGGAACTACTGAATAGATTTTCTTACAAACTAGTCCAATTTCTTCGTCTAATATCTCGCTTTTAGAATCTGAAATACTTGTTTAGAAATAATTTTTAGTTTCCTAGTAGAAGAAAGTCTTATGCCACTTTTGTGCCATTTTTACTGAAATCAGTTTCATGGTAACTTTTCAACATGGACGCAGATATCTGTGGAACTACTGAATAGATTTTCTTACAATCTAGTGCATTTTGTTCGTCTAATGTCCCGCTTTTAGAGTGTGTAATACTTGTTTAGAATTAATCTGTAGTTTCCTAGTAGAAGCCAGTCTTATGCCACTTTTGTGTCATTTTTACCGAAATCGGTTTCACGGTCACTTTTCAACATGGACGCAGATATCTCTGGAACTACTGAATAGCTTTTCTTACAAACTAGTTCATTTTGTTCGTCTAATATCCCGCTTTTAGAATGTGTAATAATTGTTTAGAAATAATTTTTAGTTTCCTAGTAGAAGCCAGTCTTATGCCACTTTTGTGCCATTATTACCGAAATCAGTTTCATGGTAACTTTTTAACATGGACGCAGATATTTCTGGAACTACTGAATAGATTATCTTACAAACTAGTCCATTTTGTTCGTCTTATATCCCGCTTTTAGAATGTGTAATACTTGTTTAGAAATAATTTTTAGTTTCGTAGCAGAAGCCAGTCTTATGCCACTTTTGTGCCATTTTTACCGAAATCAGTTTCATGGTAACTTTTCAACATGGACGCAGATATCTCTGGAACTACTGAATAGATTTTCTTACAAACTAGTACATTTTGTTCGTCTAATATCTCGCTTTTAGAATGTGAAAAACTTGTTTAGAAATAATTTTTAATTTCCTAGTATAAGAAACTCTTATGCCACTTTTGTGCCATTTTTACCGAAATCAGTTTCATGGTAACTTTTCAACATGGACGCAGATATCTCTGGAACTACTGAATCGATTTTCTTAAAAACAAATGCATTTTGTTCATCTAATATTCCACTTTTAGAATGTGAAATACTTGTTTAGAAATAATTTTTAGTTTCCTAGTAGAAGAAAGTCTTATGCCACTTTTGTGCCATTTTTACCGAAATCAGTTTCATGGTAACTTTTCAACATGGACGCAGATATCTGAATAGATATTTTCACAAACTAGTGCATTTTGTTCGTGTAATATCCCGATTTTAGAATGTGAAATACTTGCTTAGAAATAATTTTTAGGTTCCTAGAGAAGAAAGTCTTATGTCACTTTTGTGCTATTTTTACCGAAATTAGTTTCATGGTAACTTTTCAACATGGACGCAGATATCTCTGGAAGTACTGAATACATTTTCTTAAAAACAAGTGCATTTTGTTCATCTATTATTTCGCTTTTAGAATGTGAAATACTTGTTCAGAAATAATTTTTAGTTTCCTAGTAGAAGAAAGTCTTATGCCACTTTTGTGCCATTTTTACCGAAATCGGTTTCATGGTAACTTTTCAACATGGACGCAGATATCTCTGGAACTACTGAATAGATTTTCTTACAAACTAGAGCATTTTGTTCGTCTAATATCCCGCTCTTAGAATGTGTAATACTTGTTTAGAAATAATTTTTCGTTTCCTAGTAGAAGCCAGTCTTATGCCCCTTTTGTGCCATTATTACCGAAATCAGTTTCATGGTAACTTTTTAACATGGACGCAGATATTTCTGGAACTACTGAATAGATTTTCTTACAAACTAGTCCATTTTGTTCTTCTAATATCCCGCTTTTAGAATGTGTAATACTTGTTTAGAAATAATTTTTAGTTTCCTAGCAGAAGCCAGTCTTATGCCACTTTTGTGCCATTTTTACCGAAATCAGTTTCATGGTAACTTTTCAACATGGACGCAGATATTTCTGGAACTACTGCATAGATTTTCTTAAAAACTAGTCCATTTTGTTCGCCTAATATCTCGCTTTTAGAATGTGAAATACTTGTTTAGAAATAATTTTTAGTTTCCTAGTAGAAGAAAGTCTTATGCCACTTTTATGCCATTTTTACCGAAATCAGTTTCATGGTAACTTTTCAACATGGACGCAGATATCTCTGGAACTACTGAATAGATTTTCTTTCAAACTAGTGCATTTTGTTCGTCTAATATCCCGCTCTTAGAATGTGTAATACTTGTTTAGAAATAATTTTTCGTTTCCTACTAGAAGCCAGTCTTATGCCACTTTTGTGCCATTTTTACCGAAATCAGTTTCATGGTAACTTTTCAACATGGACGCAGATATCTCTGGAACTACTGAATAGATTTTCTTACAAACTAGTCCAATTTGTTCGTCTAATATCTCGCTTTTAGAATCTGAAATACTTATTTAGAAATAATTTTTAGTTTCCTAGTAGAAGAAAGTCTTATGCCACTTTTGTGCCATTTTTACTGAAATCAGTTTCATGGTAACTTTTCAACATGGACGCAGATATCTCTGGAACTACTGAATAGATTTTCTTACGAACTAGTGCATTTTGTTCGTCTAATATCCCGCTTTCAGAATGTGACATACTTGTTTAGAAATAATTTTTAGTTTCCTAGTAGAAGAAAGTCTTATGCCACTTTTGTGCCATTTTTACCGAAATCAGTTTCATGGTAACCTTTCAACATGGACGCAGATATCTCTGGAACTACTGAATAGATTTTCTTACAAACTAGTCCAAGTTCTTCGTCTAATATCTCGCTTTTAGAATCTGAAATACTTGTTTAGAAATAATTTTTAGTTTCCTAGTAGAAGAAAGTCTTATGCCACTTTTGTGCCATTTTTACTGAAATCAGTTTCATGGTAACTTTTCAACATGGACGCAGATATCTTTTTTTTTTTGTTTTTTTTTTTTTTATTTATTTATTGATTAAATTTTAACTTTACATTAATTAACGAATTGTTAGTAAAGGACAAAGTTATTATTCTAACCCGCAAAGCTCATTAGCTTGTCTGCAGGATAATAATATTTTGAAAGTTTTACATTTATTGCTTGTTAATTAAATGTCTTTTAATCAATTTAATCAGTTTAAATTTATTTTTTGTGTTAGTTATGCTAGTTGGTATTTTGTTGATAATTGTTGGCAAGGTTACAGCTAGCGTGCTCCTGCCATATTCATTTGTGAAGCGTTCTACTTTAAATCTTTTTTCTGCTCTTCTTCTTGTGTTTTGGGCGTGATCAATGATATTTAAAAATCTGTTGTCTCCATGAAATTCTTTTACTAGTGTTGTATGGTAGATGTTTTTTATGTTAAGAACTTGTAGTTCTTTAGCAAGGTTGTTGTATTCTGGTTTTGTTGATTGTGTCCGTCGATCTTGTGTTGATGTACTACTATATATTTGGAGTTCTGTTCTGCTAATGTTTGTTTCTGGGATGCCGCTATTGCTTGTGTTACCACAATCTGTGATGTTGTTGTTATTATTTACATTGTTATTTTCTGTTGAAGTACTACTACTTGATGCAAGGATATTAGTTGTGTTGGTTTGTATTATGTTGTTGTTGTGTGCGTTGTCGGTGTATGTATAGGCGGTTGCATTTGTGTTGTTTATGTTCTTGTTATTGTGTTGCTTTTTCCACAGTATTTTTAGTAATTGGTTCTGATTTTTTTGTAAGGTACTGCTATATTTTGCGTTTCCCCAGGCAGTTATTCCATGCCGAAGGTATGTTTCAGCTAGGGCGAAGTATGCTTGACGCAATACTTTATAATTGCAACAGCTACTTAAGTGGTATAACATGAACGAAGCTTTTCTTAATTTTTTTGAGACATTTTGAAGTTGAGGTTTCCATTTAAAGTTGTTGTCAATAATAACTCCAAGATATTTGTAGGTGTAGACTTCTTCTATTAACGTGTTGCAATGTTCATTTTGGTTGTTGTTGTTTGTTTTATTGTGCAGGCATTCTTTGTCATGAAATCTTAGTTCAACTTGTGAGCTTTCAAGGTGGCGAGGTTTTATGTGCATTACTTTTGTTTTGTTTGCGTTGATGACAAGGCCGTTATCGTGGCACCATTTATTTGCTATATCCAATTTGCTTTGCATTTTTTCTGTTGCGTGTTTTATGTTTTTATCAGCTACAATTATGGCCGTATCATCTGCATAAGCAAAAGTTGAATTTTCTTCTAAGTGCCTTATCAGATCATTGGTGTATATTATATAAAGAATTGGCCCAAGTTTTGAACCCTGAGGTACTCCGTATTCACATGTTTCTGTTGTGCTAAGAGTATTGTTTATCTTAACATTATAGGATCGGGATTCTAAGTAGTTCTTAAACCATTGTAGGATTCTACCTCTTATTCCATTTCTTTCTAGAGTCTGTAGTATATTGCCGTGTGCCAAAGTGTCGAATGCCTTACTGAAGTCTAGGAACAAAACTAACACATGCATCTGTTTACTTAAACGGTCGTTAATGAGATTTGCGAAGTTTCCTAGTAGTTGGTTTATGTTTTTCCCTTTCTGGAACCCATATTGATTTTTACTAATTATTTTATATTTTTCTAAGAAATTTGTTATTCTGCGAACAACTATCTCCTCCAGAATTTTGTCTATTATTGATAAGATGGCAATTGGTCTGTAGTTGTTTACATCTGACATATTTCCGCTTTTGTATATTGGTCTTATCAGTGAAGTTTTGAGTGTTTGTGGGACTATCGATTGCTGCAAACTTGAATTTATTAGTTTGGTTATAGCTGGTGTTAATATGTGCGCATTTATTTTCAAATCACTTCCTCTAATTCCATCAGCTCCTGCACCTTTTTTTATATTAATTGATTTGAGAATGTTACATATTTCCTCCTCAGTTGTGTATTCCAAGTACATAGAGTTTGTTATTCTATTGAAAGAACTGTTTATTGTTTTTATGTTACAATTGTGTATTATGTTTTTAATGTTAGCACCAAAACTTGTAGCAAAGTTATTTACAATATTGTTTAAATTTGTATCTTTAAAGTTTTTCATGATTACACTGTCTATATTTAGAGATTTTCTTTTACCTATTATTTCGTTTATGATTTGCCATGTTGCACGAATGTCGCTTCTATTTTCAATAAATTTATTCTTGTAGTAAGTATTTTTTTCGAAAATAATTTTTTTGTTTAAGAAATTTCTGAATTTTTTGTATTCTTGTTCACAGTTTTTATTATTGCTATTGTTTCGCCATTTTTTGAAAAGTTTATCCCTATGTGCACAATATTTAACAATTTCGTCATTAATCCATGGGTTTGTCGACCTTTTTCTGATTTTTGTTTGTTTTGTTGTTGCGTTTTGATAAATTCGGTTAAATGTTTCATGTATTTTGTTGTATAGGGTGTTTGTGTCTGTTGATTCTTTTACAATTGAATTCCAATCTGTTTTTTGTATTTGCGTATTTATCTTGTTGTTATTTAGACGTGGCCCCCAGCCAATGATGCTTTCCTCTTTCTGTTTGTTTGCTTTTTCATATACAGAACAATAGAGCGCATAATGGTCTGATATTGTTGTTGTAATTATTGCAGAATGTGTTTGTGTTATTGGTTTATTTGGTCTTATAAATAAATGATCAATGCATGTGCTTGTGTTTCTTTTTACATCTTCTCGTGTGCTCTCATTTACTAAACATTTCAGTCCATTGCTCGTCATCATATTTAGATATGTTGTTGTTGTGTAGTTTTCTCTTGATATATCGATATTTATATCTCCAACAATTATTAACTCTTGTTTTTTCTTTATTTTGTTAATTATATTCTCAAGCTCATTTATAAACAGAGGAATTTGGTTGTGTGGGGGTCGGTAGATGGTAAGTATAGATATTGCTCTGTTATTTATACCTATATCTAGCTGCATATTCTCTGAAGCATTGGTGTTATGAATTATGTTATTGTATTGCAAATTTTCTGCAATATACACTGCTATGCCACCACCCCTACTTTCTCTGTTTAGAAAAATTGAGTTAAAACCATTAATATTGTAAAAGCTATTCTCATTATCAGATATGTTTGTTTCGACTAGTATAATTATTTTAATTTTATTAATTATTTTATCTATTGTGGCCAAGAAAGGTGCAAAGTTTAATCTTAAAGAACGAATGTTCATGTATATAAGTGTTAAGGGATAACTTAAAAAATTTTTATTTATTGAGTTAAAGTTATATAAAGTTTGTATTGTATCGTTAGTGTTTTTTTCTATCATGTTTAGCAACTTTATTAAAACAGTGTGAACATGATTGGCAGAGATTTAGAGGATGACGTGGCTCCTTTAGAGTATTAAAGGGTTTATTTGGATGTTAGGAAAATTTGAGTGGACTGTATGTAGCTTTTGAATACACCCAAATAAATATAAGAAGTCAAATCAGTTTCCCTAGATTTCTGTATCTGTTTTTAACGTTCTCTTCTCCGTAATTAGAGACGTTTAAGTGTTTTAGTTTAAGGAAAAGGAAATAAAAGTTGGGTTTTAGAATTAAATTCAATTTGCTTTATTTAGCTGTGTAGATGCTCACCGTTCGCCTGTTTCAATCCAAGTGAGTCTACCATTTTAGTTTTATAAAAAGGAAATCTTATGAGGTAAATTTGTACATAACTTGTGATAGATCTTTCGATGATTAGGCTTTAATGCAAATGGTTTTAATTCACAATAAGTTTTTATAGATCGTTACAATTTATGTTTTAACATTAACAAATATTTAAAAGCGAATATGTTAAGAGATATGGTTATGTAAATGTTTCAATTGATAAATAATAATTGTTTCAAATATACATGATATAAAGAATTGAAAATAAATTTGTTTAAAATTTGTATTTTAAACATGCCGGCCCCCTTGCACTTGTGCAACATTAGTGTTTGGATGAGCTCACAGCACTTGAGCTAGGGACCTTATAGCTTCAGAAATAATTTGTTGATTTGGTACTGCTGCTGTTGCTGGATTAATGGAAGGCTTGCTTTTAACTCGTTGGTTGTCGCCACGAATTTTACGGCTCTGGACAATTTTCCCACGTAAGTCCCTTTTCCTTTCAGGATTAGGGTGTAGCAGAGTATGATGATAGCTGTTACATTTCCGACATGTGATGCGCGAGGAACATGCCCGAAGATCGTGGCTCCTAGCCAAGCAATTGTCACAATATTGGAACCGACGTACTACTCGGTTTCTTTCCTTTACACTCATTCTGAGAAATCTATGACAAAACCTTAATGGATGAAATTGCTTGCACACCATGCACTGATGAATGTCTGGATTGCGAGTGCGTTTGTAATGTTTTCTATCGAAGAAAAGTAAAAAGTAATTAGAAAAGTAATGAAGAAAAGATTATAGATAAGTTTTAGTAAATATTATTCATGTGTAATTGTTGATTTTGTGATGAGAAAAGTAGTTTGACTGGTGAAAATTTTAAACTATCTGTAAGCAAACTCCGGTTTACTGTGATTCGTTCTGATTGAGAAGGGGTAAGTAAACAAGTTTAACTATGGGACGTGTTATAACTCCACTTGTGGTCCTAACTTCCGCAACTCTTATGTTTCGGTCTGGCCCTACGTGTGTGGAAACGATTCGGCCTAGTCGCCATTCGGAAGGGGGTAACATATCATCTATCACCACTACTAGATCATCAGGTTGAAGATTAGAGGAAGGAATTTTCCATTTATATCTTTTGTGTAGTGCTTTAAGAAAGTCTTCTTTCCATCTTATGGCGAATTGATGATTAAGAGCTTTTAGTTTTTCCCATCGGTTTACAAGGGATAATTTTTCTGAGGAAGGTTCCGGAAAGGACATTATAGGCTTTCCCATAAGAAAATGTCCTGGAGTGAGTGCAGTTAAATCGGCTGGGTCAGCTGAAATGGCGGAAATGGGACGTGAATTTAATACTCCTTCTATACGAGCAAGAACGGTAGAAAGTTCTTCGAAGGTGAATTTCTGCCCCCCAGCTATTCGTTTAAGGTGAAACTTAAAGCTTTTTACGGCGGCCTCCCAAAGGCCGCCCATGTGAGGAGCGTGTGGTGGAATGAAACTCCATTCAAACCCCTGAGTGACATATTTTTCGGAAATGTCTTTAGATGCTGATTTAATGAACGCTGTGAATTCTTTATTAAGTTCTCTGCTTGCACCGAGAAAGTTGCGACCGTTATCAGATATTATCCTGTGAGGGAGCCCCCGCCTCCCAATGAAACGAGTGAATGCCGCACGGAATGATACGGTAGACAAAGCTGAACAAGCCTCTAGATGAATGGCCTTGGTACAAAAACAGATAAATACTGCAACATATGCTTTTATAAAGGGCGCTTTTCGTAAAGTTGACGTTTTTACTTCAAATGGGCCAGCAAAATCGATTCCGGTGGTTTGGAATGGTGGTGACAGGTTGCACCGATCGGCAGGTAATGGAGCCATTATTTGAGAACAACTTTTCTGTTTGAGTATAATGCAAATCTTGCAATGCCGAATGACTTTTTTAACTCGTGATTTTAGGCGAGAAATATAAAATTCTGTTTGAATTATTCGACACATTTGAGTACACTCCGCATGTGCCAGTAATGTGTGCAAGTAAGTAAGATAGAGTTGGCAGAGTCGAGAGTTGCCTGGCAAAATAACCGGATAGCGTTCATTATAGGGAAGAGATGATTGCGATAAACGACCATTTGCTCGTAGGATTCTCTCAGAATCCAGAAATGGATTTAATGTTATCAGAGCGCTTTTTAGAGGGATTGGTTGCGAGTTAGACAAAAGCATGTATTCAGATTCATATGCAGTTTTTTGGGCAAGAGTAATTAGTCTATTTTTAACGAATTTAACTTCTGCGTGAGAAAGTTGGGGAGATTTGTGCCGTGTCTGTCGTTTGGCAAATCGAAATACATAGCATAGAACTCTTAAGGCTCTATGGTATGAGGAGAAATTCGACAAGATATCGTCTGTGGGACCTGCATTTACTGACACAGCTAATGAATGTTGTGTTTTTTGTTTATATGCTGTGGAGGGCCATGATGATTGTGAATCTACTAGCCATGAAGGGCCGTGCCACCATAATGAGTTAACAGCGAGATCTTTGGGACAACAGCCACGGGTACCAATGTCTGCTGGATTATCAGAGTGGGCACATGACGCCATATTGCATATGGCGTTAATCGATGAATCTGTGCTATACGGTTAGCGACGTAGGTTTCCCATGTCACAGGAGGTTTGGATAACCAACTTAAAACAATGGTAGAATCGGTCCACAATATAACTTCAGACTCATTGAGCTGAAGAGATTCGCGTATATGATTAACTAGATTAGCTAGCAAAACAGCGCCATTGAGTTCAAGCCGCGGTAAACAAACAGTTTGAAGGGGTGCGACTCTACTTTTTGCTACTAGTAAATTTGTGTGAGTCACCTTGTCGGTTTGACATCTTACATAAACTGCCGCACAGTAAGCCTGTTTTGAGGCATCCGAAAAGCCGTGTATTTGCACAATGTCTGTGGGTGTGTACTGAAACCATCTGGGTATGACAATATCTTTTACATGGGGGAGATCGGCTAAGAGATTGTTCCATTTGTTAAGAGATTCGTAACTGACATGTTGATCCCAATCTGTCCCTTCTAGCCATAGCTGCTGCATGAGTATTTTGGCTCTTATAATAACTGGGTTTATCCATCCTGCAGGATCAAAGAGTTTGGCTACTGCCGAGAGTATGGATCGCTTAGTGGCAGACTCTGATTGGTTGATTGGAATGAACGAGTAAGTAAAAGAATCGGTAAGAGCGTTCCATCTTATTCCCAATGTCTTGGCAATGCTTGCTTCATGAAAGCGAAGAAAATCTGAATCATACAAATCTTCAGGAGGGATTTTAGAGAGCAATTGAGGGTCATTAGATGTGATTTTCTTGAATGGAAACCCCGCTGATTTTAGGGCAAGAATTAATTCAGTCAGTGCTGCTAGAGCTTCTTGAATCGTGTGACCACCGGACAAAATGTCATCGACATAAGCCTCGTTGCGCAAAACAAATGCTGCTTTTGGAAATTTCTCTTCGGAATCTGTGGCTAACTGAAGAAGTGTGCGGATTGCTAAAAACGGGGCGGAATTAACTCCGAATGTAATGGTTTTTAGCTGATAATCGCACATGGGAGAGTTTTGGTCTTTTTGGTATAGAATTCTTTGAAAGGGTCTGTCTTGCTGGTGAACTAGAATTTGGCGATACATTTTTTGTATGTCGCCGCTAAATACGAAACGATACTTTCGCCAATTGAGAATGACGTTCATTAAGTCTTGTTGAAGAGTTGGGCCAGTGTACAAAACGTCGTTTAGAGATAAGCCAGATTTGGTTTTTCTGGAAGCGTTAAAAACCACCCTTACTTTGGTTGTTTTATGCTCGGGTCTGACTACTGCATGATGGGGCAAGTAGAAAGAGAAATATTTCTCATTGGAACACAATTCGCGAGAGGAAGTTTTTTCCATATGTTTGAGAGTTAAATATTCATTGAGAACAGAGTTATATTCGGTTTGTAGTTCTGGATTTTTAGCAAGGGCTTGCTTCATGCGTGAATATTGTCCGAGAGCAAATATTCTTGAAGCGCCGAGAGAAATTCCCTCAGGGAATTCTTTTTTGAAAGGTAGTCGAACTATATATCTACCGTCTACCTCACGCGTAGTTGTTTTTTCGTACAATTGTTCGCAATATTGGTCGTCAACAGACATGTGTTTGGGAGAAGGTAGTTCTTCTTGTTCCCAAAACTTTCTTAGAAGTTCGTTCAGAATAGACGTTTCGGATGGGACTGTAGAGGTTGTGAAAGTGTGAATTGGCTCACCTTTGACTGGGCCACTGAGAACCCAACCAAATATTGTATTATACGCAGTTGCGAGACCGCAAGCGTTTTTCTTGACTCCATCGATATTAATAAAACGTTCGGAATCATTTCCCAGAATAAGATCTATTTGACCAGATTGATTAAATGTAGGATCCGCTAAATCGAGAGTATCTAATTCTGAATTGGGAACCCTAAATGAGACAGATGGAATGTGTTTAGTAACTTTTGGTAATATTATGGCACTTATGGAGAACTTCAAGTTAGGTTTTTTAGCGACAAGAACTAGATCGCATTCTTTCGTTGCTGTTTGAACTTGACCTCCGACGCCAATTACGTCGACTGAACATTTTCGGGTAGGGAGTTGCAATCTATGTTTGATCCTCTCTGACAAGAATGTTCTTTCCGAACCTGGATCAATTAAAGCTCTGACTTTAAAAAGTTCGCCCCTGTGTAGGACATGAACTATAGCAGTTCGGAGCAATATGAATTCATTATTGACTGATATATTAGCTTGTGTTTGAAAGCTTTGAGCTTGCTTAGACGTTGATGGAAAATTATCTTCTATTTGTTCTATTGCCTTTGAGTTCGGTTTTTTGAATCCCGAGTAGACGGGGACAAACGTTGGAGCTTTAGAGTTATTAGCCAGATTTTCAGAGGTATTTGTTTTGGACAAGTGTAAAGAGGTGTGATGGTGCATTTTACATATGAAGCAAGTATTTTTACTGGGACATTTTGCTTTTAAGTGATTTTGAGAAAGACAATTGCTGCATATTTTGTTGGCAGTGACATAATTAATCCTTTGTTGCAGCGAAAAGTTTTTAAACTTAGGACAAACTCTTAAATTGTGATCACCATTGCAAACTTTGCAGTTATAATTAAGTTTCTCCTGGGTAGTGTATAATTGCATGCTAGACTGAGAACTATGTGGCATCTTTATGCGATCTCTTGTAATCATCATACTGGAAATTCTTTCTACTGCTTCATATCTGTCAATTAGAAATTCTTCTAATTGAGACCATTTTAGCAATTCCCGGTGGGATTTAAGGGATTGTTCCCACAGAGCTAGCGTTTCTTTAGGAAGTTTAGAGCAAACTAAATAGACAATGAAGAAATCTGTGTTGTCTGTATTAACATTTAGGGATTTTAGAGTGTGGAGAACATCAGTTACGGTGGAATGGACTTTCTGTAAAGTTTTACTATCTTCTGACGTTGCTACAGGAATGTTAAACAGAATCTGCAGTTGGTGATCTACTAAAACTCTTTTACTCTCATATCTTGCTTTGAGTGCATTCCACGCTAAATCGAAGCTATCTTCGCAAAGTGGATAGCGTTTTACGATTGCTCCTGCCTCATTGCTTGTTTTATTTCGAAGATGAAATAGTTTGACTACGGGTGGGCAGTTTGTTCCGTTTATGTATACGGCCGTAAACATATCACGGAATGATGGCCATTTTTCATAACTGCCTTGGAAAATTTCAGTGTCACAGGGGGGCAGTTGTATGTGTACACTAGAATCTTGAGCTGGGAATGATTGAATGGGTACGCTTGTGCGTGAACAGACAGCTTGAGCAGGTTTTACTCCTGTTATGCGCAGCATGTCCAAAATGTTAGCTTTACAAGCGTAATATGTTTCAGAGCATGCATTGAAGTGCGCTTTAGCATTATCTTTGACTTCTTTTTTATCTTCTAAGCTAGGCGAAATCATAAGATTTTCGTAGGACTTTTCGACTTTTTCCCATCTTTTCTCAAGGTCATTTAATTTTGTTTCGAGAATTGATTCGGATTGATCTTCGAACTTGGTTTTAATGAAGTTTGAACAAAGCGCAAGAAGATGTTCAGAATCGAACTTGAACTTTCCTTGAATGTAGGATTGGGTCTGATGTGAATCAGCATCATTTAGATTAGGCATGATTATCAAATGAGTAAAGAACTTTTAATTTATATTTGCAAAAATTTGAATTTTATGGTACTGACGTACAAATGTCTATAAATTTATTTATATTTGTTGGTTTTTGACAGGTATTGAAAATTGTTTTTTGTAGTAGTATTATGATGCTACGAAACCTTATTTATGAGAAATATAGTTTTTCATTTTATAAGAAATATTATAAAAATTAATTAATCAGTTTCTCCTGTAAATTATGACCGAGGTTTAATGACAAGATTGAACATTTTTTGATTTCTTTGTATGAAGTTACACTCCGACTTAAAATATGTAGTAATCGTTTTTGACTAATTTTTTTGAGGAATAAATATTTCCGTTTTGTTTTATTTACTTTTTATTAACACGTAAATAAATTGAATAAATTTGATTATTTGGTTTTTATTTTGTAAAAAATTTAATTGAAAACCAACTTTGTGGAATGTAAGGGTTAATTCAACTGCCACATCCTATTGTGAATGATTTTCAAATAAAATTTTAACAGAGTAAGTGGCAGAATATGTTTAAATGTGAAATATTAAAATATTATTCTTTCAAACAGATTAAATTGTATTTAAATAAATTTACCTTAAAATGTTTAATAAAATAAATGTTTGTTTAAAATTAGAATTTATTGGTTGTTATAAACGATCGCGACGAGTTTTATTTATTTTAGTATTTGTTCTTTTTGCTTTTTGTGACATATGTAAAACACTATGCTTTTACACTAATATTCACGGCTGTTAAAAGCTTTTGTATGTTGGATTGTTACGTTGAAACAACATGCTGTTATATATTATTATATTATTATATTATATTATATGTTGTTATATTATTATATGTTATATTATTATATTATACACACGACTGTTATAAACTTTTTTTATGTTAAGTTTTGTTAGCAGTGTGACGTGTAGAACTTTTGCTGTTAATTTAAAGAGATCTGATTATGTTAAAATTCCACCACCGTATTTAAATTTTATTCTTGCTGTTCTCTTTTTTGTTTGCTTTTTTGGTTTTGCACGTAAGCTGTATGTATTCACATATGTATGTATTTAGTATATTGGAAATTACATTTGTTATATAGAAAATTAACGGCTTTTTTTGTTATTTTGCAAAACACGCGAGATTTGAAATTTGGCAATATTTACACACGAAAACTAAAATATGCACATGCGTACATATGTATGTACTTTTGGTAAGAACGTTATTTAACGGTAAACCTTGTTTTTTTTGTTGTTTTTTTTTTTTTTTGGGAATTTGAAAAATTATATTGTTTGTATATAGTTTAATAATGTAATGTAATTGTATATAGTTTTTGACATTAATATTTGATTTTACACAAACAAAACTGCCTGGTGTTGTCGCGATGCCACCTTATAATTGATATGCATTGCTTAAAGTTTACAAATGTTAATAGAAATTATTTGAATTAAATAATAATTAATAGATATAAATAGATGTTTTGTGATAAGTAAATAAGAAACACAGTAACAAATAATTATTTATACTTTAAGGTTTAGTTGATGTTTCTTTTTAATTATTTTATATATAAATATATGTTTTACATTAAATCAAACCAATAAAAACCAAGAACCTTTTTAAACCAGTTAAAACCATGTAATTAAAATTTTTGCATTTTTTAATTTAACATATAATGAAAAATTCTTTTTATCAATTTGTTAAGAATGTTTTTTTTTTAATTATTTTGCTTGTTAGTAACAATTCCCTTGTTTTCAAATTACATTTTATTTGCCAAAAAAAGGAACAGCAAGTATTTTACCATTTTTCTTTTTTTTTTAATGTATTTTAAGCTCTTTATTTTTATGCTTTATGCAATTTTTCACTTTTGTGTTTTTTTTTTTCAAATTAAGTAGACAGGTTTCTAATTTTTATGTACGATTTTGTTTTTTCACAATTTTAGTTTTTTAAACTGTATATGATTGTGTTGTTTTTGTTTGATTTGTATTTTTTTTATTATTTCGCGAATTTAAGTTTTGTTTTTTGTTCTTTGATCGCCCGCAAGAAACTAAAAGTATTGATAATATGGAATGTTACATTACCTCATTTTTGGTGTGGTGAGATTTCTTCTTACAGCTTCTATGAAGTGAAATGTTTACATACGTATGTATGTTAATCGTTTTTGATTGTGATTGATTATGTTGTTAGTTGATGAAGTTTTGCATGCACAAACTTAATCCTTTGGATGATTAATATGTTGAAAATGATGAAAATCTTTTTGAGCGTATTATGCGATATGTAGGTAATTGACTGGATGACTGACGATTTGAAACCCAAGCAAGTTGACTAAAGCAATAACTTTAAACACTGAATTCACTTCTCTGACGGTTCGAATGGACCATGAACATGATTGGCAGAGATTTAGAGGATGACGTGGCTCCTTTAGAGTATTAAAGGGTTTATTTGGATGTTAGGAAAATTTGAGTGGACTGTATGTAGCTTTTGAATACACCCAAATAAATATAAGAAGTCAAATCAGTTTCCCTAGATTTCTGTATCTGTTTTTAACGTTCTCTTCTCCGTAATTAGAGACGTTTAAGTGTTTTAGTTTAAGGAAAAGGAAATAAAAGTTGGGTTTTAGAATTAAATTCAATTTGCTTTATTTAGCTGTGTAGATGCTCACCGTTCGCCTGTTTCAATCCAAGTGAGTCTACCATTTTAGTTTTATAAAAAGGAAATCTTATGAGGTAAATTTGTACATAACTTGTGACAGATCTTTCGATGATTAGGCTTTAATGCAAATGGTTTTAATTCACAATAAGTTTTTATAGATCGTTACAATTTATGTTTTAACATTAACAAATATTTAAAAGCGAATATGTTAAGAGATATGGTTATGTAAATGTTTCAATTGATAAATAATAATTGTTTCAAATATACATGATATAAAGAATTGAAAATAAATTTGTTTAAAATTTGTATTTTAAACACAGTGTTTTATTTTTTTATTTTTTTTATTTGTGATGGTGTGTTAATTTGTAGAACTGATCAATTCTATATCTGCATTGTTGTTTATAATAAATAAGGGAGAATTTTCATTTTTGCGGGCAAATATTTTTCCGTTGCGGACCCAGACGAATTTCCACTTAGCTTCTTTGGCTTTTGTTTTTGCCATCCATAGTAAGCGCCGGTTATTGAAAGTGATTTCATCATTAATGTATATATAGCTGACTTGTGATTCGTTGTTTACTTCTTGTTTGTTGACGATATTAGCCTCCACTCTATGCCTTTTAATTTTGCTCATAAACTCGTTTTTTGTTTTTAATACAGAGAACTCCACTATTATTTTCTCTGTCTTATTTAAGCGATAGGCATTATTAACATCACTTTCTCTGATATCTATGCCGATGGATTTGCCAATTGTTCTTACTACTTCATATGGAGAGATTTCATTGTTTGTTACGTTTTTTATTTCGATATTTTTGTTAATCAACTCTTGCTCTAGATTGTTTATTCGTTTTTCCATTGTGTTTAGCTGTTTCTCTCTCTGTTTATCTTTTTCATTTAACTCTTTTACTTGCGTGGTTATTGCAGTTAGTGTAGTTGTTATCTCTGCAAGTGCATTTTTTATGTCTTCTCTTATTTGCATATGGGTTGCATTAACACCAGCTACCAATTGGTCGATTGTTCTCTTGATTTCTTTCATATCAGATTTCAGTTCTGTGACATCAGATTGAACAGAGCATAGGTTTGTGTTAACAGAGGTCAACGACATTGCTTCTTTAAATTTTTTGGTTTGCTCGTTTTCTAGCTGTTCTTCCTCATTATCAGTACGTGGTTGTTTTCTGTTGTTATCGTCGGCGACTACAGTTTGGTATAATGTATTGGGAGCTCTGTTTCTTGGTTTACATACATGGCATCTCCAAGAAGTTATCCTCTCACCGTACATAGTTTGATACGTGCCTTCTGATAAAGGGCAGCATGGTGTGAAGTGGTAATTTGAGTTGCAGTTGAAGCATTTAACATAATTTGCTGTTAATATTTCCTTTTTACATTGACTACAGAGATTTGTTTGGTTCATTTTTGCACTCTTTATAATTTGGTTGTGTTTATGTTTGTTTGTTTGTTTATTTGTTTTTTAAAATAACTGGTGACTTTAATGTTTTGTATTTTAAACACTTAGTGCTTTCTTTTTTATTTAAATTTTTTCACCAGATCTTTCGAAACACTTTGAGGTATATTTATCTATTTTTTGTTTCTTTAAAATTGCCTTTTAAGGTTGTTTCTTTTGATTTTTTGGAGCACTAACAAAAAAACACGTCCGAACGCTTCGAGTTTATACTCACATCTTCTCTGGAACTACTGAATAGATTTTCTTACAATCTAGTGCATTTTGTTCGTCTAATGTCCCGCTTTTAGAGTGTGTAATACTTGTTTAGAAATAATCTGTAGTTTCCTAGTAGAAGCCAGTCTTATGCCACTTTTGTGTCATTTTTACCGAAATCGGTTTCACGGTAACTTTTAAACATGGACGCAGATATCTCTGGAACTACTGAATAGCTTTTCTTACAAACTAGTTCATTTTGTTCGTCTAATATCCCGCTTTTAGAATGTGTAATAATTGTTTAGAAATAATTTTTAGTTTCCTAGTAGAAGCCAGTCTTATGCCACTTTTGTGCCATTTTTACCGAAATCAGTTTCATGGTAACTTTTCAACATGGACGCAGATATCTCTGGAACTACTGAATAGATTTTCTTACAAAGTAGTCCAATTTCTTTGTCTAATATCTCGCTTTTAGGATCTGAAATACTTGTTTAGAAATAATTTTTAGTTTCCTAGTAGGAGAAAGTCTTATGCCACTTTTGTGCCATTTTTACCGAAATCAGTTTCATGGTAACTTTTCAACATGGACGCAGATATCTCTGGAACTACTGAATAGATTTTCTTACAAACTAGTCCAATTTCTTCGTCTAATATCTCGCTTTTAGAATCTGAAATACTTGTTTAGAAATAACTTTTAGTTTCCTAGTAGAAGAAAGTCTTATGCCACTTTTGTGCCATTTTTACTGAAATCAGTTTCATGGTAACTTTTCAACATGGACGCAGATATCTCTGGAACTACTGAATAGATTTTCTTACGAACTAGTGCATTTTGTTCGTCTAATATCCCGCTTTCAGAATGTGACATACTTGTTTAGAAATAACTTTTAGTTTCCTAGTAGAAGAAAGTCTTATGCCACTTTTGTGCCATTTTTACTGAAATCAGTTTCATGGTAACTTTTCAACATGGACGCAGATATCTCTGGAACTATTGAATAGATTTTCTTACGAACTAGTGCATTTTGTTCGTCTAATATCGCGCTTTCAGAATGTGACATACTTGTTTAGAAATAATTTTTAGTTTCCTAGTAGAAGAAAGTCTTATGCCACTTTTGTGCCATTTTTACCGAAATCAGTTTCATGGTAACTTTTCAACATGGACGCAGATATCTCTGGAACTACTGAATAGATTTTCTTACAAACTAGTCCAATTTCTTCGTCTAATATCTCGCTTTTAGAATCTGAAATACTTGTTTAGAAATAATTTTTAGTTTCCTAGTAGAAGAAAGTCTTATGCCACTTTTGTGCCATTTTTACTGAAATCAGTTTCATGGTAACTTTTCAACATGGACGCAGATATCTCTGGAACTACTGAATAGATTTTCTTACGAACTAGTGCATTTTGTTCGTCTAATATCCCGCTTTCAGAATGTGACATACTTGTTTAGAAATAATTTTTAGTTTTCTAGTAGAAGAAAGTCTTATGCCAATTTTGTGCCATTTTTACCGAAATCAGTTTCATGGTAACTTTTCAACATGGACGCAGATATCTCTGGAACTACTGAATAGATTTTCTTACAAACTAGTCCAATTTCTTCGTCTAATATCTCGCTTTTAGAATCTGAAATACTTGTTTAGAAATAACTTTTAGTTTCCTAGTAGAAGAAAGTCTTATGCCACTTTTGTGCCACTTTTACTGAAATCAGTTTCATGGTAACTTTTCAACATGGACGCAGATATCTCTGGAACTACTGAATAGATTTTCTTACGAACTAGTGGATTTTGTTCGTCTAATATCCCGCTTTCAGAATGTGACATACTTGTTTAGAAATAATTTTTAGTTTCCTAGTAGAAGAAAGTCTTATGCCAATTTTGTGCCATTTTTACCGAAATCAGTTTCATGGTAACTTTTCAACATGGACGCAGATATCTCTGGAACTACTGAATAGATTTTCTTACAAACTAGTCCAATTTCTTCGTCTAATATCTCGCTTTTAGAATCTGAAATACTTGTTTAGAAATTATTTTTAGTTTCCTAGTAGAAGAAAGTCTTATGCCACTTTTGTGCCATTTTTACTGAAATCAGTTTCATGGTAACTTTTCAACATGGACGCAGATATCTCTGGAACTACTGAATAAATTTTCTTACGAACTAGTGCATTTTGTTCGTCTAATATCCCGCTTTCAGAATGTGACATACTTGTTTAGAAATAATTTTTAGTTTCCTAGTAGAAGAAAGTCTCATGCCACTTTTGTGCCATTTTTACCGAAATCAGTTTCATGGTAACTTTTCAACATGGACGCAGATTTCTCTGGAACTACTGAATAGATTTTCTTACAAACTAGTCCAATTTCATCGTCTAATATCTCGCTTTTAGAATCTGAAATACTTGTTTAGAAATAATTTTTAGTTTCCTAGTAGAAGAAAGTCTTATGCCACTTTTGTGCCATTTTTACTGAAATCAGTTTCATGGTAACTTTTCACCATGGACGCAGATATCTCTGGAACTACTGAATAGATTTTCTTACAATCTAGTGCATTTTGTTCGTCTAATGTTCCGCTTTTAGAGTGTGTAATACTTGTTTAGAAATAATCTGTAGTTTCCTAGTAGAAGCCAGTCTTATGCCACTTTTGTGTCATTTTTACAGAAATCGGTTTCACGGTAACTTTTAAACATGGACGCAGATATCTCTGGAACTACTGAATAGCTTTTCTTACAAACTAGTTCATTTTGTTCGTCTAATATCCCGCTTTTAGAATGTGTAATAATTGTTTAGAAATAATTTTTAGTTTCCTAGTAGAAGCCAGTCTTATGCCACTTTTGTGCAATTTTTACCGAAATCAGTTTCATGGTAACTTTTCAACATGGACGCAGATATCTCTGGAACTAGAATAGATTTTCTTACAAACTAGTCCAATTTCTTCGTCTAATATCTCGCTTTTAGAATCTGAAATACTTGTTTAGAAATAATTTTTAGTTTCCTAGTAGTCTTATGCCACTTTTGTGCCATTTTTACTGAAATCAGTTTCATGGTAACTTTTCAACATGGACGCAGATATCTGTGGAACTACTGAATAGATTTTCTTACAATCTAGTGCATTTTGTTCGTCTAATGTCCCGCTTTTAGAGTGTGTAATACTTGTTTAGAAATAATCTGTAGTTTCCTAGTAGAAGCCAGTCTTATGCCACTTTTGTGTCATTTTTACCGAAATCGGTTTCACGGTCACTTTTCAACATGGACGCAGATATCTCTGGAACTACTGAATAGCTTTTCTTACAAACTAGTTCATTTTGTTCGTCTAATATCCCGCTTTTAGAATGTGTAATAATTGTTTAGAAATAATTTTTAGTTTCCTAGTAGAAGCCAGTCTTATGCCACTTTTGTGCCATTATTACCGAAATCAGTTTCATGGTAACTTTTTAACATGGACGCAGATATTTCTGGAACTACTGAATAGATTATCTTACAAACTAGTCCATTTTGTTCGTCTTATATCCCGCTTTTAGAATGTGTAATACTTGTTTAGAAATAATTTTTAGTTTCGTAGCAGAAGCCAGTCTTATGCCACTTTTGTGCCATTTTTACCGAAATCAGTTTCATGGTAACTTTTCAACATGGACGCAGATATCTCTGGAACTACTGAATAGATTTTCTTACAAACTAGTACATTTTGTTCGTCTAATATCTCGCTTTTAGAATGTGAAAAACTTGTTTAGAAATAATTTTTAATTTCCTAGTATAAGAAACTCTTATGCCACTTTTGTGCCATTTTTACCGAAATCAGTTTCATGGTAACTTTTCAACATGGACGCAGATATCTCTGGAACTACTGAATCGATTTTCTTAAAAACAAATGCATTTTGTTCATCTAATATTCCACTTTTAGAATGTGAAATACTTGTTTAGAAATAATTTTTAGTTTCCTAGTAGAAGAAAGTCTTATGCCACTTTTGTGCCATTTTTACCGAAATCAGTTTCATGGTAACTTTTCAACATGGACGCAGATATCTGAATAGATATTTTCACAAACTAGTGCATTTTGTTCGTGTAATATCCCGATTTTAGAATGTGAAATACTTGCTTAGAAATAATTTTTAGGTTCCTAGAGAAGAAAGTCTTATGCCACTTTTGTGCTATTTTTACCGAAATTAGTTTCATGGTAACTTTTCAACATGGACGCAGATATCTCTGGAAGTACTGAATACATTTTCTTAAAAACAAGTGCATTTTGTTCATCTATTATTTCGCTTTTAGAATGTGAAATACTTGTTCAGAAATAATTTTAAGTTTCCTAGTAGAAGAAAGTCTTATGCCACTTTTGTGCCATTTTTACCGAAATCGGTTTCATGGTAACTTTTCAACATGGACGCAGATATCTCTGGAACTACTGAATAGATTTTCTTACAAACTAGAGCATTTTGTTCGTCTAATATCCCGCTCTTAGAATGTGTAATACTTGTTTAGAAATAATTTTTCGTTTCCTAGTAGAAGCCAGTCTTATGCCCCTTTTGTGCCATTATTACCGAAATCAGTTTCATGGTAACTTTTTAACATGGAACAAGATATTTCTGGAACTACTGAATAGATTTTCTTACAAACTAGTCCATTTTGTTCGTCTAATATCCCGCTTTTAGAATGTGTAATACTTGTTTAGAAATAATTTTTAGTTTCCTAGTAGAAGAAAGTCTTATGCCACTTTTATGCCATTTTTACCGAAATCAGTTTCATGGTAACTTTTCAACATGGACGCAGATATCTCTGGAACTACTGAATAGATTTTCTTTCAAACTAGTGCATTTTGTTCGTCTAATATCCCGCTCTTAGAATGTGTAATACTTGTTTAGAAATAATTTTTCGTTTCCTACTAGAAGCCAGTCTTATGCCACTTTTGTGCCATTTTTACCGAAATCAGTTTCATGGTAACTTTTCAACATGGACGCAGATATCTCTGGAACTACTGAATAGATTTTCTTACAAACTAGTCCATTTTGTTCGTCTAATATCTCGCTTTTAGAATCTGAAATACTTATTTAGAAATAATTTTTAGTTTCCTAGTAGAAGAAAGTCTTATGCCACTTTTGTGCCATTTTTACTGAAATCAATTTCATGGTAACTTTTCAACATGGACGCAGATATCTCTGGAACTACTGAATAGATTTTCTTACGAACTAGTGCATTTTGTTCGTCTAATATCCCGCTTTCAGAATGTGACATACTTGTTTAGAAATAATTTTTAGTTTCCTAGTAGAAGAAAGTCTTATGCCACTTTTGTGCCATTTTTACCGAAATCAGTTTCATGGTAACTTTTCAACATGGACGCAGATATCTCTGGAACTACTGAATAGATTTTCTTACAAACTAGTCCAAGTTCTTCGTCTAATATCTCGCTTTTAGAATCTGAAATACTTGTTTAGAAATAATTTTTAGTTTCCTAGTAGAAGAAAGTCTTATGCCACTTTTGTGCCATTTTTACTGAAATCAGTTTCATGGTAACTTTTCAACATGGACGCAGATATCTCTGGAACTACTGAATAGATTTTCTTACAATCTAGTGCATTTTGTTCGTCTAATGTCCCGCTTTTAGAGTGTGTAATACTTGTTTAGAAATAATCTGTAGTTTCCTAGTAGAAGCCAGTCTTATGCCACTTTTGTGTCATTTTTACCGAAATCGGTTTCACGGTAACTTTTAAACATGGACGCAGATATCTCTGGAACTACTGAATAGCTTTTCTTACAAACTAGTTCATTTTGTTCGTCTAATATCCCGCTTTTAGAATGTGTAATAATTGTTTAGAAATAATTTTTAGTTTCCTAGTAGAAGCCAGTCTTATGCCACTTTTGTGCCATTTTTACCGAAATCAGTTTCATGGTAACTTTTCAACATGGACGCAGATATCTCTGGAACTACTGAATAGATTTTCTTACAAAGTAGTCCAATTTCTTCGTCTAATATCTCGCTTTTAGGATCTGAAATACTTGTTTAGAAATAATTTTTAGTTTCCTAGTAGGAGAAAGTCTTATGCCACTTTTGTGCCATTTTTACCGAAATCAGTTTCATGGTAACTTTTCAACATGGACGCAGATATCTCTGGAACTACTGAATAGATTTTCTTACAAACTAGTCCAATTTCTTCGTCTAATATCTCGCTTTTAGAATCTGAAATACTTGTTTAAAAATAACTTTTAGTTTCCTAGTAGAAGAAAGTCTTATGCCACTTTTGTGCCATTTTTACTGAAATCAGTTTCATGGTAACTTTTCAACATGGACGCAGACATCTCTGGAACTACTGAATAGATTTTCTTACGAACTAGTGCATTTTGTTCGTCTAATATCCCGCTTTCAGAATGTGACATACTTGTTTAGAAATAATTTTTAGTTTCCTAGTAGAAGAAAGTCTTATGCCACTTTTGTGCCATTTTTACCGAAATCAGTTTCATGGTAACTTTTCAACATGGACGCAGATATCTCTGGAACTACTGAATAGATTTTCTTACAAACTAGTCCAATTTCTTCGTCTAATATCTCGCTTTTAGAATCTGAAATACTTGTTTAGAAATAATTTTTAGTTTCCTAGTAGAAGAAAGTCTTATGCCACTTTTGTGCCATTTTTACTGAAATCAGTTTCATGGTAACTTTTCAACATGGACGCAGATATCTCTGGAACTACTGAATAGATTTTCTTACGAACTAGTGCATTTTGTTCGTCTAATATCCCGCTTTCAGAATGTGACATACTTGCTTAGAAATAATTTTTAGTTTCCTAGTAGAAGAAAGTCTTATGCCAATTTTGTGCCATTTTTACCGAAATCAGTTTCATGGTAACTTTTCAACATGGACGCAGATATCTCTGGAACTACTGAATAGATTTTCTTACAAACTAGTCCAATTTCTTCGTCTAATATCTCGCTTTTAGAATCTGAAATACTTGTGAAGAAATAATTTTTAGTTTCCTAGTAGAAGAAAGTCTTATGCCACTTATGTGCCATTTTTACTGAAATCAGTTTCATGGTAACTTTTCAACATGGAAGCAGATATCTCTGGAACTACTGAATAGATTTTCTTACAAACTAGTTCATTTTGTTCGCCTAATAACCCGCTTTTAGAATGTGTAATAATTGTTTAGAAATAATTTTTAGTTTCCTAGTAGAAGAAAGTCTTATGCCACTTTTGTGCCATTATTACCGAAATCAGTTTCATGGTAACTTTTTAACATGGACGCAGATATTTCTGGAACTACTGAATAGTTTTTCTTACGAACTAGTGCATTTTGTTCGTCTAATATCCCGCTTTCAGAATGTGACATACTTGCTTAGAAATAATTTTTAGTTTCCTAGTAGAAGAAAGTCTTATGCCAATTTTGTGCCATTTTTACTGAAATCAGTTTCATGGTAACTTTTCAACATGGACGCAGATATCTCTGGAACTACTGAATAGATTTTCTTACAAACTAGTCCAATTTCTTCGTCTAATATCTCGCTTTTAGAATCTGAAATACTTGTTTAGAAATAATTTTTAGTTTCCTAGTAGAAGAAAGTCTTATGCCACTTTTGTGCCATTTTTACTGAAATCAGTTTCATGGTAACTTTTCAACATGGACGCAGATATCTCTGGAACTACTGAATAGATTTTCTTACAAACTAGTCCAATTTCTTCGTCTAATATCTCGCTTTTAGAATCTGAAATACTTGTTTAGAAATAATTTTTAGTTTCCTAGTAGAAGAAAGTCTTATGCCAATTTTGTGCCATTTTTACTGAAATCAGTTTCATGGTAACTTTTCAACATGGACGCAGATATCTCTGGAACTACTGAATAGATTTTCTTACAAACTAGTCCAATTTCTTCGTCTAATATCTCGCTTTTAGAATCTGAAATACTTGTTTAGAAATAATTTTTAGTTTCCTAGTAGAAGAAAGTCTTATGCCAATTTTGTGCCATTTTTACTGAAATCAGTTTCATGGTAACTTTTCAACATGGACGCAGATATTTCTGGAACTACTGAATAGTTTTTCTTACGAACTAGTGCATTTTGTTCGTCTAATATCCCGCTTTCAGAATGTGACATACTTGCTTAGAAATAATTTTTAGTTTCCTAGTAGAAGAAAGTCTTATGCCAATTTTGTGCCATTTTTACTGAAATCAGTTTCATGGTAACTTTTCAACATGGACGCAGATATCTCTGGAACTACTGAATAGATTTTCTTACAAACTAGTCCAATTTCTTCGTCTAATATCTCGCTTTTAGAATCTGAAATACTTGTTTAGAAATAATTTTTAGTTTCCTAGTAGAAGAAAGTCTTATGCCACTTTTGTGCCATTTTTACTGAAATCAGTTTCATGGTAACTTTTCAACATGGACGCAGATATCTCTGGAACTACTGAATAGATTTTCTTACGAACTAGTGCATTTTGTTCGTCTAATATCCCGCTTTCAGAATGTGACATACTTGCTTAGAAATAATTTTTAGTTTCCTAGTAGAAGAAAGTCTTATGCCAATTTTGTGCCATTTTTACCGAAATCAGTTTCATGGTAACTTTTCAACATGGACGCAGATATCTCTGGAACTACTGAATAGATTTTCTTACAAACTAGTCCAATTTCTTCGTCTAATATCTCGCTTTTAGAATCTGAAATACTTGTGAAGAAATAATTTTTAGTTTCCTAGTAGAAGAAAGTCTTATGCCACTTATGTGCCATTTTTACTGAAATCAGTTTCATGGTAACTTTTCAACATGGAAGCAGATATCTCTGGAACTACTGAATAGATTTTCTTACAATCTAGTGCATTTTGTTCGTCTAATGTCCCGCTTTTAGAGTGTGTAACAATTGTTTAGAAATAATCTGTAGTTTCCTAGTAGAAGCCAGTGTTATGCCACTTTTGTTTCATTTTTACCGAAATCGGTTTCACGGTAACTTTTCAACATGGACGCAGATATCTCTGGAACTACTGAATAGCTTTTCTTACAAACTAGTTCATTTTGTTCGCCTAATAACCCGCTTTTAGAATGTGTAATAATTGTTTAGAAATAATTTTTAGTTTCCTAGTAGAAGAAAGTCTTATGCCACTTTTGTGCCATTATTACCGAAATCAGTTTCATGGTAACTTTTTAACATGGACGCAGATATTTCTGGAACTACTGAATAGTTTTTCTTACGAACTAGTGCATTTTGTTCGTCTAATATCCCGCTTTCAGAATGTGACATACTTGCTTAGAAATAATTTTTAGTTTCCTAGTAGAAGAAAGTCTTATGCCAATTTTGTGCCATTTTTACTGAAATCAGTTTCATGGTAACTTTTCAACATGGACGCAGATATCTCTGGAACTACTGAATAGATTTTCTTACAAACTAGTCCAATTTCTTCGTCTAATATCTCGCTTTTAGAATCTGAAATACTTGTGAAGAAATAATTTTTAGTTTCCTAGTAGAAGAAAGTCTTATGCCACTTATGTGCCATTTTTACTGAAATCAGTTTCATGGTAACTTTTCAACATGGAAGCAGATATCTCTGGAACTACTGAATAGATTTTCTTACAATCTAGTGCATTTTGTTCGTCTAATGTCCCGCTTTTAGAGTGTGTAACACTTGTTTAGAAATAATCTGTAGTTTCCTAGTAGCAGCCAGTGTTATGCCACTTTTGTTTCATTTTTACCGAAATCGGTTTCACGGTAACTTTTCAACATGGACGCAGATATCTCTGGAACTACTGAATAGATTTTCTTACAAACTAGTCCATTTTGTTCGTCTAATATCTCGCTTTTAGAATGTGAAATACTTGTTTAGAAATAATTTTTAGTTTTCTAGTAGAAGAAAGTCTTATGCCAATTTTGTGCCATTTTTACCGAAATCAGTTTCATGGTAACTTTTCAACATGGACGCAGATATCTCTGGAACTACTGAATAGATTTTCTTACAAACTAGTCCATTTTGTTCGTCTAATATCTCGCTTTTAGAATGTGAAATACTTGTTTAGAAATAATTTTTAGTTTCCTAGTAGAAGAAAGTCTTATGCCAATTTTGTGCCATTTTTACCGAAATCAGTTTCATGGTAACTTTTCAACATGGACGCAGATATCTCTGGAACTACTGAATAGATTTTCTTACAAACTAGTCCAATTTCTTCGTCTAATATCTCGCTTTTAGAATCTGAAATACTTGTGAAGAAATAATTTTTAGTTTCCTAGTAGAAGAAAGTCTTATGCCACTTATGTGCCATTTTTACTGAAATCAGTTTCATGGTAACTTTTCAACATGGAAGCAGATATCTCTGGAACTACTGAATAGATTTTCTTACAATCTAGTGCATTTTGTTCGTCTAATGTCCCGCTTTTAGAGTGTGTAACACTTGTTTAGAAATAATCTGTAGTTTCCTAGTAGCAGCCAGTGTTATGCCACTTCTGTTTCATTTTTACCGAAATCGGTTTCACGGTAACTTTTCAACATGGACGCAGATATCTCTGGAACTACTGAATCGATTTTCTTAAAAACAAGTGCATTTTGTTCATCTAATATTCCGCTTTTAGAATGTGAAATACTTGTTTAGAAATAATTTTTAGTTTTCTAGTAGAAGAAAGTCTTATGCCACTTTTGTGCCATTTTTACCGAAATCAGTTTTATGGTAACTTTTCAACATGGACGCAGATATCTGAATAGAATTTACAAACTAGTGCATTTTGTTCGTGTAATATCCCGCTTTTAGAATGTGAAATACTTGCTAAGAAATAACTTTTAGGTTCCTAGAGAAGAAAGTCTTATGCCACTTTTGTGCCATTTTTACCGAAATCAGTTTCATGGTAACTTTTCAACATGGACGCAGATATCTGAATAGATATTTTTACAAACTAGTGCATTTTGTTCGTGTAATATCCCGCTTTTAGAATCTGAAATACTTGTGAAGAAATAATTTTTAGTTTCCTAGTAGAAGAAAGTCTTATGCCACTCATGTGCCATTTTTACTGAAATCAGTTTCATGGTAACTTTTCAACATGGAAGCAGATATCTCTGGAACTACTGAATAGATTTTCTTACAAACTAGTCCATTTTGTTCGTCTAATATTCCGCTTTTAGAATGTGAAATACTTGTTTAGAAATAATTTTTAGTTTTCTAGTAGAAGAAAGTCTTATGCCACTTTTGTGCCATTTTTACCGAAATCATTTTTATGGTAACTTTTCAACATGGACGCAGATATCTGAATAGAATTTACAAACTAGTGCATTTTGTTCGTGTAATATCCCGCTTTTAGAATGTGAAATACTTGCTAAGAAATAACTTTTAGGTTCCTAGAGAAGAAAGTCTTATGCCACTTTTGTGCCATTTTTACCGAAATCAGTTTCATGGTAACTTTTCAACATGGACGCAGATATCTGAATAGATATTTTTACAAACTAGTGCATTTTGTTCGTGTAATATCCCGCTTTTAGAATGTGAAATACTTGCTTAGAAATAATTTTAGGTTCCTAGAGAAGAAAGTCTTATGCCACTTTTGTGCTATTTTTACCGAAATTAGTTTCATGGTAACTTTTCACCATGGACGCAGATATCTCTGGAACTACTGAATCGATTTTCTTAAAAACAAGTGCATTTTGTTCATCTATTATTTCGCTTTTAGAATGTGAAATACTTGTTTAGATATAATTTTTAGTTTCCTAGTAGAAGAAAGTCTTATGCCACTTTTATGACATTTTTATCGAATTCAGTTTCATGGTAACTTTTCAACATGGGCGCAGATATCTCTGGAACTACTGAATAGATTTTCTTACAAACTAGTGCATTTTGTTCGTCTAATATCCCGCTTTTAGAATGTGTAATACTTGTTTAGAAATAATTTTTCGTTTCCTAGCAGAAGCCAGTCTTATGCCACTTTTGTGCCATTTTTACCGAAATCAGTTTCATGGTAACTTTTCAACATGGACGCAGATATCTCCGGAACTACTGAATATATTTTCTTACAAACTAGTCCATTTTGTTCGTCTAATATCTCGCTTTTAGAATGTGAAATACTTGTTTAGAAATAATTTTTAATTTCCTAGTATAAGAAAATCTTATGCCACTTTTGTGCCATTTTTACCGAAATCAGTTTCATGGTAACTTTTCAACATGGACGCAGATATCTCTGGAACTACTGAATCGATTTTCTTAAAAACAAGTGCATTTTGTTCATCTAATATTCCGCTTTTAGAATGTGAAATACTTGTTTAGAAATAATTTTTATTTTCCTAGTAGAAGGAAGTCTTATGCCATTTTGTGCCATTTTTACCGAAATCAGTTTCATGGTAACTTTTCAACATGGACGCAGATATCTGAATAGATATTTTTACAAACTAGTCCATTTTGTTCGTCTAATATCCCGCTTTTAGAATGTGTAATACTTGTTTAGAAATAATTTTTAGTTTCCTAGTAGAAGAAAGTCTTTTGCCACTTTTGTGCCGTTTTTACCGAAATCAGTTGCATGATAACTTTTCAACATAGAGACAGATATCTCTGGAACCGCTGCATAGATTTTCTTACAAACTAGTGCATTTTGTTCGTCTAATATCCCTCTAGTAAAAGCCAGTCTTATGCAACTTTTATGCCATTTTTACCAGAATAAGTTTCATAGTAACTTTTCAACATGGACGTAGATATCTCTGGAAACACTGCATAGATTTTCTTACAAACTAGTACATTTTATTCGCCTAATATCCCTCTTTCAGAATGTGTAATACCTGTTTAGAAATAAAATTTAGTTTCCTAGTAAAAGCCAGTCTTATGCCACTTTTACGCCATTTTTACCGAAATCAGTTTCATGGTAACTTTTCAACATAGACACAGATATCTCTGGAACCAATGCATAGATTTTCTTACAAATTTGTGCATTTTGTTCGTCTAATATCCCTCTAGTAAAAGCCAGTCTTATGCAACTTTTATGCCATTTTTACCAGAATAAGTTTCAAGTAAGTTTTAACATGGACGCAGATATCTCTGGAAACACTGCATAGATTTTCTTACAAACTAGTGCATTTAGTTTGTCTAATATCCGCCTTTAATTATGTGTAATACTTGTTTAGAAATAATTTTTATTTTCGTAGTAAAAGCCAGTCTTATGCCACTTTTACGCCATTTTTACCGAAATCAGTTTCATGGTAACTTTTCAACATAGACACAGATATCTCTGGAACCGCTGCATAGATTTTCTTACAAACTAGTGCATTTTGTTCGTCTAATATCCCTCTAGTAAAAGCCAGTCTTATGCAACTTTTATGCCATTTTTACCAGAATAAGTTTCATAGTAACTTTTCAACATGGACGCAGATATCTCTGGAACCACTGCATAGATTTTCTTACAAACTAGTTCATTTTGTTCGTCTAATATTCCCCTTTCATAATGTGAAATACTTGTTTAGAAATAATTTTTAGTTTCGTAGTAAAAGCCAGTCTTATGCCACTTTTACGCCATTTTGACCGAAATCAGTTTAATGCTAATTTTTCAACATGGACGCAGAAATCTCTGGAAACACTGCATAGATTTTCTTACAGACTAGTACCTGTTATTTGCCTAATATCTCTCTTTCAGAATGTGTAATACCTGTTTAGAAATAAATTTTAGTTTCCTAGTAAAAGCCAGTCTTATGAAACTTTTATGCCATTTTTACCAGAATAAGTTTCACAGTTACTTTTGAACATGGACGCAAATATTTTTGATCGTCTTATATTGCTCTTTCAGAATGTGTAATACTTATTTAAAAAAAAATTTTAGTTTCCTATAAGGGCCAGTCTTATGCCACTTAATGCCATTTTTACCGAAATCAGTTTCATAGTAACCTCTGTATAGATTTGCTTACCAAGAAGTGCATTTTATTCGTCTAATATCCCTCTTTCAGAATGTGTAATACCTGTTTAAAAATAGATTTTAGTTTCCTAGTCATAGCAAATTTTATGCCACTTTTATACCATTTTTACCGAAATCAGTTCCATGGTAACTTTTCAGCATGGATGCAGATATCTCTGGAGCCTCTGCATAGATGTTCTTACAAACCACTGCATTTTTTTCGTCTAATATCCGTCATTCAGAATGTGTAATACCTGTTTAGAAATAGTTGTTAGTTTGTTTAGAAATAGATTTTAGTTTCCTAGTTGTTGCAGCTGAACTTTTTGGTTTGTGTAAAACTGCAGGAAAAATTTAGCAATGTGTTTGCACCTTTGTGTCACACACGTTAATTTTTCTGTTTTTTTTTTTTTTTTTTTTTTTTTGTTGTTAACAACCTTTTGCTGTTGTTTTGTATATTATTTTCGTGTTTTTTTATTTTTGCCAGTTTATAAAGTTTAATTGTTCTGTTGTAGGTTTTTTTTTGCGAGGTCAGACTGTTTTTGTGTTATTTTGGGCGTTTTTTTTTACTTTTTTTTTTGTGTACGCTTGATTGTTTTTTTGGCATTCTTTTCCCAAACCGCAAAATTAAAGTGAAGCCAACCGGTTTGTCTATTTTTTGGTATTTCAGCCTGCAGATAAAGTATGGAATAAGTTAGAAATTGTTTAAAATTGATGGGATAGAATATTTCATACTTACAATGTTTCTTTTGCTTTGATAAAACCGCTGTCAGTTTTGTTTTCTTCTTAGTGTAGGTGTATGTATGTATGCTTTTTTTTTTTTGTTATGACGCTCATGATATAGTTAGCAGAACTATATTTAATGTTAAGAATAAGGTAATGCCATAACGTAAGAAAAACAAGGTTGTATATTTCATTCATTACGCTATAGAACGCCGCAAGAAAAATTATGCCGTTTAAAAATTTAAAAATATTTTTATGAATGGCAAATATACCTTGCTGTTAATATGAAATCCTGGTGCAAGGAAAAGCTTCGATGACTGAAGTATAATAAATTAGGAAAACAATAAATGAGAAAGTATTTTGAAAATTAAATACAGAAGTTTCTAGAATAAAAATCAGCAAAAAGATGGACGACTGGGCGGGAAGATTTTTGTGGAAATCTTGGAAAAGTCTTGGGAAACAGGAAAATTGCACTCAATTTGGAAGATTTTTTTGGCTATTTAAAAAGTAAAGCTCTCAGATATGATTCATTAGTAAAAGTGAGAAAGTGTTCGCATCAACTAGAACGAAAAGAAATGGAAAAAAGTTTAAAGTTAAATTAAAAAACAAAAGTTAATAATAAGAAATAGTCGGAAAATATTTGATTTTTTGATTTTGTTTTTAAAAAATTTATGTTTTATAATTTTATAATAGATAAAAAAAAGTTAAAGAGTGAAGTGTTTTAGTAGCAGTGGTGTTTCTGTGAGGGAGATAAATCAGGAATAAAACGTGGAAAAAAGAACGCAAGGAAAAGTTTAAATTTAATCTTTTTGATATGCATAGTTAGGATTGGTGTTCTATTTTATAGCTGGCTTTATATCGGGAAGTGTAGTGTCGTTTCTTTTTATGGAAATTAAGAAGGCAGAGATTTTCAGGACAAATTTGATCAACTAGAGTAGTGGGAGTGTGAAATAATGTGTCCAGATCGGAGCCTAAAACGTACTACACTATTCTAGCCAGGTATCCGTTTTCTTTCCATATACTGTATTAGTTTCGTAAAAATGTACACATGGTGCATGAAGCGATAGAAAACATAAACTAACGATTGTCGAGAGCAACATAAATCCCAACCAGAAAAATATATATGAAGGTTAAGTAAGGGAAAAGGAGTCAGAGAGGATATGGGATCACAAAAAAGGATAATACGTAAGTGGAGTTTGAATAAGTTTCATAGTAACTTTTCAACATGGATGCAGATATCTCTGATCATCTTATATTCCTCTTTCAGAATGTGTAATACTTGCTTAGAAACAATTTTTAGTTTCCTAGAAAGACCAGTCTTATGCCACTTAATGCCATTTTTACCGAAATTATAAATTTGCTTACAAACAAGTGAATTTAATTCGTCTAATATCCCTTTTTCAGAATGTGTAATACTTGTTTAGAAATAGATTTTAGTTTCCTAGTTGTTGCAGCTGAACTTTTTGGTTTGTGTAAAACTGCAGGAAAAATTTAGCAATGTGTTTGCACCTTTGTGTCACACACGTTAATATATTCTGGTTTTTTTTTTTTTTTTTTTTTTTTTGTTAACAATCTTTTGCTGTTGTTTTGTATATTATTTTCGTGTTTTTTTATTTTTGCCAGTTTATAAAGTTTAATTGTTCTGTTGTAGGTTTTTTTTGCGAGGTCAGACTGTTTTTGTGTTATTTTGGGCGTTTTTTTTTACTTTTTTTTTGTGTACGCTTGATTGTTTTTTTGGCATTCTTTTCCCAAACCGCAAAATTAAAGTGAAGCCAACCGGTTTGTCTATTTTTTGGTATTTCAGCCTGCAGGTAAAGTATGGAATAAGTTAGAAATTGTTTAAAATTGATGGGATAGAATATTTCATACTTACAATGTTTCTTTTGCTTTGATAAAACCGCTGTCAGTTTTGTTTTCTTCTTAGTGTAGGTGTATGTGTGTATGCTTTTTTTTTGTTATGACGCTCATGATATAGTTAGCAGAACTATATTTAATGTTAAGAATAAGGTAATGCCATAACGTAAGAAAAACAAGGTTGTATATTTCATTCATTACGCTATAGAACGCCGCAAGAAAAATTATGCCGTTTAAAAATTTAAAAATATTTTTATGAATGGCAAATATACCTTGCTGTTAATATGAAATCCTGGTGCAAGGAAAAGCTTCGATGACTGAAGTATAATAAATTAGGAAAACAGTAAATGAGAAAGTATTTTGAAAATTAAATATAGAGACAAAAGTTTCTAGAATAAAAATCAGCAAAAAGATGGACGACTGGGCGGGAAGAGATTTGTGGAAATTTTGGAAAAGTCTTGGGAAACAGGAAAATTGCACTCAATTTGGAAGATTTTTTTGGCTATTTAAAAAGTAAAGCTCTCAGATATGATTTATTAGTAAAAGTGAAAGTGTTCGCATCAACTAGAACAAAAAGAAATGGAAAAAAGTTTAAAGTTAAATTAAAAAACAAAAGTTAATAATAAGGAATAGTCGGAAAATATTTGATTTTATGATTTTGTTTTTAAAAAATTTATGTTTTATAATTTTATAATAGAAAAAAAAAGTTAAAGAGTGAAGTGATTTAGTAGCAGTGGTGTTTCTGTGAGGGAGATAAATCAGGAATAAAAAGTGGAAAAAAGAACGTAAGGAAAAGTTTAAATTTAATCTTTTTGATATGCATAGTTAGGATTGGTGTTCTATTTTATAGCTGGCTTTATATCGGGAAGTGTAGTGTCGTTTCTTTTTATGGAAATTAAGAAGGTAGAGATTTTCAGGACAAATTTGATCAAGTAGAGTAGTGGGAGTGTGAAATAATGTGTCCAGATCGGAGCCTAAAACGTACTATACTATTCTAGCCAGGTATCCGTTTTCTTTCCATATACTGTATTAGTTTCGTAAAAATGTACACATGGTGCATGAAGCGATAGAAAACATAAACTAACGATTGTCGAGAGCAACATAAATCCCAACCAGAAAAATATATATGAAGGTTAAGTAAGGGAAAAGGAGTCAGAGAGGATATGGGATCACTAAAAAGGATAATACGTAAGTGGAGTCTGTGACGCGGTTGGGAAGGCATTTGAGGCATAACATCAGCCCAAAAAAATGTGTATTTTGTGCTGACGTGTTTGTGCTATTTTTGTTTTTTGACTAAGTAATATGAGTTTTTCGTTTGTTGTTTGTTAGTTTTTTTATGTGCGGCGTACCCAGTGAGAAGGTTGGGACCCGCTGGGATATGTTTACCGTCAGAAAACCTAGTCGGAAACCTCACTGGTCACTACGTCCGTAACATAAATGGCGCCTTATTTCAATGCAGACAATGTAGTGTATGAGATCTACACACTACGCAGCAACAAAGTAGAAAAATAAATATGCATTTCAATTTGGAAAGCTGGGAATTCCACAAGTTTCCCAAATTGAGTGCATAGCAATAGACAAATAGAT
The DNA here is from genome assembly GCA_937654795.1 of Cistogaster globosa. Classification (NCBI taxonomy): domain Eukaryota; kingdom Metazoa; phylum Arthropoda; class Insecta; order Diptera; family Tachinidae; genus Cistogaster; species Cistogaster globosa. The sequence continues at coordinate 55,579,070 of OW569407.1, read as the reverse complement.
TTTTTTTATATAGTCCAACGAATAAGTCATCGATCTGAAGCAAAGTTTTAATTCCTTATGTAGCCAATGAAGGAAAAATCAAAAAATCCTTTGGAATGGTTGTACAGAGGAGGTAAAGTTTTGCTGATGAAAATGCGAGGAGCTCGACCAGTTCAACCTGAAAGGATAACAATAGCTTAGAAAACTGTATAGTAGTATGCCTAATCGTATTGTTGTCACTTTCTGTTGTGTTTGTAGTGTAGTAGTTTCAGTTTATATTTACCTAAGTGTAGCAATGAAGGATGTCTTTGATATCCGGCTTGGAATAAAATTTGATTTGTTCAAGTGTCTGAAGTACCAGAGATTATCCGAAATTATCCCTTTTATCTCATCCTTAGGCACAGTGCTGAAGAAAAAATGTACTAGGGAAACACTTTAATTACCTCTTTTGTTAATTAATATATGATTGGCGTCACATAAAATGCACAAACATGAATCAATTATCCTCTTCGATATCCAAAACTTATCTTCATGCCAGATCTATAAAGAAAATTTACAAACATATTTTTTTATCAGTTTTTGAATTAAAATCTTTTATTATCTGCTTTAGTATTTATTTTTTAATCTCAGTTCTCTATTATTTATTAAAAAATATATATTTATTCTATTCTTTTATAATTTAAAATTTTTATCGATTTTATTATTGTTTTTTTTTTTTTTTTTTGATTATTTTTCATATTTAAATTCATATTTATTACTTTTATAATAATATATTTATTTACAGTTTTTATAGTAATTATTTATTTAATTTTTGCATTAATTTTTTTTTATGCGATTATTTATCTATTCATATAATTATATATTCTTATTTTATTAGTTAATTTGTTTCATTTTTTTTTTTTAATATTTACTCGTATATTTATTAAAATATTTATGTGTTTTTTTAGTGAAATATTTCTTTCTTTCTTAATTTCTTTATTTATTTATTCAATTACTTATTTACGTATTTATTTAATTATTTATTTATTTCATTATATATTTATTTACATGTTCATATAGTTATTTAGTCTTGTTTGTTTTTATGTTAGTTATTTATTTAATATTGTATTTATTTATTTAATTATTTATTTATATAATTATTTTTTTAGTTATTTTTCCAATTATTTATTTATTCAATAGTTTATATGTTTATATAATTACCTTACGTTATTTGCTTTTCAATTAGTGATTGTTAGTTATATATTTTTGGTATTTATTTATGTATTTGTTTTAATATAGTATTATTTACTGTGTTTTTGTTTTTTAAGTAATTATTTTAATATTTAGTCTTCGATTGGTTTTTTTTATTTATACATAATTAATTTGTTTATTGTTTTTAATTTATTTTATTTCTTTTGTATGTTTATTTGTTGTCGATTTGTTTCTTTAACGAAGTGAAACTTTTTGAGATTTTAGAATTCTTAGTAAAACCAAAAAAATCGATAAGTATAAAGACGTGTGCCCGGGCTATGTCACACAGTCCGCACGACATTAGGTCTAGAAAAAGAGATAGGCAAGTCCAACTGTATCTTAATTGGTCTACCCCTTTCGCATTCGGGAAGGAATACAAGTCCAATACTCCCAGTCGTAAATCTAGTGCTACTAGGAATTTAGAAATGAGTCTGCCTCCGAGCCAAGAAGATCCCCAATTTCACGATAAGTCACGAACAATCATAGTTTCCCAGCCTGCCCAAAACTAGTATGCGAATAGTGATTTACAACAACAAGGAACCAGCGGAACACGACAACCAACAAGCGATCTGGTTATGGACGAAGCAACCAGAAGAGGTGTAAATCCCGACGTTTCTTCCCAATTAAGTGAGATGAGGCGGCAGATGGCAGAGCTAACTGTAACCATGAGCAAAATGAGTCTCGTGTTACAGCATACTCAGCAAGAAAATAAAAAGCTTCGGGAAGAAATCCTGCCGGATATGGTTAAGGAAAATAACAGCACATCCATTGACTGATGCTAGTTCCATGAGTTTCACCAGTTCGCGGAGAGGTTCAGTAGAAAATGTTGTAGCGTATCAAACTAGAAGTCATAATCATATTAGGATAGATAAGTGGGGATTAGAGTTCGATGGCAGTACTCACAAGTTGGCTGTTGAGGATTTTGTATTTCGTGTAGAGCGCCTACAGCGAATAAGGCGTTCCATGGAGTGAAGTGTTAGACAATTTTCATTTGTTTGTTAGAGGTGTAGCAGAAAAATGGTACGGGTTGTATATTAAGACAAATTATGTTTCCGAGTGGACCACCCTAAAAGAAGCGCTCCTTAAACAATACCAGTCCACGAGATCAAGTTTTGAGCTTATGAGCGATATTGTTGAAAGGAAGCAACAGCCCGGAGGAGGAATTGATGCCATTTTCTTCTCGATGACTCAAATGCGATCTCGGTCTCGATCTGCCTGAAAGAGAAAAGATAAAAATTATTAAAAAGAATTTACGGGATGATATTAGGAGCAGAGGTTACCCTATTGCATTGAGGCTGAAAAAATCTTTTGCCGGAAAGAGCCCAAAAATCTGCATCTGTGCCAGTTAACAGATATACGAGGCAGGTTTTGATGTTTCCTCTGAGCCATGCGAAGAGGTGGCTGTTTTACAACTGGGCGACAGGCAACAACAACCATTGAGATCTCCATTAATTTGCTGGAACTGTCGTCAGAATGGCCATATGTTCATGGATTGCCCGTCAGCTGAGAGATAATTGTTTTGCTATAGGTGCAGTAAACAAGACGTGAAATTTCCCAACTGCACGAACTGCAAGTCAAAAAATTTTCACAGGGGCGAGATAGCAGCAGGGAATCATCGTTCCGCGGAAAATCTTCCTGCGGAACGGCCATAAAAGAATACAAAATAAAATTAATAAAACCCGTCAAAAATTTTAATAAATTAAATCCCCAAATGCGTCATAAATACTCTTATGAAGAACGAAAAGCAAATTATGAAAAAGTCAGAAACAGTGTTTTTAATGAATCTATAGCAGTAAGGAAAACAATTTCAAATCGAATACAAAAATTAAAGAAGAAATTTGCAGAAAAGAGAAAAAGGCGAAGGCTGGTAGTTGAAACAATAAGAACTGCGGACAAATATACAGACCCTGGTGCTTTTGCAGATATTTTTATAGGGACCCATCGTATTAAGGGATTGCTTAATACAGAAGTGTCGATGAATTAGGGATTAGTTTTAAGCCAATATTTTCTTTAGTTTCTACTGCAGCTGGAAAAGAGCATAGGTTGTTGGGCAAAGTAGAACTTGAAATTACATTTAATGATAAAACCGAGAAAATTTTGTTCTACTTATGTCCAGACTTAGAGCAACAAGCTTATCTAGGAGTTGACTTCTGGAAGATTTTTCATTTGGCTCCAAAAATTTTCGAATTAGATGAACTGAGTATTGAAAAGGTGCAAGAAGATTTTAAAGTCCAAGATCACAGATCCAATCCTCATGTGCTAAATGAACAGCAGCAGCGAAAATTGGATAAAGTGATTGAGTTGTTTCCAGTATTTGGGAAAGATGGATTAGAGTACACTGCTCTGGAAAAACACTCAATAAAATAATAAATGGTGCGGTACCTTTTAAGGACCGTCACTATCCGTTATCTCCAGCTGTTCAAGAGATCGTTAATAGGGAAATAGATAATATGCTTGCCCTTAATGTGATTGAAGAAAGCGAAAGTCCCTGGGCAAATAGGACAACAGTGGTGAGAAAACCAGGGAAAAAAAGATTTTGCCTTAATGCCAGAAAACTTAAAAAAATCACTGTCAAAGATGCATATCCTTTGCAAAATATTAATGGCATCTTGGGCAGAATCGATGAAACGTATTATATTAGTAGTGTTGATTTAAGGTTTGCTTTCTGGCAGATCGAGCTTGAGGAAGAGTGTAGGCTAGAGTGTCCCTTATATGGCAAAAAAATTTTTTTTTTCGAATTTCGAAACGCATACCCTCCAATTTTTTTATAAATGCTAAAATTTACTTAAATATGAAATTTCATATCTGTAGCATGATTGCAACCCGTGCCGACCGAGCTCTAAAGTTTAATAAAAAATGGTGTTTTGGTCTGACATTTTGGCTTGATCCAAAACTAATTAAAATGCAACAAATAAAGTAAATATGAGTAAAACTAAAAAAATATCAATACAAACTTTTATTTAAATATTATAATAATAATGAATTAGGGTAACTTCTCTTTAGTGTAGTTTTTTTACAGTCTGGATACAGATTTCTATGTTCCTGAACACAACGCAACAAAAACTGTTTTTGCTCTTCTTCAGCCGTGATAAGACCATTAAAATCTTGCATTAATTTAACAGCTCTTTCAGCAGTGTCATTTACGACCTTCAAACGACTTAATCGTCTTCTAGCTTCCAAAAAAGCAGGATTGTCACCCCACGAAGATACGTCTTCCCGAAGAAAACTGTCGTCGATCTGTAGTCGAGATAGAAATCGTTTGCTTCTTTGAGTCACAAAATCATCCAGCGTCATATCTGAAATAAAGAAAAAACCATTAAAATAAGCAAAAACTAAACCACAAAACTTTGAAAAAGAAACAAGAAAATATTAAGTACTTACCAAACAAATTTTGCGTAATTTCTTCCTTCGATGGGACATAGCGTTTAGAGGAATCTGAACTTTCGTCTCTGTTTAAATTATTAAGCATTTTTGTCTTGGTTTTGGTATCAACTTCTTCATCAAAAAGTGATAACATGACTGTTTCTTCACACAAATACCATAAATGATGAATAAACTTGCTTATGGATGCCTTGGAACTTGTTGCGTCTACTTTTTCATATTCTTTTAGAGCTTTCAGAAAGGACAAGTCTTGGTTAGGTGCTTTAACTGCCATTGTACATTCGAGCCAAGGTTTGGTATACAAGGTGACGATAAATAAACAAACATCTTGAAGAGCATTTTTGTCCTTTGCAGTAATTTTAAGTTGCGATTGAAGCAAACATATTTTTATAGAATAGATTGCTCTCGCCATCCATCGCGCTTGATGCAAAGCTCCGGGGGGCCTGAGTTTTAGTTTATTCTCTGTGTCTCCTCCTAAGAACACAACGCATAGTTCAACCAATTCGCGGTAATCGTCTCTAACAAAAGATTTTTCCAGTTCAGTCTTATAAAAAGTTAACAAAGATGTAATGTTTGTCTTAGCAATATGTGCTTTAACGAAATTTAGAGGTGACTCAATGTTATCAGTGTTAATATTTTTCCAATTATCTCTTAACTTTTTGAAAATTGGAATATCTGGGCTACTTGTAATATGTTTTACCTTGGTTTCAAAAACAGCTTTAAGGACCAACTCATAAACATGATGACGACAAGCAAAAAGCAGCAATTCCCTTTCTAAAGTCTGCTCCAAAATAGCACAAGCTCCACTGAAACGGCCAGTATTGGAAGCTGTTGTATCGCAGCACATTATCTGTACTTTGTCATGGAGGGTCCAGTCAAAGAGAGCAGTTGAAATGGCTTCAGCTTGATGTTTTCCAGAAGAACTCTCTAATTTCGGTACTGCAAGAAGCTGTTCTCTATCGTCAAATGAAGCAATAATTGGCAAGCGTTCTTCTTTTGAACTTCGTACATCCAATCCAGGTAATAGTTTTCCATCCCAATGAACTGTGACTACGTCAGGCAAATTATTCTGGAAGTCAGTTTTTATTGCTTCTGCCCTGGATTTTCTCGCTTGAGTACGAACTCGCTGAATCGAGGATTTGTTTATAGGGAAATCATCGCTGTTCAGACCAAGCGCTTCTACAACCGCATGGAGAATGTAAACTGAGTCCCTTATGCTTAATTGGCATCGATCTAAAGCTGCTACCAGTTTAGGAGTTATTAAACTTTTCGTGCCTCTTTTAAAACTTTTTTCAGGGTAAGGAATCTGAGTACTAAGTTCAGAGTTCGAAATCTGTTCCTCATTCGAATTCTCAAGACATTCCAAGTTATCTATCGAAGAAGTAGATGCAACAGCCAATAACTCTCTTTGTTTTACCTTCCTTTCTTCTTCTTCCAATCGTCTTTGCCTAACTCGTTCTTCTTTCTCCGCCAATTTTTTGTCGATTCCACCTAAGCATCCCGGTCGACCTGGCTCTCTCTGTTTCCTTAAGAAATCTTTGTCTTCCTCTATCTTCATTCTGTCAAAGGCATCTGCATGTGCAATATCAAATAAGTTATCAAGGTCTTTTACAAAATTATTTTCACGATTCTTGAAAGTCAACTGAGGTTTCTTACAGTTTTTTTGCAGCTCCCTCCAAACATGATATAAATCAACAAGTTTCTTCACGCAGTTAGGGATTGCCTTCGTAGGAATTCTGGCTTTTTCCCAAAATATAATGCACTCTCTTATAACAAGATTCGCACTTTCACTAACATTCAGCTTGACTTCACGAATATTGTAAAATAAAACGGTGAGAACTTGTCGATTAGATGGTAATTTTGCACCATTTATCTGGTGGCTTGGCAGTCCGATAAGGAAAATATTTTTTTTATCACTTCGTAATTCGACTGACATTTTTTTAATAATAAAACCGCACTTTATGAAACACACTATTGGAATAGCAAATTACCATTTGAGTAAAAAGGGGAATCACCTTTTTAGATAGACATATATAATATATATGAAAGCTCATTTTCTTGAAAGGAATGAATACGAAAGCTACATCATGATATAATAATCAAAGCTATCTTAACAATATTTTGTCATGATATGAAAATCACTTTTATAAAATCTATATAGTTATGTATAGTTATTTTGACAACATTGAGAAAATTTATACATACATATGTATTAACTAAAAAATTCCAAAAAAAAAAGGAGTTAAAAAATGTATTTTGGAACAGCGAAGCGGACCAGGTTCTGCTAGTTTCATATTAAATATAAATTAACATTATTAAAAATTACTAAAATAAAAAAACACAACAGTAAAATATTAAAAAATATTGAAAATTGAATAAAATACGTACAAATTATAATGACTTATACCAATATTGACCAAAAATTACCCATACTTACAACAATTAACTTTGTCGCAAGTCGGCACGGGTTATCATTCTAATATCAAAGTAAATTTTTTTCTGGAGCCTTCTATGATTATTTCGAAACTTTTTAGCGGGTATGCGCAAAAAAATATTGAGGTCCAAAAATAAGGGACACCCTAGTGTAGGCCCTATACAGCATTTACCGTAGCAGGCCGGCCACTCTACCAATTTCGCGTAATGCCATTTGGGCTTTGCAATGCGGCTCAGCGACTTTGTCGATTAATGGACAAGGTTATACCGCAAAAACTCAACAAAAAAAAAACGTATTTATTTATCTTGACGATCTTTTGGTGATAGCTGACAGTTTTGAAAAGCATTTGAAAATTTTAGAAGAGGTTGCTGCATGCTTAAGAAGAGCAAACCTCACAATAGGCCTGCAAAAATCACAGTTCTGTTTTCAACAACTGAGGTATCTTGGATTTATAATAGGCGGTGGAAATCTAAAAACAGATCCAGAAAAAAGTACGTGCAATTAAAGAAATAAGGCTACCAAAATCTCCCCGTGAAGTGCACAGCTTTTTAGGACGGCCAGCTGGTATCGCCGTTTCATAAGAGACTTCGCGGCCATATCTGCTCTCTTAACAGATATTTTGAAGAAAGCGAAAAAGTTCGAAATAACACCTGAAGCGATAGAGGCTTTTGAAAATCTAAAAAAAAGCGCTAACATCAGCCCCAGTGCTTAAGCATCCCGATTTTTCTAGAAGATTTTGGATCCAGTGCGAAGCGTGTGACTACGGAGTTGGTGCTGTTTTATATCAGCTAAATGATCGTGGTGAAGTGCATCCAATAGCTTTTTATAGCCAGAAATTAAACTCCTGCCAGAGAAACTACAGTGTCACGGAAAAAGAATGCTTGGCGGCTGTAATGGCAGTAAAAAAAATTCTGTCCGTACGTTGGAATGATGTCGTTTACTATCGTGACACACCACGCTAGCCTTAAATGGCTAATGTCTCTGAAAGACCTGAAAGGAAGACTAGCCCGGTGGTCACTACAACTGCAAGCATTTGATTTTGATATTGAGCAAAGAAGATGTTTTGACAACGTAGTAGCCGATATGCTTTCTCGCTCACAAGAGGAAAATTTAAACGTTGACGAAATTGATATAGAAGAAGTGTTTGATTTTGAAACATTAGAGTTTCAAAGCGACGAGTATTTAGAACTAATGGAGCACATAAAAGAAAATCAAAACAGATTGCCGGACTTAAAAGTAAGTGAGAGTAGATTTTGATCGTGGTAATGAGACGGAATGTCAGTGGAAAATTTGGATTCTGACAAATAACACCCAGGCGGTGATTGAAAAAGCGCATTCTAGTTTAACTTCAGCACACGGTGGTCTTACCAAGACATTAGAAAAGTTGAGAAGATTTTTCTATTGGCCTAGAATGCACACCCAAGTAATAAATTACATTGCCAATTGCCAAATATGTAAAGAGAGTAAACCGTCTAATCAGAATTTACGCCCAGAAATCGGAAATCAAGTTGTCACTGATAGACCATTTCAAAACTGTATTTAGATTTCCTAGGCAAATATCCACGATCAAAAAGTGGTAATTGTTATGTTTTTATTGTGCTAGATCACTTTACCAAGTACACATTTATAAAAGCGATGAAAGACGCAACTGCTGGAAATGTAGTGGAATTTCTGATTCATGAAATTTTCCACAAATTTGGCGTTCCAGAGATTATTCATACAGACAATGGTGTTCAATTTACGTCAAAAAGCTTCCAAAATTTGATCTCTACTTACAAAATCCATCATATCAAAACTCCCGTTTATCAACCGAGCAGTAATGCTTCAGAACGGGTTAACTAAAGTATATTGTCTGCAATAAGAGCCTACTTAAAAGACGACCAAAGAGATTGGGATTTGTTTTTGTCAGAAATTAACTGCGCTTTAAGAAATTCATTCCACAGTGCCATTGGTTTTACGCCATTCTTTGCGTTGTTTGGCTACCATATGTATTCGAGTGGAGCTGACTATAAATTAGCGCGAAAGCTACAATCGATTTCCGATCACCTCATTCTTACAAAACTTAATGAACGTTTGGAAATTATAAGAAATCAAATCAAAGAAAACATGAAGAAAGCTTATGAAAAAAGTGCCGCAAGATACAACAAAAGAGCCAGAATAGTAAAATTTGTACCTGAACAGGAGGTCTACAGAAGAAACATGGTGCAAAGCAACTTTGGAAAGAACATTAACGAGAAATTCTGCAGAAAGTTTCTGAAATGTAGAGTGTCCCGGCCTGTAGGTAACAATATGTATGAACTCGAGACCTTGGACGGAAAAACGATAGGTATTTATCACGTAAAGGATATAAAAGTTTAAATTGCTAAACAAATATTTTTTTTAAACGTTAAGTTTAATACAACAAAAAAAGTTTAAGTGCAATATTAGGACGTAAGAAAGTAATTATTATTTTAATTATACAAGATATTTGTTGTGTTGTCCTAATATTTCATAGTTTAAGCAATTTCTCTTTAAAATCTGTTATAATAGTTTATTACCTGATAAATATAAGTTTTGAATAAGACTGTAGTACATACCTTTTTTCTCTTGTGCAATATTAGTTGATAGGTAAAATCTGTGATTCATCTGTAGTATTGGTGTTTGTTTGTGATGTCCAGTTTTTTTTTACACAGTATTTTATGAGTGCAAAAAAACCTTTAATTATTGTTCAGAACAATAAATGGTTAGTTGTGTTCAGGAAAAGCTGTAATAAGGAGAAAAATTACACACAAAGTAAATGCTTATATTGTAGATGATTAAAAAACTACTTCCCGTTGTAAACTGGCTGAATGATTCTTAGGTTTAAATAATGTCTCAGAAGATAAGCAATCATTCTCTAGATCCTTTGTTTTGCCATAATAAAGTATTGTAGAGAAATTTTTCCATCCCTGAAGTAGTAATAATCCATGGAAGAAAGTAGTAGAGGCTTTACCCACTATAGTAAAATAGACAACTAAAATGATAAAAGAAAAACAATAAAAAGTTAATATATAAAAACAATTTCTGTTTAAAAGGAAATTTTATTATAATGAAATAAAGGAATTTTTAATGAAAAAAAAATTAATTTTACTTTTGCCTCAAAAAGCAAAATTTTTGCGGGCTATCGATTTTATTTTATGGCACTGTAAGTGCCCAATTGGTAGAGACCAATTACATGAATGTTAATAAAAATGATTTTTGCTTTTGGGTGGCCACTGTAATTTTTTCTTACTATCGAATATATGTTGGTTTAAGCTTCAGCGATGCGAATGAGATTTCCTACTCTGGGAAAATTAAAGTCTTGAGGATAGTTGATCAATCAATTTATTGAATTACTTACTAGGCCCGGCTAATGTCTGGTAGAGATGAGACGTATGAGAGTTCCCCACGCTGGGAAAAAAAGTTTTTTTGGCAAATTATTTCCGCACACCGTTCCCTATTGCATTTACTTGTAGAACACGGAGTTTTGTTGCGGCTGCACTTTTTGGTTTGTGTAAAACTGCAGGTAAAATTTAGCAATGTGTTTGCACCTTTGTGTCACGCACGTTAATATTTTCTTTTTTTTATGGTAACCACCTTTTGATGTTGTTTTGTATTTTATTTTTGTGTTTTTTTTATTTTTGCCAGTTTATAAAGTTTAATTGTTCTGTTGTAGTTTTTTTGCCTATTGTTTTCTTCTGTGCTCAGGTCAGACTGTTTTTGTGTTACTTTGGACGATTTTTTACTTTTGTTTGTGTACGCTTAGTGGAGTTTAATGATTGTTTTTTTGGCATTCTTTTCCCAAACCGCAAAATAAAAATGAAGCTCACTGGTTTGTCTATTTTTTGGTATTTCAGCCTGCAAATAAAGTATGAAATAAGTTAGAAATTGTTTAAAATTGATGGGATAGAATATTTCATACTTACCATGTTTCTTTTGCTTTTGTAATGCCGCTGTCAGTTTTGTTTTCTTCTTAGTGTAGGTGTATGTGTGTCTGTTTTTTTTTTTTTTTTTTTTTTTTTTTTGTTATGACACTCATGATACAGTTGCCAGAACTGTAAAGCATATTTAATGTTAAGAATAAGGTAATGCCATAACGTAAACAAATTAAGGTTGTATATTTCATTCATTACGCTATAGAACGCCGCGAGAAAAATTATGCCGTTTAAAAATTTTAAAATATTTTTATGAATGGCAAATATACCTTGCTGTTAATATGAAATCCTGGTGCAAAGAAAAGCTTCGACGACTGAAGTAAGTTGGGTTAGGAATGGTGCAGATAGTTGGAGGGCAGGCATGTAGAGAAAATAACAATAAATAGATATATATGTGGGATTGAGGGATTAAAAGTCAGTCTGGTAACCCTATGTTATTGACATGTCGAAGGGAATGTCAGTCAACATCTTAATTTTAAGTCAGAGGACAGAGTTAAAGTAGACGTGAGAGAGTTAAGAAGTAAAACTCAGAGTAGAAGTCGTGTGTGATCATTCGCTGTATAATTGAAATTGAAGTCTAGTTGATTTAACTTTAATTAATAATAATACCTAATATAATCTAATTTAAAACTAATGAACTTAATAAATGAATTAATAAGTTAAAATTACAAAAGGGTGTTTTGTTTAAATAAAAACTAAGGCAATAACCAAAAAACACCACAACTTGGGGGCTCAACCTAAGGAAAAAACAATTGAATTGAAAAACTGTGAACAGTTAAATGTAACTTAAATGTAACTTAAATGTAACTTAAATATTGAAGCAACAAGCGTTCAAGTGATTTAACAAACAAGTTAAAAATTTTTTTTACCTCTACGAAAGTGAAAAAAGAACAGTTGTAAACAAGAACAAATTTCATGGAATATTTTAAATATTGCAACAAAAATCTAAATTGAAAAATAGACTGAAAAAAAACCAACACAAACTCCTTGACGAAAAAATAGCCGTTAAAAAACAAAAACAACAACCAAGAGACAGCCGAAATAAATTTGCGCATTTGCTGCTAAAAATTAAGAAAAAAACTTTTATTAAAAATTGTTTGGGAATTTTTATAATATTATTTATTATATTATGCTAATATCCCATTTAACATTTTAAATAAAAAGACAATTTATTCGTTGGTTGGAAAAGCAAGTATCGATACGTATTTCGCTGGTTGCTCAAGCCAGCTCATCAGGAAACCTTTATCCAATTTTTAGAAAAGCTAAAAACATTTCTATTATGTATAAAAACTTCAAAAACAACATGAGAGTTATTTCAGAAGCCAATACAAAAATGTTAAAGCTTTAACAAAAATTACCAACAAACAAACCACGTTTTTATTTTTTCTTACATTCCCTTCTGCAATAGGTTGGTTACATGCCGACACTTAATGCAGACGTAAGGCGTATTTAAAATAAAAACAACAAAGTTATTTTTTAATTCCTCAAAAGGAAGAAAAAAAATAACAATGATGCCAACAGTTTGCACAAGCAATTGCATATTTTTTATTCAAAATTGTTTGGGAATTTTTATAATATTATTTATTATATTATGCTAATATCCCATTTAACATTTTAAATAAAAAGACAATTTATTCGTTGGTTGGAAAAGCAAGTATCGATACGTATTTCGCTGGTTGCTCAAGCCAGCTCATCAGGAAACCTTTATCCAATTTTTAGAAAAGCTAAAAAGATTTCTATTATGTATAAAAACTTCAAAAACAACATGAGAGTTATTTCAGAAGCCAATACAAAAATGTTAAAGCTTTAACAAAAATTACCAACAAACAAACCACGTTTTTATTTTTTCTTACATTCCCTTCTGCAATAGGTTGGTTACATGCCGACACTTAATGCAGACGTAAGGCGTATTTAAAATAAAAACAACAAAGTTATTTTTTAATTCCTCAAAAGGAAGAAAAAAACTTTTGATGAACATACATATTCTAACGGAAAGCGTCGCTCTGTTCCGATGAAGCAGAGACTGCGTGTTTAACCAAAGTGAGAGTGTGGTACAGCAGAGGTTCGAGCAGAGAATGTGTGTCAAAGCAGTGACTGCATGTGTGAAGCTGATCTGACAGTAAACAAACTACATTGGCTCACAGTTAAAATAGGACAGATGGTGATGCAGTAAGTAACATTACTATTTTGAAGCAGACAACTGATGAGATGTAGCAGCAGACAAGCAGCGGGAAGTGTTAATGTGCAGTGAAGGGTAAAGAGAAAAAGTTTAAAAACAATTAAAACAAAAAAAAAACAAAAAAAAAAAAGATATAGCCACTGAGCTTATGTTTTTTTAATTTCATTTATTGTTTTAATATTGATATTTATAGAAGTTGTCTTAAGACAAAAGAGAAATTGTTCAGATTTAAAGAAGAGAGTTTAGATGTAGTTTTTTAATTTGAACAAATGTGTATAAGTTTAGATGTTTGATGTCAATCACATTTCTAGATGAATAAATATGAATAGAAGTTAATATTTTTCCTTTTGAAGAAAACTAAGAGAAATTTATGAGTAGAAGTAGAAGGTAATTAACCCTCGAGTGATTTAATTATAGAAGGCAGTGCTACATGCAAATATTAGATGTTTAAAAAATTCGTTCGACATAAATTTATTAAAATTATTTATTGAGATAAAATAAACCGTTTTGTTTGTTTATTTTGAGTTAAATTAATTTCAAAAATTTTTGAGTTTATTAGAAGAAAATTTTACTTTCATTTAAGTTGCTATTAATCTTTGAGATAAAATAAAATTGTGAAATTTAATAAATTTTTAGAAAAGAATAGAATAAAATTAATTAAAATTTTTTCTCAAACTATATATTATTTTTTATACTTTATATTTTGATTTTACTATATTTTTGAATTCTATTTGTGAAGCATTGATCACCACGAAGATGTTAGCCAGCGATATTTTGGCTATGACAGTTGACGAACTTAGAACGGAATTGGGTAAATTAGACCTTTTAAAAACGGGCAACAAGACAGATCTCCAAGAGCGTTTGCTCGATCATTTTAGGTTGCGAAATAGAAAAGAACCAGACTTAGACAATGGAGAAACTTCAGTTATGATCGATCGTGTGGTAGTGGAGCGCAGTAATATATTTTCGCTTCGAGATATTCAGGATACCGTATCAGCTTTTTCTGGTCATGGTTTACCTGAAGTTAATTATTGGCTACAAGAATTTGAAGATGTTGCGTGTACAGTAGGTTGGGATGATTTGCGAAAGTATATCTACGCTAAGCAATTGCTTAAAGGGGCAGCAAGAATTTTCATCCGAAGCCAATCTGATGTAAATGATTGGTCTTCTCTTAAAATGGTCTTGACGAAAGAATTTGGTACAAAGTTATCATCTGCGGAAATCCACAAAATTTTGTCAAATCGTCGTAAGTCAAATAACGAAACTTTTCGCGAATATTTATATAGTTTATAAGAGATTAGCAAACCCATACAAATTGACGATGAGAGTATTATTGAATATTTTATTCAAGGTATTAAAGATTCTGCCATCAACAAGTCTATACTTTACCAAGCCCGAAATATAGAAGAACTGAAAGAAAAACTTAAGACGTATGAAAAGATAAGATTAGCTGGACAGTCGTCAAACTCGAGAGTAGTAGCGAACGACGTTGTTTTAAATGTGGCGACAAAGGAAATTTAGCTAGTGAGTGCAAAAAAGCAGAAATAAAGTGCTTCAAATGCAAAGGCTTTGGGCACAAATCATTCAATTGCACCAAAAATTTCAACAACGAAAAGAAAGATGACAAAACCAAGAACAGTGACAATAAAAACGTTCATACGTTAGCTGATGACATTGTTTCGTCATCAAGAGGAATTTTTACAGTCATAGAAATTTTTGAAAAGAATATTTCAGCAATAGTCGATACTGGTAGCGATATAAGCGTTCTTCGATATGACACCCTCATGATGTTAAGCAATATAGAGCTGAAACCTGATTTCAAAATTTTGACTGGCATAGGCGGTAAAACTATTAAAACGTTAGGAAGTTTCAAAGCAAGTACGAAATTGGGGGCAGTAGAAATAGAAATAAATTTTCACGTGGCTAAAGAGAGTGATATTTTGTATTCTGCTGTGATAGGTAATGATGTCTTGGCCCACGTAGACTTAATTATAGATTCACAGGGAGCTAAATTTCGAAACAAGATTTCAGAATGATCGCTTATTAAGAAAGAAGAAGACAACACTATCGTTGATACTACAAAACGTGACAACCAGTGTACGATGGAAATCAATCCAATAGCTGAACTACACGAAGAATTTGGCGAAATGGTTCATTCCGCTTCATTAAATGATTTTATAGAAGACGAATTGCAAATAGAGCATCTTGAGAAGAGTAGGCAAAATGAAATTAGAAGTACAATTAAAGCTTATAGACCAATAAAACCTGAGACATTTCCCGTGAGAATGAAAATTACCCTCAGTGACGATACCCCAGTTGTACATAGACCACGCAGAGTCCCAAACACTGATCAAATTTTCATTGACAACCAAGTCAAAGAATGGTTAGAGGACGGCATTATAATACCGAGTTATTCGGAGTATTCTGCTCCAGTCGTTTTAGTACAGAAAAAAGATGGCACAAAGCGTCTGTGCTGTGATTAGCGGAAACTCAACGAGAAAATTTTAAGAGATAATTTCCCTATGGTGCTCATCAATGACGTTGTGCAAAGACAGAAGGGTGCGAAAGTCTTCACAACACTGGATTTACGAAATGGATTTTTTCATGTTCCTTTAGAGAAAGATTCTCAAAAATACACTTCCTTTGTGACTAGTAAGGGTCAATATGAGTTTAAGTTCGTACCATGCGGTATATCGAACTCTCCTGCAATATTTTGCAGATACATCGCTTCGGTTTTCCGTGAATTGATAAGTGATGGCACATTGATCGTTTATATGGACGATATTGTTATACCGTCAGAAAATGAGGATGAAGGTGTCGAAAAGTTGATAAAAGTTTTAAAAATAGCAGAACAAAATGGTTTAAATATCAAGTGGTCGAAGTGTCAATTTTTGCAAAGAAAAATTAACTTTTGGGGTTACATTTTCGAAAATTCAACAATTTCACCGTCGACAGAAAAAACTCGTGTTGTAATTAATTATCCCCTGCCAATAAGCATAAAAGCTTTACAAAGATTTTTAGGACTTACCTCCTATCTACGACGCTGTATCCCTGGGTATGCAACAATTGCGAGACCATTGTCGAATTTACTGCGAAAAGACGCAAAATTTAAAAAGGGAGATGAAGAAATTTTAGCTTTCGAGCAATTGAAGAATTCAATGGTGAATCCACCAGTTTTGAAAATTTTCGATCCTAAATCCATTACAAAAATCCATACTGATGCTAGTTTACATGGTTACGGTGCAGTTTTACTACAAAAAGATAAGATTCACAATTTCACCCCGTGGAATATGCGAGTCGAAAGACTACTCAGACGGAACAAAAATACCACTCGTATGAGCTCGAAGTTTTAGCCGTTATCGAAGCTCTAAAAAATGGAGAATATTCGTGCTAGGTATACCAATAAAGATAGTGACAGACTGCAATGCTTTTGCACTAACAATGCGTAAACAGGATGTACCCCCACGAGTATCGAGATGGGCACTTTTCTTACAAGAATTCGATTATAAAATAGAGCATAGAGCAGGTTCAAAAATGAAACACGTAGACGCTCTAAGTCGTCTATCATGTTTGATGATTGAGGATTCATTGGGTCATAGACTGAAACAGGCTCAGTTACAAGATGAATGGATAAAAGCAATTCGGAAAATATTAGAGACAGGGCCATACGAAGATTACTTTATGAAATACGACATACTGCACAAAGATCCTAATAACGAACTATTAGTTGTACCGAGTTCAATGGAACAAGAAATAATTCAGATAGCTCATAGACAAGGACACTTTGCTACCCGAAAACCCCAAGAATTGTTACAAAAGACATATTATATTCCTAATTTAACGAAAAAAGTTGATAGTGTTGTCAAAAGCTGTGTCGAATGTCTAATATCGGTGGCAAAGAGAGGCCGCAAAGAGGGATATCTCAACCCTATTGATAAGACTGACAGACCTTTAGTGACGTATCACGTTGATCACGTAGGACCTATGGAATCCACTCGAAAACAATATAATTACATATTGGTCGTTGTAGATGCATTTTCCAAATTTATTTGGTTGTACCCCACTAAGAGTACAGGGACGGATGAAGTTATAGATCGACTAGTGAAACAGGCAATGATATTTGGAAACCCTAGAAGAATAATCACTGACAGAGGTACCGCTTTTACGTCTAATCAGTTTGAAGAATATTGTACATCGCAAGATATACAACACCTATTAATAGCTACCGGTGTACCCAGAGGAAACGGTCAGGTAGAAAGACTGAATAATACAGTAGTCACCATTTTAGCAAAGTTGTGTCAGGAAAAACCCGAAAACTGGTACAGGCACGTAGGTAGAATTTAACAGATTTTGAATTCCACTACACCTAGAAGTACTAAGTTTGCGCCATTTAAATTAATAACTGGTTTATATATGAGAAGAAATGACACTGCAGAAATAAAAGAGTTACTTGATAGTTTAAACATAGAAGTGTTAAATAGCGAACGAAACGCTATAAGAGAAGAAGCAAGAGAAAATATACTTGCGATTCAGCAAGAGAATCGTAGAGAATACAATCGGAAAAGAATTCCCGAAACTATATACGACATCAACCAATTAGTAGCTATTAAACGTACTCAGTTTGGCACGGGTATGAAATTACGACCCAAATATTTTGGACCATACAAGATCATAAAGAAGTTTAACCACGGTCGTTATGAAGTCCAAAAAGTAGGAAGGTTTGAAGGACCGAACATGACCACGTCTGTGTCCGAATCTATGAAGCCTTGGGACGGACATTCGAGGGCGAATTTAAGTTCAGGAGGGCCGATTGTGGGATTGAGGGATCAGAAGTCAGTCTGGTAACCCTATGTTATTAACATGTCGAAGGGAATGTCAATCAACATCTTAATTTTAAGTCAGAGGACAGAGTTAAAGTAGACGTGAGAGAGTTAAGAAGTAAAACTCAGAGTAGAAGTCGTGTGTGATCATTCGCTGTATAATTGAAATTGAAGTCTAGTTGATTTAACTTTAATTAATAATAATACCTAATAAAATCTAATTTAAAACTAATGAACTTAATAAATGAATGAAATTATAAATTAAAATTACAAAAGGGTGTTTTGTTTAAATAAAAACTAAGGCAATAACCAAAAAACACCACATATATATATATGTATAATAAATTAGGAAAACAATAAATGAAAAAGTATTTTGAAAATTAAATATAGAGACAGAAGTTTCTAGAATAAAAATCAGCAAAAAGATGGACGACTGGGCGGGAAGAGGTTTGTGGAAATTTTGGAAAAGTTTTGGGAAACAGGAAAATTGCACTCAATTTGGAAGATTTTTTTGGCTATTTAAAAAGTAAAGCTCTCAACTATTATTCATTAGTAAAAGCGAAAGTATTCGCATTAACTAGAACAAAAAGAAATGGAAAAAAGTTCAAAGTTAAATTAAAATAAAATAAAAGTTAATTAATAATTGGTAATAGCCGGAAAATATTTGATTTTTTGATTTTGTTTTTAAAAAATTTATGTTTTATATTTTTATAATAGAAAAAAAAAGTTAAAGAGTGAAGTGATTTAGTAGCAGTGGTGTTTCTGTGAGGGAGATAAATCAGGAATAAAAAGTGGAAAAAAAGAACGTAAGGAAAAGTTTAAATTTAATCTTTTTGATATGCATAGTAAGGATTGGTGTCTTATTTTATAGCTAGCTTAATATCGGGAAGTATACTGACGTTGTTTTTTGTGGAAATTAAGAAGGCAGAGATTTTCAGGACAAATTTGATCAACTAGAGATGTGGGAGTGCGAACTAATATGTCCAGATCAAAGCCTAAAACGTACTACACTATTCTAGCCAGGTAACCGTTTTTTTTTTCATTTACTGTATTAGTTTCGTATAAATGTGCACATGGTGCATGAAGCGATAGAAAACATAAACTAATAATTGTCGAGAGCAACATAAATCCCAACCAGAAAAATATATATGAAGGTTAAGTAAGGGAAAAGGAGTCAGAGAGGATATGGGATCACTAAAAAGGATAATACGTAAGTGGAGTTTTTGACGCGGTTGGGAAGGCATTGGAGGCATAACATCTGCCCAAAAAAAATGTGTATTTTGTGCTGACGTGTTTGTGCTATTTTTGTTTTTTGAGTAAGTAATATGAGTTTTTCGTTTGTTGTTGGTGAGTTTTTTATATGCGGCGTACCCAGTGAGAAGGGTTAGGACCCGCTGGGATATGTTTACCGTCAGAAAAACTAGTCGGAAACCTCACTGGTCACTACGTCCGTAACATAGTCATAGCAAGTCATATGGCATCGAAATCTGTTCCATGGTAACTTTTCAACATGGATGCAGATATTTCTGTAGCCTCTGCATTGATTTTCTTACAAACCAGTATATTTTGTTTGTCTAATATCTCTCTTTTAGAATGTGTAATACCTGTTTAGAAATAGTTTTTAGTTTTCTAGTAAAAGCGAGTATTATGTCACTTTTACGCCATTTTTACCGAAATCAGTTCAATAATAATTTTAAAACATGGACGCAGAAATTTCAGGAAACACTGCATAGATTGTCTTACAAGCTAGAGCATTTTGTTCGTCTTATATCCCTCTTTCAGAATATTTAATAACTGCTTAGATATAATTTTTAGTTTTCTAGTAAAAGCCAGTCTCATGCCACCGTAATGCCATTTTTACAAAAATAAGATTTATAGTAACTGAATAGATTTTCTTACAAACTAGTGCATTTTGTTCATCTAATACCCCCCTTTCAGAATGTGTAATAATTGATTAGATATAATTTTTAGTTTCCTAGTAAAAGCCAGTCTTATGCAACTTTTATGCCGTTTTTAGCAAAATAAGATTCATAGTAACTTTTCAACATAGACGCAAATATCTCTGGAAATACTGCGTACATTTTCTTACAAAGTAGTGCATTTTGATCGTATAATATTCCTCTTTCAGAATGTGTAATACTTGTTTAGAAATAATTTTTAGTTTCCTAGAAGGGCCAGTCTTATGCCACTTAATGCCATTTTTACCGAAATAAGCTTCATAGTAACCACTGCTTATATTTGCTCACAAAAAGTGCATTTTATTCGTCTAATATCCCTTTTTCAGAATGTGTAATACCTGTTTAGAAATAGATCTTAGTTTCCTAGTCATAGCAAGTCTTATGCCACTTTTATGCCATTTTTACCGAAATCCGTTCCATGGTAACTTTTTAACATGGACGCAGATATCTCTGGAGCCTCTGCATAGATTTTCCTACAAATCAGTGCATTTCTTTCGTCTAATATTCCTCTTTCAGAATGTGTAATACCTGTTTAGAAATAGTTTTTAGTTTTCTAGTAAAAGCCAGTATTATGCCACTTTTACGCCATTTTTACCGAAATCCGTTCCATGGTAACTTTTTAACATGGACGCAGATATCTCTGGAGCCTCTGCATAGATTTTCTTACAAATCAGTGCATTTCTTTCGTCTAATATTCCTCTTTCAGAATGTGTAATAACTGCTTAGATATAATTTTTAGTTTTCTAGTAAAAGCCAGTCTAATGCCACCGTAATGTCATTTTTACAAAAATAAGATTCATAGTAACTGAATCTATTTTCTTACAAACTAGTGCATTTTGTTCGTCTAATATCCCTCTTTCAGAATGTGTAATAAATAATTGATTAGATATAATTTTTAATTTCCTAGTAAAACGCAGACTTATACCAATTTTATGCCATTTTTACCGAAATCGGTTTCATGGTAACTTTTCAATATGAACGCAAACATCTCTGGTACCACCGCACAGACCTTTTTTTACAATCCAGTGCATTTTGTTCGTCTAATATCCCTCCTTCAGAATGTGTAATAATTGTTTAGATATAATTTTTCATATCCTATTAAAAGCCGGTCTTACGGCAATTTAATGCCATTTTTACCGAAATCGGCATCATGGTAACTTTTCAATATGGACGCAAATATCTCTGGAACTACCGCATAGACCTTTTTTACAAACTAGTGCATTTTGTTCGTCTAATATCCCTCTTTCAGAATGTGTAATAGTTATTAAGAAATAAATTTTAGTTTCCTAGTAAAAGCCAGTCTTATGCCACTTTTACGCCATATTTACCGAAATAAGTTTAATGGTAATTTTGGACGCAGAAATCGCTGGAAACACTGAATAGATCTTCTGACAAACTAGTGCATTTTGTTCGTCTAATATCCCTCTTTCAGAATAAATAATAATTGCTTAGATATAATTTTTAGTTTCCTAGTAAAAGCCAGTCTTATGCCACTTTTATGCCATATTTACCAAAATAAGATTCATAGTATTTTTTCAACATGGACGCAGATATCTCGGGAACTACTGAATACATTTTCTTAAAAACTAGTGTATTTTGTTCGTCTGATATTCCTCTTACAAAATGTTGTTTAGAAATAATTATTAGTTTCCTAGTAAAGGCCAGTTTTGTGCAACTTTTATGCCATTTTTACCGAAATTAGTTTCATGGTAACTTTTCAACATGGACGCAGAAATCTCTGGAAACACTGCATAGATTTTCTTACAAACTAGTGTATTTTGTTCGTTTAATATCCCTCTTTAAGAATGTATAATAATTACTTAGATATAATTTTTACTTTCCTAGTAAAAGCCAGTCTTATGCCACTTTTATGTCATTTTTACCAAAATAAGATTCATAATAACTTTTCAACATGGACGCAGATATGTCTGGAACCACTGAATAGATCTTCTTAGAAACTAATGCATTTTGTTCGTCTAATATCCCTCTTCCAGAATGTATAATAATTGCTTAGATATAATCTATAGTTCGTAGTAAAAGCCAATGTTATGCCACTTTTATGCCATTTTTACCAAAATAAGATTCATAGTAACTTTTCAACATGGACGCAGATATGTCTGGAACCACTGCATAGATTTTCTTACAAACTAGTGCATTTTGTACGTCCATTATCACTCTTTCAGAATGTGTAATACTTGTTTAGAAATAATTTTAGTTTCCTAGTAAAAGCCAGTCTTATGCCACTTTTACGCCATTTTTACCGAAATCGGTTTCATGATTTCTTTTCAATATGAACGCAAATATCTCAGGAACCACCGCATAGATCTTTTTTATAAGCTAGTGCATATTGTTCTTCTAATATCCCTCTTTCAGAATGTGTAATATTTGTTTTGAAATAATTTTTAGTTTCCTAGTAAAAGCCATTCTTATGCAACTTTTACGTCATTTTTACCAAAATAAGATTCATAGTAACTTTTCAACATGGACGCAAATATCTCTTGTCGTCTCATATTCCTCTTTCAGAATGTAAAATACTTGTTTAGAAATAATTTTTAGTTTCCTAGTAAAAGGCAGTCTTATGCCACTTTTATGCCATTTTTACCGAAATCAGTTTCGTGGTAATTTTTCAAGATGGATGCAGATGTCTCTAGAACCGCTGCGTAGATTTTCTTACAAACTAGTGCATTTTGTTCGTCTTATATTCCTCTCTCAGAATGTTTAATACTTGTTTAGAAATAATTTTTAGTTTCCTAGTAAAAGGCAGTCTTATGCCACTTTTATGCCATTTTTACCGAAATCAGTTTCATGGTAACTTTTCAACATGGACGCAAATATCTCTGGTAATACTGCATAGAATTTCTTACGAAGTAGTGCATTTTAATCGCTTAATATTCCTCTTTCAGAATGTGTAATACTTGTTTTGAAATAATTTTGATTTCCTGTTAAAAGCCAGTCTTATACCACTTTTACGCCATTTTTACCAGAATAAGTTTTATAGTTACTTTTCAACATGGAAGCAGATATATCTGGCCGTCCTATATTCCTCTTTCAGAATGTGTAATATATTGTTTAGAAATACTTTTTAGTTTCCTAGTCATAGCAAGTCTTATTCCACTTTAATGCCATTTTTACCGAAATCTATTCCATGGTAATTTTTCAACATGGACGCAGAAATCTCTGAAAACAATGTATAGATTTTTTTACAAACTAGTGCAGTTTGTTCGTCTTATATCCCTCTCTCAGAATGTTTAATACTTGTTTAGAAATAATTTTTAGTTTCCTAGTAAAAGGCAGTCTTATGCCATTTTTACCGAAATCAGTTTCATGGTAACTCTTCAACATGGACGCAGATATCTCGGGAACCACTGAATACATTTTCTTAAAAACTAGTGTATTTTGTTCGTCTGATATTCCTCTTACAAAATGTTGTTTAGAAATAATTATCAGTTTCCTAGTAAAAGCCAGTCTTGTGCAACTTTTATGCCATTTTTACCGAAATTAGTTTCATGGTAACTTTTCAACATGGACGCAGAAATCTCTGAAAACACTGCATAGATTTTCTTACAAACTAGTGCATTTTGATCGTTTAATATCCCTCTTTCAGAATGTATAATCATTGCTTAGATATAATTTTTACTCTCCTAGTAAAAGCCAGTCTCATGCCACTTTTATGTCATTTTTACCAAAATAAGATTCATAATAACTTTTCAACATGGACGCAGATATGCCTGGAACCACTGAATAGATCTTCTTAGAAACTAATGCATTTTGTTCGTCTAATATCCCTCTCTCAGAATGTTTAATACTTGTTTAGAAATAATTTTTAGTTTCCTAGTAAAAGGCAGTCTTATGCCACTTTTATGCCATTTTTACCGAAATCAGTTTCATGGTAACTCTTCAACATGGACGCAGATATATCTGAAACCACTGCATAGATCTATTTTACAAACTAGAGCATTTTGTTCGTCTAATATCCCTCTTTCAGAATGTATAATAACAGCTTAGATATAATTTTTAGTTTCCTAGTAAAAGCCAGTCTTATGCCACTTTTGTGCCATTTTTACCGAAATCTGTTCCATGGTAATTTTTCAACATGGATGCAGTCATCTCTTGAACCATTGCATAGATCTTTTTTACAAACTAGTGCATTTTGTTCGTCTAATATCCCTCTTTCAGAATGTGTAATACCTGTTTCAAAATAATTTTTAGTTTCCTAGTAAAAGCCAGTTTTGTGCCACTTTTACGCCATTGTTACCGAAATCAGCTTACTGGTAATTTTTCAACATGGACGCTGATATGTCTGGAACCACTGCATATATTTTCTTAAAAACTAGTGCATTTTATTTGTCTAATATCCATCTTTCAGAATGTGTAATACTTGCTTACAAATAATTTTTAGTTTCCTAGTAAAAACCAGGCTTTTGCCAATTTTATGCCATTTTTACCGAAATCAGTTTCATGGTAACTTTACAACATGGACGCAGATTTCTCTGGAACCACTGAATAGGTATTTTTTTTTACAAACTAGTGCATTTTGTTCGTCTAATATCCCTCTTTCAGAACGTGTAATACTTGTTTAGAAATAAATTTTAGTTTCCTAGTAAAAGCCAGTCTTATGCAACTTTTATGCTTTTTTACCCGAATAAGTTTCACAGTAACTTTTGTACATGGATGCAGATATCCCTGATCGTCTTATATTCCTCTTTCAGAATGTGAAATACTTGCTTAGAAAAAATTTTTAGTTTCCTAGAAGAGCCAGTCTTATTCCACTTAATGCCATTTTTACCGAAACTAGTTTCATAGTAACCAATGCATAGATTTGCTTACAAACAAGTGCATTTTATTCGTCTAATATCCCTCTTTTAGAATGTGTAATACTTGCTTAGAAATAATTTTTGGTTCCCTAGTAAAAGCCAGTCTTATGCCACTTTTATGCCATTTTTACCGAAATCTGTTCCATGGTAATTTTTCAACATGGACGCAGAAATCTCTGAAAACAATGTATAGATTTTTTACAAACTAGTGCAGTTTGTTCGTCTAATATCCCTCTTTCAGAATGTATACTAACTGTTTAAATATAATTTTTAGTTTCCTAGTAAAAGCCAGTCTTTTGCCACTTTTATGCAATTTTTACCGAAATCAGTTTCATGGTAACTTTTCAACATGGACGCAGATATATCTGGAACCACCGCATAGATCTTTTTTACAAACTAGTGCGTTTTGTTCGTCCAATATCCCTCTTTCAGAATGTGTAATACTTGTTTAGAAATAATTTTGGGTTCCCTAGTAAAAGCCAGTCTTATGCCACTTTTATGCCATTTTTACCGAAATCTGTTCCATGGTAATTTTTCAACATGGATGCAGTCATCTCTTGAATCATTGCATAGATTTCCTTACAAACTAGTGCATTTTGTTCGTTTAATATCCCTCATTCAGAATATGTAATACCTGTTTCAAAATAATTTTTAGTTTCCTAGTAAAAGCCAGTTTTGTGCCACTTTTACGCCATTGTTACCGAAATCAGTTTACTGGTAATTTTTCAACATGGACGCTGATATGTCTGGTACCACTGCATATATTTTCTTAAAAACTAGTGCATTTTATTTGTCTTATATCGTCTTTCAGAATGTGTAATACTTGCTTACAAATAATTTTTAGTTTCCTAGTAAAAACCAGGTTTTTGCCATTTTTATGCCATTTTTACCGAAATCAGTTTCATGGTAACTTTACAACATGGACGCAGATATCTCTGGAACCACTGAATATGTCTTTTTTTTACAAACTAGTGCATTTTGTTCGTCCAATATCCCTCTTTCAGAATGTGTAATAATTGTTTAGATATAATGTTTACTTTCCTAGTAAAAGTCAGACTTATGCCCCTTTTGTGCCATTTTTACCGAAATAATTATTATGCCGGTAAATTCTTATTTAAAAATATATTTTCGATTTTAAAATTTTTTTAAATTTTTCGTTTTTTTTTTTATGGCACGTCAACAAAATGTACAGTGAATCAATAAAGTTTAGGCACATCATGATTTTCAAGAGTAATTGCTCAATTATCTTGGATCTGCTTAACTTGATAAAATAATAATGATTCCGTATTAAAGATAGATGTGTTTATTGACTACTAAACACAAAAAATAATTCTTATTTTATTATATCTTATATACAAGGCTTTAAAACCTAAAAAACACAGTAAGTCTAAGTAAAAAAATTTTAGAGACATACTGCATTTATGCACTTTGATCGCTAGTAATACGGTAAATTTACATGTGTTTATTTAAATTTATGTTTCTGCACATGGTAAATTCTCAGTAGGCGAGCTTTAAATGTAAAAAAGTTTTTCTTCGTATTTAATTCGTGGCGAAAACAGCAAAATGAGCCATCGTTCAGAAATTTCAATAGATGTTCATAAAATTATTATAAATCTTCATGCGCAGGGAAAATCCTATCGCGAAATTGGTGTTATTGTACAGAGGCCCTATACTAGTGTAAGAAACATCATAAAACATTATGAAAAAAAACTAGCAATTTAGAGCGTAAGAGTAAAAGTGGACGCCCAAAAAAATTTATACCACGCCAGGAACAAATGATTGTTGCTGCAGTGGCTCAAAATCCAAAGATTTTGGCTGTAAAATTGTGCCAGGAAATAAAGCAAAGTTTCAATGAAAACTTTAATCCACAAACAATAGAAATACGCCGCACAGAGCTGGCTATCACGGAAGAGTTCCCCGTCGTAAACCGTGTCTTTCCGATATCAACAAGAAAGAGGTTCGCAAAACTCCACATTAATCAGCCTCGAACCTTCTGGAACAGCCTGATATTTAGCGATAAGTCAGAGTTTAACATTTTTGGCTTAGATGATCCACTAAAAATTCTGCGAAAAGCAAACAAAGAGCTTCAAGAAAATAATCTTATTAATACTGTTAAGCACGGTGGCGGCAATGTTATGGTCTGGGGTGAATGGCGGCATCTGGAGTGGGAAATCTTGTCTTTATAG
Source organism: Cistogaster globosa (assembly GCA_937654795.1). NCBI lineage: Eukaryota > Metazoa > Arthropoda > Insecta > Diptera > Tachinidae > Cistogaster > Cistogaster globosa. Next base: position 55,552,157 of record OW569407.1, on the reverse strand, counting down.
ATGATGGACAAGCACTCTTATTTAAATATTTTAAAACAAAATTTATTTCCAAGTGTTGTGAAGCTGGGCTTAGATGGGAAATTCTTGTTTCAACAAGATAATGACCCAAAACATTCTTTATATCTTGTGAAGGAATAGCTTATATACTACTGCAAACAGTTGAAAACCCCTCCGCAATCGCCCGACACGAATCCTATAGAGCATATTTGGCATCTACTGGAAAAAAGATACGGAAACATAACATTACATCCAAAGAATCGCTTAAAGCAGCGCTTCGCTTAGAGTGGGAAAACATTACTCCTGATGAAACTTCTAACCTAGTAAAAAGTATGAGTCGACGATTAGAAGCAATTATCAAAGCTAAAGGAGGTTCAACCAAGTACTAGACGCGCAAAAACCAAGAATAAACAGAAAATTTTCATTTGTGTGCCTAAACTTTTTTTGCATAGTCTTACTTTGTTTTTTAGTTTTATAGCGTTGTAAAGTAAAAATAATAAGATCTATCTTTAATACGGAATCATTATTACTTTATCAAGTTAAACAGATCCAAGATAATTGAGCAATTACTCTTGAAAATCATGATGTGCCTAAACTTTATTGATTCACTGTAGACAAATTTTGACTATAGTTCTGAAAAGTTTGTGAAGCGAGTTCGATCACCTGGGCAATCAAATTGCCTTGACTGCAGCGATAAAATCAGCCTAGACAACAATCTTTCGACTTATTGCCTTGCTGCCTTCAAAATAATGATACATGTACATATACATGTATTATATTTTTGAAATTTTGAATCCGGTAGTTGCGGTGGTGAATATGTTTAATGCATAAGACAGACAAAAAATACAACTTTTCTGCAATAAAACACGTTTACGTTTAAAATGTCCCACTTTTATTTTAACATTGATATATATCTTTATGTTTCTCTTTGTTATTTTAAAATAAATGATAATGAATTTTAATATTTTGTTTTATTTTAGAAGTTATTCATTCCACTAACAGCACTAAAATCACTAGTGAAGAATTATTTGGCGCAGACATAATAGATGTTATTTGGACACGATGTATTTATTTCGCCATTACAATTATCGGCAACAGCGAAGGCAAATTGAATGCTATGTAGTTGCATGGGGACAAAAACAAAAAAGCTTGTATTTTATTTGTTTAAAGTTAAATTTACGTGTCATTAAATAGTGACAAATAAAATAAAAAAGGAGAAAAATAAAAGGCACTGCCAATGCTAATCATTTGTTGCGTATGCTTTGTTTTGCTCATTTTAGTTTGCGTTTATGGACGACGAAATACTGTAAAACTGGAAAAATTAATAATAAACTCAATATGTGAACTAAATGATACAAAAAATTATAAAAACTTGTGTAAAAAAAATTAAACAAGAAATAAATAATAAAAACCTAACAAAATTTATACTCAGACGTTCATTGCATCAGACATTTTTATGATTAGTTTTTTGCCTTTATATGCGCATAATATACTTTAATGATGTATTTACGAACAGATTACAATCGCAGTTCTGCCACTTTTCGCATTTACGAACGTACTACGCATCATATGCAGTGCAGTGATGCATTTACGAACAACCCCAAATTTATTGCACAAATGCCACTTCAATTCATTGTTTCTGTAGTGTCTATCGACATTTCGTGACCGCCCTAAGGTTTTTTTAAGAAGAAGAAGAACCTACCATGTGTTTTATTAAACAAAACAAAATAAATAAATAAAAAAAAAACATAGAACCAGTTTTCTTGGAAAGTGGAGAAAGAAGTGTGAGGCTGAATGGCGGAAATCTTTTTTGGTTTTGCTGGAAAAAAAGGTTAAGTTGGCGGACATGTTTTAACATATAGACCATTCTGGATCAGACAGTGAAAAAAACGCACACCGTCGTTGGCGGCCAAAGTGAAAAAAAAACAGAAAGCATAAAAAAGGTGTTTGTTGATTTGGCTTAAAATAAAGCAAGAATTTTATTTAGTTTTTTGTGGTGCAACAACTAACATAATGCAAAGTTGCAAAAGTTACTGAAAACAATAGAAACTTGATACGATACAAAATAATGAATAAAAGATTTAAGCTTAAAAATAATGGTGTATCTAAAGGTGATAGTAATTTATAATGTGTTAATTAATTAAATTAACTTGCTGCTCGTTAAGACTATAAAAGCCATATACATTCTTTTTTGCAAGAATAAAATTCAAAAATTAAGCTAAAAATTTAAACAAAAAAATTTAAGCAAAAAAAAACGGCCACATCATCGCTACACACCCAGCGAAGAAAGACCCAACTTCTCGGTGCCATTCTAGAAGCCCCAATTCCTGATTGGACCCTCAGAATTAGTTGCTTGATGTCCCAAACTAAAAAAAGGCAGAAATAGACCAAAATAAAAGTTGTTGAAATATGTATGTATTTTTGTATAAATTTATTCAAAATTAATAGTAAATTTAGGTAAAAAAATCTAAATGTGCCTTATATGTGTGTATTTAATTTTTGTCAAATTATTTCGATAGTGGTTAATAGGCCAAAATAAATTAGGAAAACATTTTCTTACCTCGAGTTAGCTATAACCTTTATTCGCTTGCTTTTGAAAGGGTGTCTTACGTTAAACCGTAGTGTTGAGCGCAAGCCTGCAGGTCTTCGTCGTTTGTTTTGCTTGTTAAGAGGCCTAAGTTGCCCGTAGAAAAGAGGCGGAATTTGTTAACCTAAAGTTAAAGAAAACGAAATTTAAATTATAAAATCGACAAAAGTAACAAAATAGTAAATTTAATTTTGAATATTTTTTTTACTATACATACCTTTTTTATCTTTGTTGTCCAATATAAAAATGTAGTTTTTTTTTCTTTAAACTTGATGTAAATACCTTACATATAAAAAAATAAATTATAATTCTCTTATTAATAATTTTTTTATTATTTCTAAATAATGAATGAATAAATATTTATTTATAATGAATTTAGAAAATGTTAAGGCCAAATGCCTTAGCAAATATTTGGCACATATTTTATTACTTGTATGGCCACCTTAATTTATCGCCATATATATAAGGACTAATTGCGATACGAAAACATAGATAGTTATGCAAATAACCATCTTTTCGTTTCTTTTAATGCTTAAAGCTAAACGTCAAAGTAGCTAAAATGTCGTTGAAGACTGTTTCCGCCACTCTATTCTGATCCATTGACGTGATATAAGGTAATATTCAGCCAATCCAAAATAAAAATCCTAATTTATTAATTAAAATCCAAAACAATTGGTTTCATTTCTTTCATTGCATGTCCTATTGGGGTTTTGATAAATATTTCTGAGAAAACAAAATACATTATTTATTTTGTTTTATTGGCTCAGACGAATTTTAAGTTTTTCCTATTCCTATCCAGCATTCCATATTTTGAGTTAAACATTTGGTCCTTCGAGCCGGATTGGAAAAAGGAAGATCTAAAAGTTCTCTGAGAGTTCTACAATTGGATTGTCATCTGGAATTATATTCATATCTATACATATATACATACTAACAAGGTAAGTTTTTTATTTTACTTTGTTCAATCTTAGTTAGTGAGTGCACTTCATACCGCGTGTATCAATTCGTGTTCGTGTTGGATTTAATTCGGTACATCGTGGTCATCCTAATAAAATTTCTAAATAAAATTCCGGAGAAAATAAAAATAAGAATAATTAAAATTAAAAAGAAGAAAATTGTCGTGCAAATAACATACGGAATTTTATAATATAAAAAATAAAATATATACATACATATTTATGTATGTATAAAGTTAACTGTGTTGGAAGATATCGATGATAGAGAAAAGAACGAAGAAAAAAAAAGAAGCTATTCAAAAGAATACAGAATTCAACGTCCTACCAAAGCCATCAAACCCTTTCAGTCGCCACCAGGAGTGGAGGTTTCCTAAAATTATTCGTGAGTAAAGTTCATAAAATCCATATAAATATTTCCAAAAACAAAAAAGTAAAATTTTCAATTTGTGAATTTTATGTTGTTCGGTACGATCCTGGGGTAGGGTATCGTTCGGTTTTATTTTTATTTTATTGCACTTTCCCCTTTTTTTCTGTTTCAGCTGTTCCCCTAATTGATTTTTTCTCCACACAAATATAAATACATATTTTTTAATTATCCCCTCCTTTTTTAATTTCTCCTTTGTAATATTACATACAGACATTTTGCATATGATATACTCTTTCTCGTGCAATTTAGTGTTTTAAGAGGATAAATATTATTTCCCCTCTCTATTTAAATTTTCTCCTTGTTCCACACGCAGCGATTACGCTCTTCGCTTGTATATTTTCGGTGGTTGTTTTTTCTAAGAGAGTGTTGTTAATAGCTGTCTGCTAAACAGGCATTACCCCTCTTTATTTAAATTTTCTCCTTGTTCCACACGCAGCGATTACGCTCTTCGCTTGTATATTTTCGGTGGTTGTTTTGTTTAACCTTTATTCCAAATAAAATTTTGTTGGTTCCATGGTCGAGAGAGACAAGTCGTTGTTATACATGTAAGTGAAGTAGGACTGTTCGCGAATATATCTAATTATTTTTTCGGTAAGAAAATAAATTTATATACATTACCGTAAATCCAATAGTGATTAGAATACTCTGTGAATTTATATCCTAATTCTTGTTTCTATTTTCTATATTTTATTAATAAATACGGAAGCAAGTAACGTAGAGAATAATTATATATTGTCGTTCTCCCTTAATACGGCTAAAAGTTTGAAGTCATTGTACAGTAATTTCTTTTGCAACAAGTGCAAAATATTTCTGACATACGTCTTGTGTCACTAATTGTAGTTACAATTATTCATTATCGTTTTGGGCTGATATTTTGTCTGCCTTTCTGTACAATACCTATTTGCTTATTTTATAAAATAAATATTTCTATATATATGCCTATATAAGCCGCAGCAATTACAAGGAAGTGACCTATTATTTCAAAACGATTCCAGTAATATTATTTGCCTTTCCAATGAAAACGGGTTCAGTGACCGCTTCCAAATTTAATAATTGGTAACAGCTGGTTTTAATCCAGCACAAAGAAGAAGTGCAATCATTTTTGGTAACAGTTGAGTAAAAAGGTGCATTAATTTTTCATAATTTTGGAATAAATTCATTCATTCATTTCAATTTTTGTGGCAAATTCTACATTTTTGTTAGTAGTCAATACTCTTTATTTTTCAACGGTATTTCGGCCACATTAATTTGTTATTTATTACACTTGGAATTTCGGAAGATTTTGTGTAATTTACCTAAACTAAATCAAATCGATTTGCTATACTTTTATACTCGTCACTGTTCATTTGTTGAATTTGTTTTTGCGTGAGGTCCTAATTAGCGAACGCGTTTTTCATACGCAAGAATGTCTTTGGACAAGTTTATCCGCTTGGCAGACAATATTGTCGAATTTAAAGCAGATCTAAATGATCATAGGTACCCAGTAACTTCGCTGCATGCGCTTGAGGTACATAAGTCGGAGCTACTATCCAGTTGGGCTCGAATAAAAGATGCATATGAGAAGTTTTCACTAGATGCAGAGGCGGAGGCTGACGATGGTGAGAATCCGCTGTACGTGGAGTCATGTAAAATGAAATACAAGAATACGTATACCGCATACTGTAATTGCTTAACAATACTAGCAGATTTATCCGATTCATTGCGCAAACCTGTAGCTTCGTCCCGCCCAATTGAAAATTCCGATATTCAGTCTTCCACCTCCGCTAATTCTAGGCCCTTTGAGTCACATGGACTTCATTTGCCTCCAGTCGAGATCGAGGCATTTGGTGGTGACTATGCCTCCTGGCCCACTTTTCGTGATCTATTCACGGCTGTAGTTTCTAATTCCAGGGCTAGTAATGTAGAAAAATTATTCTACCTAACGCAAAAAACTAAAGGGGAGGCAAGGGAAATTGTACAAAAAAGTCCATTGACACATCAGGGTTTCGGTTTGGCCTGGAAGGATTTATGCTTACGGTATGAAAACCGGAGAATCCTTGTGAATGGTCAACTGAAAATACTATTTAATCTTCCGACCATTGCCTCCGAAACCGGTAAAGCATTGAAACAACTTCAGACAGACATCAACTCGTGTATAGCTACCCTGAATTTCTATGATGTTGATGTTCAGAGTTGGGATCCGATTTTCGTTTTTATTTGTACTAATCATCTGCCAGAAATTACTTTAACGTTATGGGAACAGGAGTTAAACGACAAAACCGCTATTCCAAAGTGGTTGGAACTGGATAAGTTCCTTACAAACCGTTATAGGACGCTTGAATCTGTTCTTGAAATGCGTAAACCTATTAGTTCCAAAGAAAGTACTTTCAAACCGAAACCCAACTCGAATTCTACCAAGAAACTCAACAGCTTTCAGGTTAATGTTTCTGGTCCAAAATGTCAACTATGTCCCAAAGAAGTCCATGCTATAAAAAAATGTCCAAAATTCTTAAAAATGGATCATAACCAGCGATTAGCTGAAACCAAAAAGGAAGGTTTGTGTCTGAATTGTTTTTCGAAGGCTCATGGTGTTATAAACTGTAATAGCAAGCATAGTTGCTATAAATGTAAAAAAAGACACAACACTCTTCTCCACAAGGAACTACAGAGTGCTACTACTCCTATTCAAGACCCATGTACTAGCAGAAACTCGAGGTTTAACCCAAATTCAACGCCTTATATTCATCCCACTACCAATTCGCAACAGTCCACTAATTCCATAAATTCTGGTATAATTCAATCGTGTTTTGCATCCAATTCTAAAGACGTTCTATTAGGAACTGCAATAGTAAATATTATTCATTCGGGTATGAAATATAGGGCAAGGGCGTTGATTGATTCAGGATCCGAAGGCACTTTTATTTCTGAGCGTTTGTTTAATTTGCTAAAGCTTCCGTTTGAACGAACAAGTGCTCAAATTTCTGGTTTGAACAATTCAGTTTCTGCAAGAGTTCAGCGTAAGTGCTCTTTTATTCTTGGTACTGGATTAAATGAAAGCATGTCAATTTCTGCAACAGCCTTGGTGGTTCCACATCTCTCTGAAAATCTTCCATCTCACACCATTCCTAGTACTTCCTTTACAAGTCTTCCTGATATTCAACTCGCTGATCCTTCGTTTAATTGTAGTTCAAAAATTGATGTTTTGATTGGTGGTGATATTTTCCCATCAATCATATGCCCAGGTGTTAGACGAAACGTTTGTGATTCGCTGATTGCTCAGGAAACTATCTTTGAATGGATTCTGACGGGTCCTATATCCAATAGCTCTTCATCGACTTCCACTATAATTTCATACTTCTGTGAAATTTCTTTAGATAAAAAATTTCACGCTTTTGGGAGGTGGAGAATCTTCAAAGAAGAACCTTAGGTCTGCATTTGATCAAGCATGTGAGGATATCTATATTCGAACTACCAAAAGGGGTCCAGATGGTCGATATATAGTATCCTTGCCTTTTAAGGAAGGTTTTCCCAATTTTTTGAATGTAGGCATTTCCAGGCCCAATGCAATGGCTCAGTTTTTCCGCAATGAGGTTAGATTGATAAGAAATCCCGTCTTTAAAATTGAATATGATGAAGTCGTGCGAGAATATGAAAAACTTGGTCACATAGTCAGAGTTCAAGCTCCTTGTCAGTCTCAGAAACCTGAATTTTACTATTTGCCACATCACGCGGTCATAAAGCCTGGTAGTGTTACCACTAAGGTCCGTGTAGTGTTTAACGCATCTTCCCCCTCCCCTAATGGATTAAGTTTAAATTCATTATTGCATACAGGACGGATTCTACAAAATGATTTAATGCTATTAATTTTAAGATGGCGATTCTTCCGCTACGTATTAAATGCCGATATTCAGAACATGTATCGACAGATTTTAGTCGATTCAAAGCATACTCCATATCAGAGAAGTCTTTTTAGAGACAACCCCAAAGGTCCTATTTATGATTTTGAGCTAAAAACGGTTACGTTTGGCGTAAATTGTGCTCCATATCTGGCTATACGTACTTTATTACAATTAGCTGATGATGTTCAAGATATTTATCCAACAGCTAGTTCCATAATTCGTAGCTCAATGTACGTTGACGATGTTCTGGCTGGATCCCATTCCAAGGCAGAGGCTATTAAAGCAAAAAATTAGCTTATTTTAGCTCTGCAGTCGGCTGGGTTTTTGCTAAGAAAATAGACCTCTAATTCTCAGGGTATATTAGCGGACATGCTACCTGAACACATGTTGCACGAGAACTTTCTAAAACTAGAGGATAATAGTTCTACAAAAACCTTAGGCATTCGGTGGAATGCTGGTGCAGACGAGTTTTATTTTGCTGCAACTCAGTGCCAAACATCAGGTGAATATACAAAAAGGGAAGTTTTATCCAAAATCGCCAGGCTTTTCGATCCTGCTGGGTGGTTGGCTCCCTGTATTATTCGCGCGAAAATAAAAATGCAAAAGATATGGATGGATGGAACTGGGTGGGATGAAGTCCTTTGTCCTGAAACTCTTGAACAGTGGAAGTCATTCGATGAAAGTTATCCTGCAATTAATTCCATACGTACTCCTCGATGGATTAATTATATTCCTAACGCTGAAATCCAATTCCATGGGTTTTGCGATGCCTCCGAAAAGGCATATGCAGCAGCGCTATATGTCCGAATATCTACCAAGGAGGTCACATATACCCATTTAATATCGTCCAAAACTAAAGTTGCTCCCATTAAGACTCTTTCAATTCCTAGACTGGAACTTTGTGGAGCAGTTCTTCTGGCAGAAATGATTGAGAGCCTGCTGCCTAGACTAGACGTTGAAAGATACATCATCTACTGCTGGACGGACTCTACAATTGTCCTTTATTGGTTGGCAAAACCGGCCTGTAATTGGCTGACTTTCGTGGCGAACAGGACGTCTAAAATTACGCAAATAGTGGATGTTTTCCGTTGGAATCACGTAAATTCAGAAACAAATCCAGCAGATATGGCGAGCCGAGGTCTTCGTCCAAGTGACCTAATTCATAATCAGCTGTGGTGGCTCGGACCGCGTTGGCTAAAAGAACCATCCACTAAGTGGCCCATTGGTAGACCGTCCAGCCTTCCACAAACCGATTTAGGGGTCAAACCTGTGCGAGCACACTTTTCCTATTTTTCTGATTTCGAAGACATACTGGAAAGATTTTCTTCCCTTTCTAAGGAATCGAACTCATCCAAGGGTTCGTTCAAATTTCGACAAAAGGTCTATTCTACTTTCTACCTCGGAAATTGTTTTTGTTCGTAACTGCCTTATTTCTGTCTGTCAGAAGGCAGCATTTCCAAACGAGCATAAGTCTCTTGTCTCCAAACAAGAAATTTCTAGATCTAGTAGCATTTTGAACTTAAATCTATTTCTAGATCCTGATGGCATAATACGTTCGTGCGGTCGACTAGAGTTATCTCCAGGGCTTTCATACAATGAAAGATATCCAATAATAATTCCATATAGTTACCAATATTCTCGCCTTTTAGTAAAATTCATCCACGATATAAGTTTACACGGTGGTAACCAACTCGTACTGAGACTTCTACGAATGCAATACTGGATTCCAAAGGCCAAAAACCTAATTAAAACAATAAGCAGTAAGTGCAAAACGTGTATTATATACAAGAAAGGATGCCGGAAACAGATTATGGCAGCGTTACCCCCCGAACGCAGCGACTTTACTCGACCATTTACGCATACCGGGCTTGATTTTGCGGGCCCTTTTGACGTCAAGAGTTACTCCGGCCGAGCTTGCCGCATTTCTAAAGGATATACTTGCCTATTTGTATGCTTTTCTACAAAAGCAATACATTTAGAGGCTACTTCCGAACTTTCTGCTGCTGCATTCCTGGCGGCTTTTGGCAGATTTGCTTCAAGACGTGGTTGTCCATTACATCTATTTTCTGACAATGGCACCACCCTTGTTGGGGCCTCCAAAATCCTAGCAAAAGAATTCATTCAAACCGAACAACAACGTATTGCAGCCAACTACGCTCATCAAAATATCACCTGGCACTTTATTCCAGCGGGTGCACCACATATGGGTGGACTATGGGAGGCCGGTGTCAAAAGCTTTAAAGCTCACTTCCGAAAAATGACGGGCAGTTATAAATACACTTTTGAAGAGTTGTCAACATTATTGACCAAAATTGAAGCCTGCCTTAATTCTAGACCGATTTCGCCCTTATCCACTGATCCTGCTGACCTCTGTGCCTTAACTCCAGGCCATTTCCTTATTGGCTCACCGATTCTGTCACTCGTCGATCCTCAAGTAACTGACTCTTTATCGATCGTTAATCGATGGCAAAGATTAATTAAGCAATCGACATCGTAATCGGGGTCGATATTTACCCAAAGGTCATCCATGACGGAGTCTTTTCGAGACCAGGTTTTCCAACAGCTCAAAGCACGCTTTTTGGCTGGACTATTTACGGTCCATGCTCTTTATAAATTTGAAATGCACTTTAAAATAAGGCTCTGCAAAATATAAAACGTAAAGCTTGTTTTCCGTTGATTTTTTAATTTAACATCGAGAATTGTATTTCAATTTGAATTTCCATTTCATTTACTTTAATATATTTTGAAATTGAATTGCAATTATATATACATATATCTATTTATAAGTATAATTGATTTGAATTTAGTTCCTAATTGGTTCATATTAAATATTTTTTGTTTCTTTTTAACGAAGCAGTTTTCTCGACATAGCTAATAGGACTTACTAATTCTATTGCATATATCCTTAAAGGCGGGCGGCAATGTTAAGGCCAAATGCCTTAACAAATATTTGGCACATATTTTATTACTTGTATGGCCCCCTTAATTTATCGCCATATATATAAGGACTAATTGCGATACGAAAACATAGATAGTTATGCAAATAAACATCTTCTCGTTTCTTTTAATGCTTAAAGCTAAACGTCAAAGTAGCTAAAATGTCGTTGAAGACTGTTTCCGCCACTCTATTCTGATCCATTGACGTCATATAAGGTAATATTCAGCCAATCCAAAATAAAAATCCTAATTTATTAATTAAAATCCAAAACAATTGGTTTTATTTCTTTCATTGCATGTCCTATTGGGGTTTTGATAAATATTTCTGAGAAAACAAAATACATTATTTATTTTGTTTTATTGGCTCAGACGAATTCTAAGTTTTTCCTATTCCTATCCAGCATTCCATATTTTGAGTTAAACAGAAAATATATTATTTGGATAATCTTGTTGATTGCGAGAAAAGCATGAACGTTTATTTATTTGTGTGTGTATTGTAACAGCAGCTGTCGTAAAAATATATAGATGAAAGTATGCTAGATGGTTGGCCGCGCTGGCATGCTGGCGTTTAGCACCGGCTGGGGCTCGCCGTCTTGGGATGGTTCTTTGCCAACACATCCGCGTAATCTAGCTGCTACAAAAAAAATATCATGCCATCAGAAAGAAATTAACAGTATGAGGCCCGAAGCAAGTTCGTGTCCGCTCCCTTTTATACTCACAAACTATCGCATTCTGGCTGATGGTCTGCCAGAAAAAAAACCCTCCCTCTTGAGGATAACATAACCTCACTATGGCACCGTAATCATAATAATATTATGGATGCCCCGTAAAGACACTTGCAACTACCTTCTTTACCCTACTTACCGCCTTTAATTATCTTTACACCATTTCGAATATAGAAAACGTAAAAAATCTATATGGTAAAATACATCATTGGGTTTTTATTAAAATTACTTTTAATTACATTTTGCGAAACTTATTCAATAAAAAAATGTAGAAATTATTTAAAACAGAGGAATTTTAGTTTCAAAATTGTTCTTTAAATAAAAACTGAGACAACTTCAATATAAACTTTTAAAAAAACTGTTCTCATATTTATCTCTCCAGGTCCTAATAATTCTTTCCAGGTCTTCCTCTTTCCTTTTAGGTTTTCCCTTTTCTTTTCAGGTGTTTCTGTTTCTTTTCAGGCTTTTTGATTTCTTTTCAGGTTGCCAGGACTTCTTACAGCGGCTCTACCGGAACGCCTGTCCGTCCGTTAAGTTGTCTTTGTACGGGTTAATCTCGGTAAGTTCGCAAATTAATGTTCCAAAAATATATAGTACACTTTGTTAAACGTTTTTTTTGTTAAGGAAAACAATTTTAATCAATGGGAGCCAAAAAGAAAATGCCGGACGCTTTGAACGTAGATTAAAGGCCTGAGCTCACACCCTACTCACGCGCACTCAATGGTATAATCACCGAGAGGACTTTTGAAACTACTACCGGTAATCAAAAAGTTTTCCCTAACTTTGGCAAAGATAAATAGATATATAACAAATTCTTATTGTGTACGTAGGTCGTCGGTAAGTGGCGTACGAAGGTCTTAAGGCGTTACCTGCATCACCTAGGTCGGGTGATGCCTGAAGATGGCGATTGTCCCTCGTTGGATGTGACGTGATAGCAAAGGTTTTTCTTCTTCTGAGGTATAAAAAGTTCACTGAATATTTTGGAATTCAACAGTGTTTAAAAGTTTATTTCTTATATTGTTTTATTTATTTTCTGTAAGCAATTTAAAATTAAGTTTTCTTTTAATGTTTAAATGTAATTTTTAAACCAGCAAAATATACAGAACATTTTTGCAAATTTTCTAATTGCATTTAATTATATTTTCCGTATGTTTTTTTTTTTTTAATTAAAATATTCAACTTTGGTAAATGTACCAATACCACTTTTCTTTGCGTTTTTCTTTCTTTGCCAGCCTCACTCATACCGTCTTGTTGCAGATTCGAAGAAAAAAGGGCTGAACAAAAGTTCTCTACTCGGCAGGAAACCTCGGGAAGCTCCCTCCATTTTCAAAAAGGTTTTCAGCCATTGGGACTATGTGTTCTGCCTGTTTTTTTATTTTTCTATCTTCTCTTTATTTCGGGCACTCAGACATCACAATTACCGTATCAGCTGTTCTACTTCTACTGCACTACATTACCATGACACAGAGTGCACACGACAAACCCTACCATTCCGGTAGCGCCTTGCTGTGCACCGGATAGGGGGGGGGGGGAAATTCACCTGAAACATCTTGAATTTATTTCTTACTATATATATATATATATATATGTATATATATATATTGTTTGTTTTTAAGACTACCCAACGGTGACCCCTACTCAATGGTAACTCCCTTTTGATCTCACCACTAACTATACTGTCTGGCAACTCACTTTCGTTAAGTAGTAAACTATGAATGAATCAAAAGCAAAACAAAACGATAAAAACTACGCTTGTGTATACATATGCCTAACAGTCCACCCTAAATACGAGCGTAAGACGTTATTTAACTGTCAAAAATTCTCATGCCCATACAAAATGTATGAGACCAACCCAAATAGCGCGACGCTAACGTTGGACAATTGAAAAATCCAATTTTGACTGCGCGTAAAAAGTGAAGTTGGCTGCAAAAGAAGTGTTGTTATTGTTTTTTTTTTTTGTGGTATATACAAAAGTATTTCCAACAGTAATGACATTACAGCTACTTTAAGGTCAATTTCGCGATTTTATCTCTCTTAATTATTTTAATTTTGTGGTTTTTAGCAAATAAGATAAGTAAACAATACTGTTCGGTTCACAACGTTGGCGCTCTTATTTAAGTTACTCATTACAGCGTAAAAACTAGACGCTAAATTACGTCGTGCCTAACGCCCGTATTTAGGGTGGACTGTAAGAAACAAAAGAGCTGTGTGGCGTTATCAAAGTGTAAGTATTCCAAAAGCCCGAGCTACTTTAATTCAATTAAATATCATTCCAAGATTAAATATTTTTGTTAAATGAAATATTATTTATCTTAATTACATATTTTCATTTTAGCCGGCTACAGACATCATTCCTAAGGTAAGTAGAAAAACATGATCCCGAACAAGGCATATTAATACAGGTGGCCATCGTGATGAACTGCACGCCATATTTCTTTTTGGACGAAAGAATTGGTAAGTACGTAAAAGAAAAATATTGCCAACCTATAATAATGAAAAAATATTTCCTGCAAACTAATTATGGCGACGCCGTCTAAAAGCAAGTGGCCATTTTCTCTTTGGGTCTCATTAATCTCATACTAGGTAAGTTAATCTTGCAAATAACTGAAGAAAATATGGATTTAAATAATTATGTATGTTTTTATTCTTTTTAATATTCATGATCAACTATAGACTTAGTGTGATAAACAATGGACTGATGGACCGCGGATTATCCGGATGACCATGTTGATTTGGAAAGAAAATAGAACTGAGTGTCAACTAAGACTAGCTACCGTGCCCTTTAAAAAAGCTGCTTAAGACAAATTATATTTTCGATTTTAAAATTTTTTTAAATTTTTCGTTTTTTTTTATGGCACGTCAACAGTGAATCAATAAAGTTTAGGCACATCATGATTCTCAAGAGTAATTGCTCAATTATCTTGGATCTGCTTAACTTAATAAAATAATAATGATTCCGTATTAAACATAGATGTGTTAATTGACTACTAAACACAAAAAATAATTCTTATTTTATTAAGGCTTTAAAACCTAAAAAACACAGTAAGTCTAAGTAAAAAAATTTTAGAGACATACTGCATTTATGCACTTTGATCGCTAGTAATACGGTAAATTTACATGTGTTTATTTAAATTTATGTTTCTGCACATGGTAAATTCTCAGTAGGCGAGCTTTAAATGTAAAAAAGTTTTTCTTCGTATTTAATTCGTGGCGAAAACAGCAAAATGAGCCATCGTTCAGAAATTTCAATAGATGTTCATAAAATTATTATAAATCTTCATGCGCAGGGAAAATCCTATCGCGAAATTGGTGTTATTGTACAGAGGCCCTATACTAGTGTAAGAAACATCATAAAACATTATGAAAAAAAACTAGCAATTTAGAGCGTAAGAGTAAAAGTGGACGCCCAAAAAAATTTATACCACGCCAGGAACGGATGATTGTTGCTGCAGTGGCTCAAAATCCAAATTGTGCCAGGAAATAAAGCAAAGTTTCAATGAAAACTTTAATCCACAAACAATAGAAATACGCTGCACAGAGCTGGCTATCACGGAAGAGTTCCCCGTCGTAAACCGTGTCTTTCCGATATCAACAAGAAAGAGGTTCGCAAAACTCCACATTAATCAGCCTCGATCCTTCTGGAACAGCCTGATATTTAGCGATAAGTCAGAGTTTAACATTTTTGTCTTAGATGATCCACTAAAAATTCTGCGAAAAGCAAACAGAGATTCAAGAAAATAATCTTATTAACACTGTTAAGCACGGTGGCGGCAATGTTATGGTCTGGGGTGAATGGCGGCATCTGGAGTGGGAAATCTTGTCTTTATAGATGATGGACAAGCACTTTTATTTAAATATTTTAAAACAAAATTTATTTCCAAGTGTTGTGAAGCTGGGCTTAGATGGGAAATTCTTGTTTCAACAAGATAATGACCCAAAGCATTCTTTATATCTTGTGCAGGAATAGCTTATATACTACTGCATACATAACAAATAAAATAAATGAAACCGATTAAATTTAAGTTTTAGTAGGACATATCTTCCTCTAGAGAGCTAAATTTCACTTGCATCGGAAATGGATTTTAAGATTCCAAAAATGACGAAGAAAATATCAGAGTTTAAGGCAAAAGTTTTCAAGTTTATTTTTTTATTTAAACAAGTATTTTCATTTAATTTAGTTTAATAACTATGAATATTAGTAGAAAATAAATTATCTTTTATTAAACATAAGTGAAAAATGGGCAAGAAGAGTATTTTAAATAGTTTATGGCCTATCAAGTCATTGCAAAAAAAATTGTGCTATATCATTTACTGTTGTCGGAAACTTAAAAAAAGATTGAAAACTATGGTAAGAAGTGAAAGGTGTTTCTATGTAAAAATAAATTTATTTGTATTTTTGAGTTGTTATAATCATTTGATATTGAGTGTGTGTATGTTTGTATATATAAATACAAAAACTAAAAAACATTTTTTTTGGAATATTTTTTGGCAAAAATGTAATTTCTTGTTCCATGATTAAGCTTATTACACAATTTTTTGTAATGTTGTTTATTTACTAAAACGTTATTTATTATTAATAAGAAAACATATATATTGATAAACATCATTTATTTTTGTTATGTTAAAATTAAGTGCCTGGTTTTTCAAATATAGTTATTCTTGTTTTGAATTTTTTTACTGTTAAGGCCTCATTAGTCTTTACTTTCTGTTGCTGTTTTGTTCCGTGCGGTTCTACTTTTTAAATTATTGTAATTAGTTATTCTGTAACAACATATCAGCTGTTTATAATAAACAAAGAAAACAAAACATAACAAAAAATAAACTACAAAAGTGGGTTGTCTACAATTTTTTACTCACACTACCAAACAACTTCCAAGTAACATTACGTTGAATTCAATCTTCTACTGATTCAAACGGAACAGAACAGAACGTCAAAGTAATACCAAACCACAAATACATATTTTCCATTTAACAAAAACTGATCAGCTGATTCGTCACAGAACGGCAAGTAAAGACTAATTCTGGCTTTAGCTTTGTATATGTTTAAAGCAAACAAAAATTTTATTCGCTTCAACCAATTGTTTTTGACACGACCTCGTACAAAAAAGTTGCTTTGCTGTATCAATTCGCCGATGATACACCTTATAAATTCGCCTTGGAAAATCTGTATACAGTTTTTAATATGTAGCAAGGCGAATCAATACTAGATGGTCGCTGAAATGTCAAACTCCATATATCAAAAATGTGTATAAATGTTTTATATGGAGTTTGACACTTAACGTTTCGGCGAAAATCGATGAATTTGCTATCGAGACCACCTAGTATTGTTTCATCATGATATGTAGTTTGCAATTGGGCCACAGGGTATACCCTGTGATTGGGCTAACGGCGAAAATTAACGGATTCACCATAGCTACCAGCTATTGCCCCATTCCATAATCAAATACTCGATTATACCATATTATATATAAAAACTTTGGAGGTCCCCAACTTCGACCTGGCATGTCGGCATCCGCTGTTATGCCCAAGGTAGTTTTCTAAATTAATGACTAGTTTTATATCGCTAATAAATACAAATAATTATTAATTACGTGTTAGGTTCGTGACGGTTATCGATTGGAGAAGCCCGAACATTGTAGAAGAGAGCTCTAAAATATAATGTACTACTGCTGGTCTCAGGATACCAACGAACGACCATCATTTGGAGATTTGGTTAAAATGTTGGACAAACTTTTGCGTACGGAAATGGATTATATTGAATTGCAGAAATTTCCTGACCACAACTACCACAACATTCTATGCTTGAGTGGAGAAAAACTCTAAAATATTTAATACAATGTTCAGACTTGCACTATTAAACAATGGAGAGCTTGTTTGAACTCAATTTAACATAAGAAATCCACTAAAATATTTAGCAATTACTGATTTATTGCAGCAAAAAATTGGTAAATTTCTTTATGAAACCCTAGTGAAATCTGGGCAAAATTAAAAGATAATCATTCTAAAATTTTATGTGTATAAAAATATATTCCAAAATAAATATGGCGTTACTAGCACACATTAACAAGTAAATTGCGTTAGCGTTAGAATTGAGGTATAAGACTTAAAAATTGTACCGTCTGGAGCTTTTATAACATGCACTTTGTCGTCGGCTGTGGTACATTAGCGTTATCCAGGGTCGACTTATGGATCCACAAACCTTAAATTACAACTCTATTATTTTTTTCCCCTTCTGGGGATTAATATCTTTATTTACGGCTTTGATAACATACAATTATTTACTTCGATAAGACTACTAACAGCTATGGTGATACATTGATCAGTCGATAATATTCGGCAAATATTCCTAACATCTCGGATAATGTTAAAACCAGTCAGTAGTGTTCGGGTTAATGCTGACAATCAATTAGGAGTAAAAAATTGGCTTAATGTAGGCAATCTGTCGAAAATCCTAGTCAAATATTTTCGGCTCTCCTGTGTAATAAACTCAGTCGAAATAGCAGCAAGTGCTAATCCTCTTTGTGGTCGCAGTAGCCCAGTTACTCGAAGCTGCTGTGGAAAACAGACAGTAGAAACCGCTGGAAAAACAGTCAGCCGAAGCCGCTCTAAAAACAGCCAGCCAAAGCATCTGTAAAAAGCAGACAGCTGAAGCCGCTGTGGAAAACAGCCAGCCGAATCGGCTGAAGAACACAATCAGTCGAAGCAGCTGTAGAAAACAGTCAGTCAAGACCGTTGTGGAAAACAGACAGCACACTCACAGGCAATCACACTACCGTTACAATAAATTCGGTCTGATAAAGCGACAAATCCATAACACAGTTGAGAAACTCTGTATATATTAAATTATTTGTTGACGTAATTAGTGTAAGTAATCCATCATCGGGTAAGTAGTTCTATGAAACTAAGGGCATGTTAAAGTCACCAACTGAAATAACCAAATCATTTTGTTTGGCATTCCGACAAACAGATTCAATTGCGTTAGCATGTTGAATATATACTGAGTGAGGTGATGACGGAGGAATATAAGAGCAAGTAATGAAGATGTTTTTAAGTTTCAGTTTTATTTTCACTCTAGTAAATTCAATATTGGAAGAGGAATCATAAATTAATATTTCAGATGGAAAAACGTTTGAGACACCTGTAAGGACGCCACCAGATTTTAAATTATTTTCGCGATCACGGCTGAATATATGGAAGTTATCACTCATTATATCAGAGTTTGGTACATTATCACTAAGCCGAGTTTCGTTAAATATTATAATTTTATGGTTAAAATTGAAACTATCAACAAAAAAAAAAATAGATGATAGCTTGGTGTTTAATCCCCGTACATTTTGATAAACCAAGGAAATTGTCTTCCCAGTAGCAGCACTTAGTTTTTTGAGAAGTTTGTATTACGTGATGGAAGACTACCAGACATATTACGCTTTTCTCTATAAGTGAACTCACGCACAAATGTATTTATAGGTCAGAAGTAAGGGTCATGAATATTTTATTGAAATATTTATCAGGAACAATAATTTTTAAAAGATGCTATTTCTCGTGGTTGAGAACAACTGAATTTAAACGTTGATATTTTAGCATTTTATCCTGTTTTCGATTTTATAAAAAATTCAAATTCTGCTGCATCAAAAGCTCAGCGTGAAACAAAGACAGCCCTTTAAGGCGGAACAGCTCTTAACGTATTGTGTACTACTTGGCAGTTTACAGATGATGGTACAAAAAGAAATGGTACACTGGCATCTCCATTTTGAGTAACATCAAACGAATTTGAGGCAGCTTTATTGTTATTTAGATTTTTTGAAACCTCATTGTTAGCAACTGAGGCCAGGGCAAAACCATTTGGGGTAGATGGGGTATTATTAGCTAAAGAAACAGGTTATTCAGCGCAGTAGTCATTAAAACCGACACGATGATACCATGCTGCTCTCCACTCTTATAAGATGATGGAAGCTTTAATTCAAAAGCAGGGAGATCATCGCATTTTTCTTCATTTAGATTTCTTGGCGACTTACGGCGTTTAGGAGTAGGTTGAGAAGGAGATTTTAAATTAACCGACGATCCAAAATCATCAAACAACTTTCCATAAGCTGATATGTGTTCAGTCAACTTAGTCACTTAGTTTTGCAACTCCAGATATTTAGTTTTGGTATTTTGAAAGAAACAATAAAAATTTTTACTAATATTACTATAGTAATCGCAACACCAGTGCGAACGTAGTTAAAGATTTCTCTTTTTAGATTTTTAAAAAAAAATAATTTGTTAAGCGGCTATGCGCTTTCTTTATTTATTCCTTTAAAAAATGAATCTAAACTACACTTATGTTTAATACTGATGTTCGATTGAGACTCGTGTTAAATTTAGACTGCCCTCATGTCTAAAAATAATCTTTTTATATAATGTTGAGTTTTAGTACCTGTTTGCTTAAACTAGGGTTAGTAATGAAAATGTACATTCTTTATCTTATTTTTATTAACATACCCTTTTCTTGGGTTGTTTGTTTGTAAATTGTGTTTACTAAAAATGTGTTTGATATTTTCTTGTCTCTAGAATATGTTTACATTTGATATTTCCCTGAAATGAATGTCTTTGTCCTAAAGTGTTTGTATCTTTATTTCGATTACAATTTAGCATGTTATTACAAATAACCTGGGTTTTGTTTTATTACAAATAATCTTTGTTTTATTACAGCTAATGTTTGTGTCTTAAAGTATGTTTTGTATCTTTGTTTTAGTTTAACATGCTTGATTTTGCTTTAGCTTAAATTATGTTTGTATCTTTGTTTTAACAACCTTGAGGTTGTAGTGTTCCTTAACTCTCCCCTTCCTAAATTAAATCGTCCCGATTTAAACTGTATTAGCCTGTAGCTTTACTAGCTCATTTCTATAAAGAACTTTAAAATTTCGTCTGCTTTGCGTTGTCTGTATATTATACAATATTTGGATATTTTTATAGCTGTGTATAGACAACTAATAATTCCAGTTGTAATTATTATTAAGTAAATAAATGACCTAAAGGGGTGATTTTCTACAGGTATATAAAATTTCTTTAATGAGTCTAAGTTATTAAATGCATATTTTGTGTCTGTATATAAAATTTTCATTATCTCAAAACTTTCACTATGTTTATTGTGTATTGCTTCTTGCAATCCGGCATGTATGTTTTTATAAGTTATGTTATTTATATGTACTTCGTCCGTGAATTCTACTAATGTTAATTCTGTTGTCGTATGATTATTTACAGTGTGAATTCTGTCTAATAATATAAATCCTTCGTCAATTTGTAATAGCGGTTGATTGTACTCTTGAATAATTGAATATTTAGCGCTCTGATTTTCTAGTAATGGTATGATACAGTTGTCGTCCGTGTTATTGTTTCGTTTGCAAATATATTTTCCCAAATTATTTTTACACTTTGTGATCCTAACATAGTCCTTCCCGCATCTTGCTATTTCCTGGTCAGTAACAATTTTTCCGTGTCTAAAACTAATTGGAGTTACCTTAAAATAGTCACATTGGTTAGTTAGTACCGGGTATTTGTATATGGTGATTATGAGTTCATAAGTTCAAGCGATGTGTATGGCTGCGTATTCCATTATGTTAATTATTGGGGTTCTTGTTAATTCATGCGTAATCACTTCCCTCTAATCCTCCATGTCCAAAGCTTCCGATAAGATTTCATTGTTTTTTGCTGCATTAATAGTTCATGTTATTAATAAAAGTTGGTCATGCACTTGTTCTAAGATTATATGGTTTTTTATATTTTTCCGATTGATTGTATTAAGAATTTTTTCGAATCTAGAGTTTACTAATTTTTGTTTTGTATTATTTTCAATTAGTGTGTTAATGGCTTTCTCTATTTTTATAACATCATCGTGATCCGGAATACCCGTAATAAATTTCAAGGCGGAACCTAAAACTTTTATTCCTCTTCTCTGAATATTATGCTCTGTTAGCTGTTTTGTAAGAATTTCAATTTTTTCAATCCAAATTTGTTCTTCTACATTAGGCTTGTAATTACCACTAAGCACTTGCCTGTACGGCGAGAATATTTTTGTTAAAATGCTTACATGAAATAAATAAAGGTAGAATAAGTCTTTACTTTCCGTTCCGTGACGAATCAGCTGATCAATTTCTGTTAAATGGAAAATATGTATTTGTGGTTTGTTATTACTTTGACGTTCTGTTCTGTTCCGTTCGAATCAGTAGAAAATAGAATTCAACGTTAAGTTAATTGAAAGTTGTTTGGTAGTGTGAGTGCAAAATTGTAAACAAACCATTTTTGTCATTGTAATTGTAGTTGTTTTTGTTGTGTTGTGTATTGTGTTTTCTTTGTTTATTATAAACGGCTGATTTGTTGTTGTGATGACCATGATTAGTGATGTTAGGAATTTTATCCTCATTTTTTGTAAGTACATAATTTTTTATATTATTTTTATGTATGATCTGCCCTCCTTGAGTTAAGATAGTGTCCTCACGATCTTCCTGAACTATGTGTTTTTTGTATCTGCTATCGCTCTTACTTCTGATGTTAGTTCTAGCTACCAACACTTGATCTCCTTGTTGAAATGTCCTATGCTTTGATCCTTGATTTAACCTTTGTAGTGTCTTCTGCGAAGCATTTCCTAATTTATTTTGTATATCCTCCTTAGAGAATTTTATTTAATTAAAATGAATATCTTTGGGTTTATATCCTGTAACTGAATGTGTAGAGTTGTTTATTTCTGTTACCGCTAGAAATAACTCCTCCGTTGCTGATGTTTCTTTATGTATCTTAAAAATTCGGGATAGTTCCGATATTGAATTGTGTGCTCGTTCGACTTGTTCGTTTGCTTTAGACCTGTGTGCTGGGGTTTGTATCTTTTTAATGTTATGTTTTATACACATTTGGTTTACCATGATCGTATTCAAACATTTTTCATTATCTGTCATTAATCGGAAATTTATTAATGAGAATTTCTTCTAGTTTTCTGTCCATATCAGCCTTTGAGTCGATGTCTCTGATAACTATGTATTTAAAGAATTTATCTATACCTACAAGATACTGTTTATGCTCGTTGAAATAAATGTCTATATGTATGTATTCCCCTGGATGTTCATATTCCCGAACAATGGTTCTTTTGTTGGGTTGCGTTCGTATTTACCATACAAACATGCAGTGCATTTCTTATTAAATGCCTTACAGTGTTTTCTATCCGGCCAGTAATATTGTTCTAATAGTTCGTGTATATTATTTTTATAGCCTCTATGTGCTCTCTCGTGTGTTTCTTGTACTAATCGAATTTGTTCCTCTCTTTTCGTTATATCTCTTAATCTTATTGGTGTGTGTACGAATTTGGTGGTATTGAATGTATTCTTTATGATTCTATCGTATTTAAATAAATCTTCATCTGTAGCATATATGGCGGTGATTTTTTGGGGTTGAATGCACTTTTTTAGTTCGGTAATTAAATTTTTCTCGTTAGTAAATCTGATAATATGATGTAATTTACTCTGAAATATTATTTGTGTATGTATTTCATCAGATACTTCATTTGGTATGAGTTCAATTTGTATTCCATACGCATTAAATGGTTGTGATACAGTTTTTATTATTTGTTCATTTGAGCTATCACTTGAATGAACCGTGCCTACTGATGATATATTTATAGCTTGTCGTGATAATGCGTCTGCCACAACATTTTGCGTACCAGGTTTATAGGTTAATTTAGCACCATAGTCTTCGATGATGGCTTTCCATCGTTTTAGCTTGGGGTTAGGATTTTTGTCTGAGATTGCGTATGTCAATGACTGATGGTCAGTAAAGATAGTCAAGTCAGCTATGCCGTATATGTAGTTACGTAACTTCTTTAATGCCCAAATTATAGCCAGTAATTCTTTTTCGTTAGTACTATAATTTTGTTCGGTGGTGCTCAGTGTACGAGATAAAAAATAAATTGGGTTCCTATTTTGACTTAGAACAGCTCCAATAGCTGTGTTGGAAGCATCTGTTGTAAGTTCAAATGGTTTATTAAAGTTGAGTTGGTATAATTCCACTTGCTCTTTTAGGCTATTTTTTAATTTGTTTACAGCTTTTATGGCTGATTGTTCCAGTTTAACCTCTGTATTTTTACCAATGTGAGCATTTTCTCCTTTTAGGTGCAAAGTTAAGGGTTTTGAAATCTGAGCATAATCTTTTACAAATCTCCTATAGTAACCAGTAAGTCCCAAAAAACCTCTGAGGTCTTTTAATGTTTTCGGTATTGGAAAATTTTCTATTGCCTTTATTTTTTCCGGGTCAGTGGTTATTTTATTATATTTTACAATATGTCCGAGATATTCTACTTCTTCCATGAAGAATTTTGATTTGTCATTGGACACTTTTAAGTTCGCCTTATTTAGGACATTAAAAATAGTATGGATATGTTGTATGTGTTCCTCTGGCGAGGAAGAATATATAATTACGTCGTCTATGTATACGTAAGCAAATTTTCCTATAAATTCTCATAAAATATCATCCACACATCTTTGAAAAATGGAAGGAGCGTTCTTTAAGCCGAAAGGCATACGTAAAAACTCATATTTTCCGCCATTTACACATAAAGCAGTCTTCTCTCTATCCTTTTCCGTTATCCTAATTTGGTGGAATCCTGATTCCAAGTCGAGTGTGGTAAAGTATCTAGCTTTTCCTAGATTCTGTAAAGTTATATTTATATCTGGAATTATATATCTGTCAGTAACTGTATGTTCGTTTAGTTTTCTGAAGTCTATCACCATCCTACGTTTCGGTTTATCATTCTCATCAGTTCCTTTTTTGTGAACTGTTAACATAGGTGAATTATATGGACTAAAGCTTTTTTGAATAATACCATCTTCTAGTAATTTTTTTATTTCTTTATTAACGAATTTTACGTCATTCATATTGCCCGGGTACTGTTTTGTCCAAATTGGGTCATCTGTAGTTGTTTTAATGCTTGCCTCAATAGTTGTAGTAAAAGGTAGGGGACCTATTTTATTATTACCTATCATTAATTCTTCAATCTTTTTTCTATATTCTTCACTTCCTATAGTGAAATTTATGTATGCATTATCCTTTCTTTCCTGCAATTCAAATCTTATTTCGTTACTGTTTATTATTGCGCCTAGATTTCTTATTCCGTCCCATCCTAATATTAAGTCAAAATTATCTATCGAATCTATTTCGAAGAAATCTATGTCTTTTCCCATAAATTTAATAGTTTACTAAACAAACTATTGATTTACCATGCATACTTATAATTTGTAAAGGCTTAATTTTTTCTGAATGGTTAAACTTTAAAGATTTTTTTTATATAATTGTGGGTTGCGCCTGTATCTATTAACACTTCAAAATTTTTTTCTCCATCATTCATTATAATAAAGGGCAACCCATTTTTTAGTTTAAAGACTTAGTAACTATTTTATTTACGGTACCTGTTTCTACAATAATACTTTGGTTATCATCTTCCGCTGCAAGGTTATTGCTTCTCAGAAATTTAGATTGGTGAAATTGTGTGCTGGGTTCTCGGTGTCTCTTCCAAGGATGATGTTGTTGATTATGAAAATTCGTTCTGCAATGTTGATTGGTGTTACCTGATGATGTGTCCATTGGTTCTGGACGTGGTTGATACTGATGTTGGGTAGGCACTTCTCTTTGTTGATGGATTTACGATGGATGTCTGTGATGATGATGATGGTTGTTATTGGGTGTTTGTATTGGCTGTACATAATTCCTCTGTTCATTGCTGGAGTATGATAATCGTAATTTTCGATGCTCGTCATCGTGTTCTATGGTGCGTGCTACCGCAAAAGCATGTTACAAATCCTTTATTGGATTTCCATATAGTGTGGAACGTATGTACGAGTTACTAATTCCGTCTTTGAAGACTCGTACAGCTTCTTGAGTGGCTTCATTTGTCGTTACATCTATTACCTCTTGTGAATGACCGGACATGGCAATTTTGGAAGTGAATAAGATGAGAGCTTTATTAATTTCATCATGAAATTCTGAAAAGTTGCGTCTACCTTGCGTTAATTTCTTCATTTCATCCTGAAGTACATATAATGGTCTCTGATCGGCATAAGTATAATCTAGTCTGTTTCGTATAGCATCGAAATTGAATATTGTGTTGTGATTTGTTAATACGTCTGCGGCTGCGCCTTGTATCTTCGTTTTTATTATTGACAAGGCTTCCACGTATCTATTTGAGTTTTGGTGAATTCTGATACCTTCCATAAGCCTCGATACGTCTTCCCTCCAAATTCGGTCTCTTGCGATATTGCCGTCGAATACTGGTAATGCTTTGAATACGTCCAGATTAATTTCCTTGGGTGTGGTCTATGAGACGTTCACTGGTTGTAATCTAGCCGTTGCTGGTGGTGCTATGCCTGGGTTGATTGGTATTTCATCGAGTCTTTCTTTCAGCGTCCTATTCTCTTCCTGAATATTTTGTAGCATGATCTGCAAACTAGCCATTTGTTGGATCATTGTACTTAGGTCGGCTTGTGTCATTTCTTCCTAAGTAACTAGATTTCTTTGTTCGTCAAAGATGTTTAATTTTTTTATTCTTTTCATAAATTTCTTCACAACACTTTTTCTTCACTATGTACAATAATTTTACTTATGTGGAAAAGTTTTATATATATTTTTTTTCTTTTAATGATCCTTTTCTTATGAAGGATTCTTCCTTGCTGCGACAAGGATGCTTTGGTCCGCTCGTTAGAAGGATAAAAATATATTATCCTCCTGGCAGGATCGCCAGTTAAAGATTTCTCTTTTTAGATTTTTTAAAAAAATTAGTTTATTAAGCGGCTATGCGCTTTCTTTATTTATTCCTTTAAAAAATGAATCTAAACTACACTTATGTTTAATACTGATGTTCGATTGAGACTCGTGTTAAATTAAGACTGCCCTCATGTCTAAAGATAATCTTTTTATATAATGTTGAGTTTTAGTACCTGTTTGCTTAAACTAGGGTTAGTTATGAAAATGTACATTCTTTATCTTATTTTTATTAACATACCCTTTTCTTGGGTTGTTTGTTTGTAAATTGTGTTTACTAAAAATGTGTTTGATATTTTCTCATCTCTAAAATATGTTTACATTTGATATTTCCCTGAAATGAATGTCTTTGTCCTAAAGTGTTTGTATCTTTATTTCGATTACAATTTAGCATGTTATTACAAATAACCTTGGTTTTCTCTTATTACAAATAATATTTGTTTTATTACAGCTAATGTATGTTTTGTATCTTTGTTTTAGTTTAACATGCTTGATCTTGCTTTATCCTGAAGCCAGACGATCAAGTTTTCCTTTCAAGTTTTTCACACATACTGCTTGTCAAAATTTATTAAAATTGACAGCTGTGACGTAGGCTGCACGCAACTTGAAAGCAAGTTGAAATCAATATTATTTTCAAGATGGCATCGTCATATATATTTGTAGAAATAACAACAAAAAATACTTCAAAAGAATTGTATCAGCTGTTTTCTTGAACGTAAATTGAAACACTCAACTTGAACGAAAACTTGAAAGCAAGTTCTCAGCAAGTTCTTAAAGTGTGAGTGTATTGGTTAAAAAATGAGAGAAATTCTAAAACTTGAATGAAACTTGAATGAAAACTTGATCGTCTGGCACCCTAGTTAGCTTAAATTATGTTTGTATCTTTGTTTTAGTTTAACATGCTTGATCTTGCTTTAGCTTAAATTATGTTTGTATCTTTGCTTTAACAACCTTGAGGTTATAGTGTTCCTTAACTACCTTTGTTCTTAGGTATAACCACTGCAACTGGCTCAGAAAGACCACTGCATTTAAAATAACAGAATTTGTGGCAAAGCCAAAAGCCAGTCATTTTGTCATCTTTGCCTGTTTTGGAATAATTTTTAGTTAAGCAGGCCGTATTAATATTTAAACATGAAAAACAAAAATAAGCAGTTTTTTATTTTATGTTTTTTTGTTGGTTGGGACATGGATTTTTTTGATTATTGTTGTTGTTATTGATTTTTTTTTTTTATTTTGTTTTCTTCTTATTTTACTTTTAGCTATTGAGTAATGTGTTATTATTTCAGATTGCAGTTTTATTTTGTTTTTAAGCTTAAATTAACTGTTTTTGTTAAATTTTTGTAAGTTTTTAAAGTATTTTGCACAAATGAAGTTGTTAAATTATAATAAAACAAAGCAAAAATCACCGTCTTTTTTGTTAATAATTAAAGGTTTTGGTTTGTTATTGAAAAATAATTTATATATTAATGTTTGTAAACAGTTTATGACAGAAATTTAAAGTTTTAGCAGAGCTTTACCCCCCGTCTAGATTAGCAATAAGTTTGTTAACATATATTGCAGCAAATGTCAAAATTATGTTATCTCTAATGTAGACATCACTTTTTGTACATATATATTGATAGCAATATATCTGGCAATAATTGTCAGCCAATTTTTGTTGACAATTATTGCGAACATAAAACGTCAAATTCAGTTATCATTTGTGTTTTGATTTACAAGTAAAAGCGCGAACATAAAATTAAGTGATTAATTATGCCAAATTTGTTTTGTTTTAAGATTTTCTATCGTAAAACAAGGATTAGAGTATAGAGGAGGTTTTTAAAATGATAGTAATATAGTGATAAGAATTCTAAGAAAATTTTTTTCTTTACAATGATGCTCTTTGCTTACAACCTTTGCACTTGATTATTTTGAAATTATGAGTTAATATATTTACGTGTTCCCATACCCAAAGCAATAAGCAATTTTGACACATTACTCTGCCGACATTATTGCTTTATTGCTAACAATTTTATTTATAATCTAGACGGGGGGATAATAAATACTTGTCAAGTCTATTGCTTACAGCGTTTGTTAAAATTCCGCCTTAAAGTATGCTCATTTTTTGTTAAAATAATAAAACTTATATATTTTTTTTACCTTTTTACGAAAAATACAAACAAAAGCTAACGAAGATATTAAGAAATTGGAGGCAGCCGTGGTATTTTGCCTACCATTCCGTGGGGCATAGACTGATTTTGCTGGTTTTCAATAGCAAAATGTTCGAAACTATGTTTGATCGATTGACATATTTAAGTTTTTCTAGCTCATCTGGTGCCTTTGCAAAGTTGATTTCAACACGGACAGACAGATCGCTCAATCGACTTCGCTATGCATAAGGACCTAGAATATATATACTTCATGGAGACGGAAATGGATATTATAGAAATGACAAAACTTAGATATACCCTTTTTCACCTTAAATGAGGGCTATAAAACTATTACTGGCGAGTATTAAATAATTATTATAAATACAAATAATTTGGTTATGTCTGTTTAATATAAACTGAATTAAATATAAAGAAAACAACCTGAAAAATGTATAAATATATATATATATATATATATATGTTTACAACGTTAACTGCCTAATGTAGATACTAGAGGAGGAGATTGCTGAGAACGGATGTAGCGATCCAGAAAATGACGAAGAACCTCCCGCTTGTGCTTAATTTGTCATATATATATATATATATATATATATATATATATATATATATATATATATATATATATATATATATATATGTTTACAACGTTAACTGCCTAATGTAGATACTAGAGGAGATTGCTGAGAACGGATGTAGCGATCCAGAAACTGACGAAGAACCTCCTGCTTGTGCTTAATTTGTCATTTCTTTAAAGAATAAACGAAAAATATTTATAAACAATTTTACTTTTTTTAACTTTATAAATTAAACTTTAAGCCAGAAGTATTTTCTTTAATTACTTCGTTATAGTACTAGAATTGTTCTTTTCTACCCTTCACCATGTATGTAAGTTTTATAGTATATTAATTGTTATATAAATTACTCGTGAAATGTTGCGTGCTGATTCGAAGGGCATAGAGACCGACCTGATTATATGTAGCAAAATTTTCGATCGATTGACGTATCTAAGTTTTTTCTAGCTCATCTTGTGCCTTGGCAAAGTTGATTTCAAAACGAACAAGGACAGATGGACGCATGGCAAGGACAGATACACCGCTCTTATTTGTTTTAACATGCAATTATTTTTTTTATTGTTTTTGTTGCTTGTTGTCATAGTCCTAAGTTATAACATTGTTGACCGACAATTTTACTGAAATCTTATCTCGTGTCACCGGCTATTATTTCGTAATTGGATGTAGAAGTAAAACGATAAAAATAAACTTTAATAAATTATATTTGTTATTTAACTTTTAACATTTCTTTTACGTACGACAAGCAGCATAACAATCACCTACGTGATATTGTACACAACAGCTTTTACAAATATACCTAGTTTCACTTCGTTTTCCCTTTGAAATTAAAAATTGTGTTTTTAAATATTTTTTACAACAAAAGGTTTGGCGGGTCTTATATTCGAGAGAAACTGCTTGTGTTATACTGACTAACAATTGCACTGTATGATCGCCAACAAAAAAACAGAAAAAAAAAACAAAAAAAAAAAACTCGAGGTAACTCCTGATCGGTCAACAATGTGTTAATTGTTCCATTTTTTTGGGAATTTAATCTTAACTGCCATACTTATAATATATTAAAATATATTTTAGGACAAACTTTGTCGTAAAATTATTTTATTTTTTATAAATATGGCAGTAAATGTTTTATATTACTTTTTTGAGAGATAACCGCAAAATACAGTTCATTTATTGTAAACTTGAAGTCTTTGAAAAATACTCTTTTATGCGAAGATTACTTATGAAAAATATCGTATCACGAACTCTTTTACGTCACTGTTTTTAGTATAGTATAAATAAAGTACAGTAAAGGAAAAATATATAACGAATCATGTTAATGATATATTTATTGGAAAAATATATAACGAAACATGTTTATTGCTTGTTTCGTATCAATTGAATAAAGCTAAATGATACCAATAAAAAACGAAACATACTCAAGAGAAGCTACAAAAAAAAAAAAAACTGACGTAATTTTTACCTTTCTTTTTTTGTTGGCAAAATATTGTATATTTATGTACTTATTTTACGAGTCATGCTAACAACAGCAAGAAACTGCAAAGCAATAAATGGAATGAATACCAAAAAATTTAGTATGAAGCCGCGAATTTACCATAGCAGTGATGAGTTTATAAAATATTACAAATTTTATGTTATAAATAATTGATTATTGGAATATATAACTTTAATATAAATATAATCATCAAAAGCTTATAGTTTTAGTAAATTTAGAGTTTGTGATATTTAAGTACTTTATGCGATTGAAATGCAATGAAGCTAAAACAAGTTTAGTATAAATTCTGTTGAGCTGCACAATGACTAATACAAAAAAGTAGTTGCATGTTTTAAATGAATGTTCAAATCGTTCAATTATAGTTTATATTAGTTAGATTATTGCCTTTTAAAAATAAAGTTAATTAAATGCGAAACATTTATATAAACATTAATATAATATAAAGTTTACATATATGGTAAAGGGTATAACAGATTCGGCAAGAACGTATACAGCACTCTTATAATAATTTAAAAAATAAAAAATATTTAAAGGTTTTTGTCACTTGCAGCTTTTTAAAATCAATGTCGCTTCATATCTTCCACCTCTAAACTTGGCTATAAAAACGCCATACTTTTTTTCGCACGTTGTGAGATGGTGTAATTCAGCAGTCACCACTTTAAAATTTGATTAAAGAAAACATTTTGAAATCTGCATATACTTATACATATGTGTAAATAAATATTATTTTCATACAAATATACTGATGAAAAACATAACGTGCGATAAAGCCTAAAACAAAAACCTTTTGAAAGCTATTGTAGCTGTTAGTGAGTTATATATAGCAGAAAATACGTTCTAAGTTTGTGCGCTTGATCCAAAACTGAACAAAAAAGATTTTATTTTATAGAGGAAAACAAGCGAGTTGACAACACATCAGTATTTACTTTTAGTACGTCACTAAATAGCTTTGTATATTTTTTTCTTTAGCAGTTTTTTCATTATTACAGATTAATGTAGCAATAACATTTGATTTTTTTTTATTGTTAAGTCTTAAATTCTGTTATTTTAATACTTAGATATCTTTTTGAGTTGCTACTAGGTCTGACTTTCTATCAAAATTTTTCAGTTTATTAGCTAGTAAATCACTGAACCTACCACATGAGAAAACATCTTGAGAGGCTGTTGGATGGTTTTCCGCCATTTTTACACAATGCGAATGTTTCTTAAAATTGTACAGTGGGGCACAGAATATTTTGAAAATATTTCAGCCATTCGTAAACTGCAGGATCAATTGATCCAAAATTTTACATGAGCATAGCAGAGGAGTATTGAAGATTAGGTTAACTTAGCTAAGTACCATCCACTTTCTAGGGATGGCATTACGTGGTCTCAAATTTAACACTAACCTGAAAATTTTTCTAATGCTTGGCAAATCTTCGGTTTTTTGGTCCAGTTTTTTCAAAATATGGCTTAGCATTTTAAGCACATTTTCTTAAATTTTTTATCGTAAAAATATTTTGGAATGATTGTATCATATCTGACTTAAAAATTATACGATTTTCAACTTAAAAATTGCAAAATTATTGCAAATTTGTGTAAAAATTGATGGCCTAGGAAAGGCCATAAGTTTTATTTTTTTGATAGAAAAAAAATTTATTTAGGAATATATAAAATTTCTTTATTTTTGTTTAAGCTAAAGTTTGCATCAAATTTTATATAAACTTTCTCATCTTTGTGGAACATAAAAGTCCCCTGTATTGTATCTTCAGGATATGAGCTAACAATAAGTTTTCAAGTCTTAAATCTAGAAATAATTAATAAGGCCCGACCAATGTCAGACAAAAACTTAGTGGAAGAAGATTAATAGTTTTAACACTTGTATTCAGACGCTTCAGCTGAATCGTTGACAACTAGATCTTTAGTATTCCTCTCTTTTAAGCGGATGTGTCCACTAAAGTTTAATATATTGCGAGTAAGTAGATTACCATGGGTCTTGAGTTTTGATAAGTATTTTCCTGCATATTTAGCAATTTCAGCAGTCACTAGAGGCATGTTTAAGACACGATGCATATTAGAATTTTTGACGTACAATGGAGCTGATGTTATTAAGCGCAAAATTGTATTTTGTCTACGTTCGATCTTCTTCACATTAGAAGCTAAAGCAGTGCCTGAATTCCGTAGCACCATATTGGTTTCAAAAGAGACTTGTATAATAAAAGTTAACAATTTAGACTCAGGGTAGAATTTCTACCAATCAGCCAATGAATCTGAGCTAATTTAAGCTTCATCTGAGTTAGCTTTGCATCAATGTGATTCTTCCAAGTAAGCCGTCGATCAAGATGTATACCAAGACATTTCAAATGTGAATGTTTCGGAAAAATTTGGTTGTAGATTCGAATGGGGGAACAAGTATCACTCCGCAGGGTGAAAGTTATATGAACACACTTTTGTTCGTTCACCTTTATTCTCCATAACTTCAACCATATTTCCAGCTGGATAATATGCGGAGGTACGGCAACTGCATTCGGAAATTTAATAACACCCGTACTCGTGTTGGGGGTGAATACATTTTTCAAATGTTCACCAAATATTTAATCGTTTTCAGCATCAGTTCTTGCCCAACTTCCAGTCGAAGTGCGCAAAGGTGGTTTAAATTCAACGGGTCTTTTAAGCTTTCTAGCAGCGCGCCACAAAGAGTAATTAGAGGCCGGTGTACATTCAAGACTCTCCAGATATTTTTGAAAAGATGCAGTTTTTTCATATGCTAGCATATCTTTAAGTTGTTCTGTGCATTCTTTAAATTTGTTTTTAGTTAGAGTTGTCTGTATTGTAACCATTCTCTTCTAGCACTTCTTTTTTCGCATACTAGACGCTCAATATCAGCAGAATAAATTTTATTAAATCCAGGCAGCTATGTTGGATTCAACATCCTCGGGTGTTCGCAGTCTTATATTTTCGTGCAATGACTACTGAGGTAATTTTTTAATTTCAGCAAATTAACACGATTGATCATTTGCACATTTGAGTGAGGTAAATCAATTTTTTGTTTGTAAAAGATTGTTACAATTGTGGGAGAGTGATCGGAGGATAAATCCAAAGAGGCCTTAATATGGACTAAGTCCCTAGAGATATTTTTTAAGACGCCAAAATCTATAACGTCTGGAATTTTATGTTTATCTGTAGGCTAGTATGTGGGCTCCCTACTAGCGACAAAAACCAAGCCCATTTTTGATTGAACAACGCTCGACCCCTAGGTGTTATAAGACGAGAACGCCAGTATGAATGTTTTACATTTTAATCGCCAGCTACTAAAAACAAGGTCCAAGTGAACTGTAAAATTCCTCGTATTGATCGTTACTGATTGTGAATCTGGGGGGAGTAAACTGAAGATATTACCAATTATCTATAAAAACTTTCAACGCAGATGTTGGTTGCCTGCAAGTAATCTTTAAAAACGTTGTCTAGAACATGGTGCTTGATCCTTGATTTAATTAGAATTGCTGATCCACCGCATGCTCTACCTCTCGGATCCTTTAAGTCATATAATGTGTAGCCATTAATTCTAAGTAAACTTGTCAATATTTTTTTCGTGAGGAAGTGCTCGAGCTCATTTTTACGTTGGTCAATGCCGTTTGCGTTCCAGAAACATAATTTTAAAGAATTCATGGCTTATTAACTAATGCATGAAGGAGTGGAGTGTATTCTGCATACGCAGTATCTTTTATCAAACAAGTCATGTTTGTTATGGTTTGTACCAAGTTGTCTATAGTAGCTTCCAGCCGACTGAAATTGATTAGTCTTCAAAGCTTCAGCATAAGAAAAGTGATTATTGACTGGTTGGCCCATTTGTGGGTAAGTGGCAGGTATAAAATTTGTTATTTGGGCAGGTGCAATTTTTGGTTTTTAAGTCATAGTCTGTTAAACAAACGAGAACACAGGATAGCCTCTATAATTATCAGTGTGATTGCCTCCACAATTACTGCATTTTGTTTTTGTTTTTGGTCTTCTTTAGGCTCTTGAAAGGTACAACGAGAACTGGAATTTTATCTATTCAACTTCGAAATTTTGATTTTGCCCTATATGTTTTAAAATCCTAAAGATGGGATTAAAAAGAGAAGACTACTATATAAAAGTCTAAAGGTATTTAATGAGCCCTAGTACATGTGTGGACTTTTGGTCCTTATTTTGGGAATTTTGGGATTTATTTATTCTAGTGTTACAGAATGTTTGGCTATTTGATTTTAATTAAGTACACATGCACAGAAGATTTTATGAGATTTGCTTAATTTATAAAAATTTTATTGCATATTTAATTATTCTTTTCCTTAAATTGGACAAATTTCCCATAATTTTTCGAAATTTTCGGGGATAAAAAATATTAAAAATTTGTTTTAGGTTTGTAATTTTTTTTTTAAGTTTTGAATATAGATAAAACAATTTCCTATTAATCAAAAAGATTAACCTCAATATCAATCTCACGCGCAAAACTATGTGTCCTTAAATATGACGGTTCCAGTATTTATCTCACTTTCTTAAGTGGCGATGTGTACTACCTCAGCAGGTCTTTTCTTCCAAAAAAAAAATTCTGAAAATTGTACTGTACCAGGGTATCGAAAAATCAAAAATTTTATGTTTGAAATGCTTTTCAAAACGATCAAGTAAAAACACCATGTATAGTTTTTAAAAATCAGACAAAAATTGAAGAAAATCCAAGCATTAGAAAAATTTGCAGGTACGACGTACCCAACTTTAACACCACATAGCGTCATCCTTGGAAAGTACCACCTTCCAAACTTAAGCTCAAAAAGTCCTCTCCCATGCTCAAGTATAATTTGGATACATCGGCACAGCCATTAACAAATGCCTGAGTTATTTTCAAAATATTTTAATTCTGTCGCACTTTGAATTTTTATTGACATTGTGTTGAGACGATCTACCTTCAAGTGTACGTTTGTATTTTTTTTAATTACTTTATTTTGCATATCCGCACGAGAAACGTTCTTAGAACTTGTTTAAAATTTGTATGGGAAGTTCTTGGAATTATTTCCAAAATAATATAATAAAGTAATAAAAATATTTATATATTTTTAAAAACATTAAGGTTTATTTAAATAAAACTTTTTACAAAACAAACTTCTTTATTTTTGTGTGTCCTTTCTTTTGTGGTTTCTTTAAAACTAAATTCAAACTAACTATTTTCATTTCTTAAGTACAGAGTTTCACTCCCTCCTGTTTTGCTGAACAGGCAAAATCGATCATTAGTATCGATTTTGATATGAAACTGCATTAAAGAAATTTACAAAGTAAGCTTAAAATTTAAATATGTAATTCTATATTTTCAAGTGCTATTGCCCAACTTTAAGTTTTCATTCATATATTTGAGTTCAACAGTCTTTATAATAATATTTTTTTATTGAATTTAATTGAAATTTGATTTGGCTGACATAACATTTGGTTTTAATTCATAAATAGCAATTTAACGATTTTTTCTTATATGAGTTTTAAAGTTCAATGGTTTTTAAATATGTATGTGGTTTAGGCAATAGTAACTTGATTTTGTTTTTATTGTATTAGCAACACAAGTTCTACTTATTATTTAAGTACTTATTCACTATAGTAGGGATGTCCCCATCCCTTGGTGGAAGTATATATGTAACTCACGTTGTGTATGTTTTTTACAGCTGCTTGTTTACGGAGCGCTAGTTATTAGCAACAACAGAAACACGAAATAACGTATGGAAAATAAGTCAAATAAAGGTTTCTTACTGCAAAAAACCAATAAAATTGTAATTACAAACTGAAGAAAATTGGATTGTCTTCTATAGTCCTCTTTTATGATAAATACAAAGATATTTACGACGACGATAACAAAAGCTGGCACCAGTGTAGATTGTAGGGAAAGTTGAACAAACACACAAAATAACAAATTCTGCTATAGAAATCCACCAACTTGTTATTTTTAAGCAAATAGTTATTTGTTGTTGTTAGCGCGTGTTTGAATAAATAGTCCCACATGAAAAAGTAGGACTTCGCGTTTTTCGTTAAAAAGTGCAAAAAAAAAAGATTGAACATCAAAAAGTAAGGCAAAGTGCTTAATCCAAAAAGGAAACAACAATGAAAGCCTAAACATAAGAAAGTAAGGCAAAGTGTTTAAACCATAAAAGAAATAACAAAAAAAGCCTGAACATTAAAAAATAAAACGAAGTGCTTAATCAAAAGGGGAAATGACAATAAAAAAGCCTGAAAACTAAAAAGTAAGGCAAAGTGTCAAATCCAGAAAGGAAAATTATAATAAAACGCAAACAGAAAAAAGTAAGGTAAAGTGTTAAATCCAAAGTGTTCATACACTAAAATAAAAAAACAGCGAATTTAAAGACAGGAAGACTGGCCATTCGTAACGGAAAAGGACCCAAGTACATCAAGGTAAAGGATAACCCCTAACACGTTCAAGACCCCAGATCTTCGGCGTTGGCAATAGATGTGTTATTTTAAGCTACATGTAAGTAAAAGCAATCTTTAACTCTAAGGATTTTTTTTTAAAGAAATTTTTATTAAAATAATTGGCTATAAAATAGTTGATTATAAAAAGAATTTAAAAGAATAAAAAAGGGTTGGAAAATTAAAGAAAGATAAAAATTTTATTGATAAATGAATATTAAAATAAAAATAAGGGTAAAATAAATATAAAAGAAATAATAAGAAAGAAGTAAAAGAAATAAAAGAACGAATTTAAAAAAATTTTACTTGCTTTAAGTAAAAGAAAAAATAAGAAAATATGATAAAGCAACATTGCAAAATATATATATATATATATATATTTTTTTTAAATTTCTAAAATATAAAGAAAACTTTGCATAAGGTGGAAGTTGTTGCGATTCTTACGAGACCCTACAACAACAAAAAAAAAGGAAAGACAAAAAGAAAAAAGAAGTAATATTAGGAAATTTTTAATATAAGAAAATTTTAAATTAATTAAGAGTTCTAATCTAAGTAATATATTGCAAATAAAGAAAAGATTTAAATAAGAAAAAATTGTAAATAAAAAAATAAGTAATGATTCAAAATCATAAAAAATTAAGCTTTAAACAATAATAACCATTCCATTAAAAGAAATATTTTAAATAATTTTTTCCTCACTTTCAATTTAAAAGATTTTCGAAATGTTGATGCATCAGATTGTGTACCTGATGTTGTCAAATATCTTTGACAATTCTCAGGGAAACCTATGGTCAGAGTAAAGGTACACCAAAATATTTGTCCATTTTACATACGATTCGTCACAAAATTATAGGTGAAGCTGATGCGGCTTCTGAGTCGTATCGAACACCATTAAATTGGAAAAAGATGAGAAAGTGCCTAATGATGCACTATTCAGATAAAAAAGATATTGCTACATTAGAATACCACACGAAAACCCTAACTCTACGCGGAAATTCAGTTCAGGAATTTTATCAGCAAGTTTATTAACCCTCCGATGTTCCTATGGGTCTGGCCAGACCCATTCGACCTTTAAATGTCTGTAGTTCTTTTTTAAAAAGTAGCTGGGGCTTCTTAATCTATGACTTCCTAAAATATAGTGTGATTTACACAGTGAAGTAGTAAAATTTTAATTTTTAGCATATTTGTTGTACAAAAAAATTATTGTAAGGTACTTTCATTAATTAAGCTCACATGGGTCTGCGCAGACCCATATGAGCTTTGCATGTAAATTGTTTGATCGTTTGATGTAAACTATAAAACTGCTGACGGAGGCAGCGGCAGAGATCAGTTATTCTAGCTGATATTTCGAAATCAAAGTAATCACGAGTTTTTAATTAATTAGTGGAAGTTTTTTTTTTAATAAAATGGAACAAGTAGCTATGGATGAAGATGATCTGATGGCGCGTTTGCTTCGTAAGCTAAGTGCGACAACTGTGAGTCCGGAAGAACGTGAGCAACTTTAGGCGCAAATTGAAGAAATTATGGGATAGGAGTTCGATCCATTCGAAACAAGTGGCGACTTAGAAGATGATGACTGTTTTCCAGATGATGAAGATTTTGATGAAGCATCAGACACAGAACAGAAATCGTGTTAGAGGCCGTTCTGGATGACAACCACGATGATATTGAGGATTTGTATAAAGAAGCAATTGCACCTCAAGCTCCAACCGTAATTCAATCATCCAGCGCATCTGTCACTCAGGACCTTATGTACCGGCCGAAAGACGCAAAGATGTGAAATTCAAATCCTCCACCACTTGTAAGGCCTCGTTGTCATAATGTTATAACTTTTACTCGTAAAGGGGCAATCCGAGGAGCACCACCTAGCCATCGAGCTATTTTTAAAACATTATTGTCTCCTGAAATCGTTAGTATTATTGTGGGGGTAACCAACAGAGAATCCGTTGAAGCAGTTCGTCTATCCTAATAATCCTAATAATAAACACCGATCTTGGGTAATAAGTAACGAAGACGAAATGTATGCATAGTTTTAACACTTGTATTCAGACGCTTCAGCTGAATCGTTGACAACTAGTTCCTTAGTATCCCTCGCTTTTTAAGCGGGTGTGTCCACTAAAGTTTAATATATTGCGAGTAAGTGGATTACGATGGGTCTCGAGTTTTGATAAGTATTTTCCTGCACATTTAGCAATTTCAGCAGTCACTAGAGGCATTTTTAAGTCACGATGGATATTAGAATTTTTGACTTACAATGGAGCTGATGTTATTAAGCGCAAAATTGTATTTTGTCTACGTTCGATCTTCTCCACAGCAGTGCCCCATAGCTGAATTCCGTAGCACCATATTGGTTTCAAAAGAGACTTGTATAATAAAAGTTAACAATTTAGAGTCAGGGTAGAATTTCTACCAATCAGCCAATGAATCTGAGCTAATTTAAGCTTCATCTGAGTTAGCTTTGCATCAATGTGAATGTTTCGGAAAAATTTAGTTGTTGATTCGAATGGGGGAACAAGTATCCCTCCGCAGGGTGAAAGTTATATGAACACACTTTTGTTCGTTCACCTTTATTCTCCATAACTTCAAGCATATTTCCAGCTGGATAATATGCGGAGGTAAGGCAATTGCATTCGGCAATTTAATAACACCCATACTCGTGTTGGGGGTGAACACATTTTTCAAATGTTCAGCAAATATTTAACCTTTTTCAGCATCAGTTCTTGCCCAACTTCCAGTCGAAGTGCGCAAAGGTGGTTTAAACTCAACGGGTCTTTTAAGCTTTCTAGCAGCGCGCCACAAAGAGTAATTAGAAGCCGGTGTAACATCAAGACTCTCCAGATATTTTTGAAAAAATGCAGTTTTTTCATATGCTAGCATATCTTTAAGTTGTTTTGTGCATTCCTTAAACCTGTTTGTTTGTGTCTGCAATAATTTTTGCAGACAAGGGCGAAAAAAAAACTTTAATAAAATAAACTTGCTTCCAAATATGAAGCGTTTTATTAAAAAGTTTAAAGTCGAATGACAAAATAAAATCCAATAACATAAACCAACCACCAAAATATGCGCACAAGCAAACGTACATACATACACACAAAATTATTTCTCAGCAAGAGTATTAATATGTATGTTAAACAATGTGTATGCACAAATGTACATACATATATAAATACATGCATTTAATTTAAATAGTAATCTCTTAAAGATTGAGAAACGATTGCGTAGAGATTAAGTGTGTATGTTTATATGCAAATATTATGTATGTATGTACGCATGCTTGTTCGATTTACAGTTTGAATATTTTTAAAAGAAAGAAATGTAAAGAATTTCAAGGTTAACAAAAATTGAAGTATAAGGCTAAACAATTTAATATAAAAAATATTTAAAGCAAAATCCAGGGACGTATCTGCTGTTAACATCCTCCCCCCGTTGAAGGGTTGGGGCCTTCAACAGAAATTTCTATTGGCAGAACAGCAAGTTTAGAAACTGCACGTTTGATTAGGCCATTATTTGTGTGAACAACTGCAACACGAGCTACACCATCATCGCCAAAAATAACGTCAGATATACGGCCTATTTGCCATTTTAAAGGTGGTTGATTTTCATCCTTTATAAGCACCATTGTACCACAAGTTATTTCTTTACCTTTTTCACACCATTTTACGCGCTCTTGCAAGAGAGATAGTTACGAGTTGCTCCATTTTTTCCAAAAAATTTGCTGTATTTGGGAAACTCTTTGCCATCTACTGAGGCGGCTAATGTCTATTTCGGTGTAACTGGGCTCAACTATGGTGACTTAAGGACCACCTACTAAGAAATGCGCAGGTCATTAGGATTCTCGGAAGTCGGAGACAAGGGCCGTGAATTTAACATTGCAGAAATTTGGCATACTAAAGTGCGTAGCTCATCAAAAGTAAGCTTGTTGAGACCGACCGTTCGATAAAAATGATACTTGGCTGACTTAACTGCAGCCTCCCATAATCCGCCAAGATGCGGCGACCTTGGTGAAATAAATTTCCATTCTATTCCGTCTTCAAGGCACTGCTGACGTAGTAGTTTTTGATGAGACTGGCTGCAAAACATCTGCCTTAAATTTGCTAGCTCATTTTTAGCGCCTACAAAATTCGTCGCGTTGTCTGATCAAATTGTTTTGGGTTTGCCTCGGATGGCGACAAATCGATGAAGGGCGGACAAAAACGACGGTGTTGATAAATATTGAACTACCTCCAAATGTGTAGCTTTAATTGAGAAACATATAAAAATACATACATAGCATTTGACTGCAGGACGATTTCTTACTTCAGACTTGTAGTTGAAAGGGCCACAAAAATCCACTCCAGTAGTGTGAAAGGCCTTATTTGGCGTTACCCGATCGGCGGGCAAGTTACCCATCATATGTTGATATAGTTTTGGCTTCATTCTAAAACTCCGCAGACATTTTGATATTACAGTGCTTACCAGTTTACGACCTCCAATAGGCCAATACTGCTGCCGAATTGAAGCCAACAAAAATTGAGGGCCAGCATGCAATAATTTTTCATGAAAATGTATTATCAGGGATGACGTCAAAGGATGATGTTTGGGCAAAATAATAGGGTGCTGGGCATCAAAATAAAGAGTTGAATGCTGAAGACGACCGCCTACATGAATTAATCCAAATGAGTCAATTACAGGCATCAGTGATAGAAGCTTGCTGGATGACGAAATTTTTTAATTGTCCTTTAGGGCTTTATACTCTGCTGCAAAATTAACTAGCTGTATATTTTTTATTAAAAGATTTGTTCCATTTTTGACGTCAATTGGTGTTAAAGTTGCACTTTGGTTTCTCAATGTAGGATATAAAAATTTAAAAACGTACGCAAATATTCGTTGCATTTTAGTAAAAGAATTGTGATACTTACATTGCATCGACAAGTCTGATAGTGAAATCGTTACCAATACATTTCGACGTCTCTCAGGTAATTCTGCTAAAAATGTTGTATTTGCAGGCCACTTTGAAGGTCCGTGATTTAAGAAACTTGGCCCATTTTTCCTTAATGTAGAGCGAAGCAACTCTTTGGGCGATGTACCTCTTGAAAGTATGTCTGCTGGATTCAAATTTGTTGGAACGTAAGCCACGACATTTTACTTGTTAGTGTTTGTATACGAGACACTCTGTTCGACACGAAAACGTTAAAATTTGAAGGCTGTTCTTGAAGCCACGAAAGTACGACCATTGAATCGGACCAGCAGCGCGCATCACAATTATACGACAGCGTTTTAACGACCACATCCAGAAGCTCTGCTAAAAGACACGCTGCAGCTAACTCAAGTTTTGGAACAGTCAAACTTTTTAGTGGGCAAACTCTCGATTTAGAGCAAAGCAAAGATGTTTTCACGACATTTTTAGATTCTGACCTTATGTATACACAAGCTGGTATCACAAAATGCATGAATTTGCATCTTTGAATCCGACATTGATACACAGCGGGGAAAATTGAAATGCTGAATTGAGTCAAATTGGGAAGTATATTCGAGCCATGAAGAATGCAATGCCTGTGAGAGGCTTTCATCCCACTGTAACTGAAGCTTCCATAAATGTTGCATAAAAATTTTCGCCTTTGTAATAACTGGGCCAATTAAACCCAGTGGGTCGTACAGACGAGCAATTGATGATAGTATTGTACGTTTGTTAATTACCTTGCTGTATTCAGAAGAGGTAAATGAAAATATAAAGTTGTCACTTTTTGGATCCCAAATAAGTCCGAGCGTTTTAGTGACATCAGTTCCATCGCTAAAT
This sequence comes from Cistogaster globosa, assembly GCA_937654795.1. NCBI lineage: Eukaryota > Metazoa > Arthropoda > Insecta > Diptera > Tachinidae > Cistogaster > Cistogaster globosa. Next base: position 55,509,462 of record OW569407.1, on the reverse strand, counting down.
TTCAAAACTTGTTCGCATTCATCCAAATGTATGCCATCCAATACTGCAAGAACGTTAAAGCACCATTTTCTTATAATAAACTTGCCTTTTTCTAGCATCGCCTTTACTTGCTGCCTAATCGCCACTACCTCTTCAACTGAGTCACCGCCAGAAATCAGGTAGTCTACATAAAAGTCACGCTTCACAATTTTTGCAGCCAACGGGAAATAGAGTTCTTCTTCATTTGCGAGCTGGTGCATAGCACGAATTGCCAAAAATGCAGCAGGCTTTGTACCATAAGTCACCGTATTCAATTTGTATGTTTTTAACTCTTGGTCTTCATTTTCTCTCCATAGTATGCATTGCAGGTAGTCATCTGGATGAGAAACTTGTACACATCTGTACATTTTACAAATGTCACCACTCAGAGCTACCTTAAAAAACCGATATCGCAAAAGTGTGTTAAAAATCTTTGGCTGAATAGTTGGACCAGCATACAATACGTCGTTGAGTGATAAGCCACTTGTTGTTTTTGCAGAACCATCAAAAACGACCCTTAAATTTGTTGTTGTACTATCAAGTTTTTGTACACAATGATGCGGAAGAAAATATTGTTTCTGCTTCACCTGCGGCGAAATTAACGACATGTGGTTTAAAGAAATATACTCACTCATAAATGCTGTATATTGAGTCTTTATGTCAGAAAACCTTTTAAATTTTTTTCCAAGCCTTTAAATCGCTGTAGAGCATGCTGATATGAGTCCCCAAGCAAATGTGTTCCTCCTTTTTCTATTGCAGGTAGACGAACAGAAAAGGCACCAGAACTAAGACGAACAGTATTTTTTACAAAATGATTTTCACAAAAAATTTCCTCATCGGAGAACGTATCGCAGCTACCGAAATTATTTTCGATTTCCCAAAAGCCTTTTACTATTGAGCACAACTGCTCCTCCTGTTTAATTTTTGAACTGACAGCCAAGGACCACGAATGACAAGGACCAGGGCCACCGCCAGCAATCACCCAACCTAGCAATGTTTTTTGCAGCACAGATAGCTTTTTAGCTAATTTAATTTGTCCGATTGACATTAAATCAAAAAACAACTGAGCTCCAATTAAAACATCGATGCGACCACACTTGTAAAATAACGGATCTGCCAACTGTATATTTTGCGGTATTTTCCAATCTGATGTGTCGATGTTAATGTTGGGTTGATAATCGGTTATACTAGGAACCACCATAGTCTTCAAAGATGTTGAATATTTTTCGTTCGTTGATTTAATAACTTTATCAGCAGACTTATCGATTGTTACATTTCCATCGCCTATACCAGAAATAGTCGCAAAAGTCTTGCTGCATTTCAAATTTAAATGGTTCACAAAACGGCTTGTGATAAGGTTCAGCTGCGATGCAGAATCTAATATAGCGCGACAAGGTACAAAATTATTAAATTTATTTTTGACCATAATAATGGCTGTTGCTTGTAAAACACCCATGGCAGGAGCTGACGTTTTTGCGGTAACTCTATCACTTGAAGAAAGAAGCACTGCTGGAGAAGAGCTGGGATCTACCGATGCCAATTCGGGCTGAGCATGAGCGTAATCAATATGGAGCAATGTGTGATGTTTCAAAGCGCACTGACGGCAGTCACCTGAAGGACATCTTTTGAGCATGTGGCCTCTTTTAAACAATTTAGACACAACTTCAACTTTTTCGCTTCTTTAAACCGAAGAGAGGGCGACAAATTTAAAAAACTCAATCAACTGGTAATAAAATGCTCCTTAGAATCACAAAAGGAACACAACTTAGCTGGAGTGGCGACCGAAAAATGAACATGTCGACTGTGGGGAATAGATTTTTTTAAAACGGGTTGCTTTATGGTCTTACTTACTACAGAATTTTCTATGTTTTCTGCCATTCGGCACCTACGCTCTAAAAATGTTGACATGGAAGCCCAAGTTGGCAACTCGTTGTTTGGCAGATTTTCTTCCCATTTTATTAGCGACGTTGGGTCCAATTTTGTTGTTACTAAATGTATTAGTAACCCATCTGCAATGCTTTGTTCACTGCCAATTGTCTTCAGAGCACGCAAATGCGCATTTATGCTGTCGCTTAATCGACGTAAGCCGGCAGCTCAGCTATTTTCAAATTGCTTTTATGTGTGTTTGAAAATTTAAAAGCTTATTGTCGAAACGATTTTTCAACAATATTAATGCTTCTTCATAATTTGTTTCGTTAAGCTCCAACGATGCAATTATGTCCAGAGCAGTTCCACCTAAGCTGGCTCTCAAATAGTGAAACTTCTCGAGGCTGCTTAACTCATTGTTATCGTGTATAACAGTTGTAAATAATGTAGAGAAATTTGACCAATCCGAATAAGAACCAAAAAATTTCAGGTACCTTTATTTTGCGACACGAAGTTTGAGAAGATGGCGTCTCATCGATTGAGAATTGCCTAAATGTTGAAGATTGAGGGCCAGAACTTGTCTTACGAGCGACTTCAATTTGACGAACCATCTTAGCTTTTACCTCAAAGTATAGAGCTACAAAATTCATACGGTCCGTGCAAGTTAACTCACCGCTATCATTTATTTCTTTGACACTTTGAGCCTCTTCATAATTTTTCCTTACATCCTCTATGAAGCCTATACGAATAAACAGATCCGGCTCGTCAAGCTCATTTAGTTGAGATGTTGCCAATGATTGGTTTAGATTTTCCAGCTGCTTGAATAATGCAGCAGCTCTAGATTTGTAGGGCAACATATTCTTAATGCATTCTTCCTTCTACTTGGTGGTAGATTTCTTCTGGTTGCTGGTCGACATCTTTTTGATTTATAAATATCCGAATTGATATTTATGTGTTTAATTAAATATCCGAAATGATATTTACACAAAAGTGATCTCCAAATAGATCACGTCGGGGTCACCAAATGTTTTGTGTCTGCAATAATTTTTGCAGGCAAGGGCGAAAAAATAAAAACTTTAATAAAATAAACTTGCTTCCAAATATGAAACGTTTTATTAAAAAGTTTAAAGTCGAATGACAAAATAAAAAACCAATAACATAAATCAACCACTAAAATATGCGTACAAGCAAACATACATACATACACACAAAATTATTTCTCAACAAGACCCAATAAACATTATTGTTTGATATCAACTTGAGATGCATTTGATATCAAATACCATTCTCAAATCTCCAACGTTAAATCTCAAATGCACCTTAATAGTCCGATTATAGTCTTCTCAACTTAAAAGGCTCATTTTTAATATGGTGATTTTCTTAGTTATCAAATTGAGAAATTTGTGATTCTCAACTTGATATCAAAGAAATTTCTCTAATTGGTTTCAAATGGATGGTACGGAATTGCCATATTAAAGAAAGCCCATTTATATAAATTTGGGATATAAACAATGTTTTTTACTTAGTTTTGTAACTTATTTATTATATAAAAAAAACATAAAATAATGAGATCATAAAAAACAATTCATTTGAGTTAATTTTAAGTAATAATAAAAAAAACATCATAAAAACAATTGATAAAAACAATTCATTAAAGTTATTTTTAATAATAAAAAAACATTAATTAATTTGGGAGATATTTTCCTTTTTTCCATTTACATAATTTATCTTCTTCTGAAGGCGGTTATTGGCGTGTTGGAAAAATGATATGAGAGTTCTTTCGAACTCGCTGTCCGAAGATGCAGCAGCAAATTTTTGATTGTAAGCTTCTGGAAAGATTAATTAGATTTAGTTAATATTATTTTCAATCCCAAAATAAAACCATAATTACGTTTTAATGCCGCTGTGACACTTAGAGCTCGTACAGGTTGTTTTGCCTTAGTTCCTTGCCAGGAATATTTGATAGCTACCTTATCCGTTATCATTTTCCGCCAAGCTGTTTTTAAAAATTTTATGGAATTGCCACATACTAACGCCAGAAGTTCGGAAACCTAGTAGATGAATTATTAAACTTTAGTATTTGGAATTTTGTGTATATTTTTTTGTCAAACTTACCAGGTCGTTAAACTTGCTTTCAGATGCTTGAATTTTATCTTCGAATAGGCTGAAGTCCGACACTAGCTGAAATGGTGTTTTTGGCAAAATTGGCTTTCGCTTTAAGGTCGTCTTATTTCCCCCCAATTTTACCTCTTCCAGTACTCTTTTTAGTAATTTCTGAGTGATTTCATGTTCTAAAAATATTGGAAATGTGCATTGTGTTTTTGTTTTTAGAAATATGCTTAATGCGTTATACCTTTGAGCACATTTTTTTGGAAGTTGTCTATCTTTTGATTTAACTCATCCCAGTCTAAAAAATTTAAAATAATTCAAAATTATAATTGACATTTAATATAATTATACTAATAAAAAAATAAAATTACTTATGCTCACCTTTTTTGGTTACATACTCTTCGGTTATTGTTAAAAACGTACTGTTTAGATCCATCTACATGTGAATGAAGGATATAAATAAAAATTGATTAGATTCGAAATTACTAAACATAATTATTTTTTGTGATATTAGTTTCACTAAATGTTGATGTTGTGAATTCGAAAATTCCAAAATGTCGCAAAATTTAATATTAAAATTGGATGATTTTATTGGAATTGTGAAAAAGTCCTTTAAATTCAAAACTTCCTTTCCTATAATTTCTATATCGCTTTCATTTTGAGAAAAAGACATTACTTTAAATATTGCATTGTTTATACTATAAAAATTATCAGGTCTTTTTGTAGAAAAATGAAACAAATTGGTATAAATTGATTTAATTGTCCCATTATTAAGAACTTTTTTAATTTTATTGTCATTTGGAGGTTTGGGCAATCTTAAGCTATCCTCTACCAATCTGTTATATATCTGAACTGTAATTTGATGATTTTTTTTACATTTCCTTTTTAGTTTAGACAAATAGTTTTCAAATTTGAAAGCACTTATGGATTCTAGGCAACCATAATTAAATGCATCATTTGCTAAGTGCGTGAGGCAGTGAAAATTAAAAGTTAAAAAAGTATCATCGTAGAGGCGAGATACATTTTTAACAAACTCAGACAAAAGAACTTTTGCACATTCGTTATTTTCCATACAAGATTTTTCATCTAACAGAATTCTAACTCCTAAACTGAGCAATAAAAAATGATTATATCGTTCAGCATCTAAAACGTCAGCAAGGACGAAAATGCCTGTATATAAAAGAAACGATCTTAATTCTGTAGCCTTGAACCTTTCAATTTTATTTAAGCTTCGAGGATGTCTAGCAAATTCTTTTGGCACTTGGTTGCTCAAAAAAAGTAGTTTTGAATTTAATAATTTAATTTCTGACGGCTTTAAAGAAAAAATGCAATTTCTTTTTCTGATCCAACCAATGAGTAAAGTTTTCATAACGCCAAGGCACACTACATGCATATAATCATTAGGAAATGAATTCACGATATCTATAGGTAATTTTTCTATAGCCAGTGGCTCTAGCAGTTTGTGATGGTTGGCATCTATTCTTAAGCGAAAGTTGGAATCAGTTCTGAAATTATGTACCGCACTTCTAAAAATCATTCTATGATTAACGGATTCTCCTTTCTGGTTACATTTGAGACAACTAAAGAACCCCGTATGCCCTTTGATACCAAGAATATGCGATCTTGCTGGTGCAAAAATTAAACCCACATCAATCAGTTCACATAAATCATTAACAAACCTTGTTAAATATGTATTTGGACACAATGGTTTACTTTTACCACAATAAGCGCCTACAACCATAACGTCTGGCGTCCCATTGACATTTATTAAAATAGGCCAAGTTTGCAAATTGGAACTGTTTGCTAAAGGAAGGCCATCAATATTTATATTCAGGCTTAGTTCGCCAGAAAATGAAGAATTTTTTAGCAAAAAATCGGTCAATGTGTCTTTAACGCCGTAATGTACATATTCACCTAACCCCATTTTTTCAACTGGCGCACTTTTGGGAGTAGACTTTAAGGTCCTCACGTCTTTAGGAAGTCCACAAATGTGGGTACTCAAAATTTTTAGAAGACTATTAGCAGCTGCGTTTGTAATATTAAATTGAACTGCCCATGACGCAAGCTCATCCCTCAATTCACCTAAATTTTCTACTATTTCCTCCTTTTCACTTTCGCTTTCCGATTCAGATGAATTGCCCTCACTTTCAAATTCCTCAAAAGACACGTTTCCACAAGCATTTGATGTCGAAGGTCCCATTGCCAAAGTTTCATCGGCAAATGAGCGCTCCGACAGCAAAGCCACCACCTGCCTTACCTCACTTTTAACTTTCTTTGATCTATTCATTTTTATATTAATTATTTAAGCTTTGCTTACCTTTAATTGTCTTTCCTTCACTTATTTATTTATATTTTTTAACACTTGCTTTGTTTCACTATTTTCACTTCTTTCACGTTTGTAATAAATGAATAAATGTAGCTGCAACATGTGTTTTTTAAACGCTACCAGATCTGTAAGCGATTGCACAAAACAAGGCTGCCATACGAGAATAAAAAAATTAGAAAAAAATCTCAAATTTATCTCAAATCGTATTCAAATTCAAAAAATGTTTGGTCTTAAGTGGAGAAGTGTTAGATATCCACTTGAGATTAAAAATTTTTCTCAAAGCTTGGATAAAATATTAAATCTCAAATTGATGTCAAGTTGAAAACTAAAAAGGAGAAAAATGTTTCAACTTAAGTTAAGAATTACATTAGAAATCAACTTGAGAATTAAGCTTTTCTCTAACATTGGAGAAATAATTTTTAAATGCATATTGGGTACATATATAAATACATGCATTTAATTTAAATAGTAATCTCTTTGTTAAACTAATTGTATAAGAGATTGAGAAACGATTGCGTAAAGATTAAGTGTGTATGTTTATATGCAAATATTATGTATGTATGTACGCATGCTTGTTCGATTTACAGTTTGACTATTTTTAAAAGAAAGAAATGTAAAGAATTTCAAGGTTAACAAAAATTGAAGTTTAACGCTAAACAATTTAATATAAAAAATATTTAAAGCAAAATCCAGAGACGTATCTGCTGTTAACACTGTTTTTAGTTAGTTCATATGCATAGTTTAGTTCATATGCTAGCATATCTTTAAGTTGTTCTGTGCATTCTTTAAATTTGTTTTTAGTTAGAGTTGTCTGTATTGTAACCATTCTCTTCTAGCACTTCTTTTTTCGCATACTAGACGCTCAATATCAGCAGAATAAATTTTATTAAATCCAGGCAGCTATGTTGGATTCAACATCCTCGGGTGTTCGCAGTCTTATATTTTCCGAGCAATGACTACTGAGGTAATTTTTTAATTTCAGCAAATTAACACGATTGATCATTTGCACATTTGAGTGAGGTAAATCAATGTTTTGTTTGTAAAAGATTGTTACAATTGTGGGAGAGTGATCGGAGGATAAATCTAAAGAGGCCTTAATATGGACTAAGTCCCTAGAGATAATTTTTACGACGTCAAAATCTATAACCTTTGGAATTTTATGTTTATCTGTAGGCCAGTATGTGGGCTTCCTACTAGCTACAACAACCAAGCCCATTTTTGAAATTAGATTGAACAACGCTCGACCCCTAGGTGTTATAAGACGAGAACGCCAGTACGAATGTTTTACATTTTAATCGCCAGCTGCTAAAAAAAACAAGGTCCAAGTGAACCGTAGAATTCCTCGTATTGATCGTTAGTGATTGTGAATCTGGGAGGGGAGTGAACTAATGATATTACCAATTATCTTTAAAAACTTTCAACGCAGATCTTGGTTGCATGCAAGTAATCTTTAAAAACGTTGTCTAGAACATGATGCTTGATTTAATTAGAATTGCTGATCCAGCGCATGCTCTACCTCTCGGATCCTTTGAGTCATATAATGTGTAGCCATTAATTCTACGTAAACTTCTCAATATTTTTTTCGTGAGGAAGTGCTCGAGCTCATTTTTACGTTGGCGAATGCCGTTTGCGTTCCAGAAACATAATTTTAAAGAATTCATGGCTTATTAACTAATGCATGAAGGAGTGTATTCTGCAAACGCAGTATCTTTCATCAAACTAGTCATGTTGGTTATGGTTTGTACCAAGTTGTCTAAAGTAGCTTCCAGCCGACTGAAATTGAAACTAGAGATCGTATTTGATGCATTCTCAGATGGTGACAATGTTTGCGAGAGAGCAGAATTAGTCTTCAAAGCTTCAGCATAAGAAAGGTGATTTTTTTTTTATTTTTATTAAATCCACAAAATGAAATTTCAAGTAACAAATATACTAACAGTCTCAGCGCCACTAGGGCTTTGTTGAGACAACGTTGGCAACTATACCAAAAATATAATATAAGAAATTTTCTATTAACAATTCAGCATTTTTTTTTTATCTTAATAATAAATATATATATGAACATGTATATAAAATATTTAATACAAAATTTTGAATAAAATTGTTTACTATATTAGAAGCATATCAATATTGTTGAAAAGATAATCTTTTAATCGATTTTTGAAAGAAGAAATTGACATACAATTTTTTATATATTGAGGCAAATTATTGTATTCCAAACTACCAATATACTCAATTCTTTGCTTGGTAGCCTTAAATTTGAATTATTACGTGTGTTAAAAGTGGTTTGATTTATAGGAAAATGGATTGTGTGATGTCCAATGCCATGTATAACTTTAAAAACATATATTAATAACTGTAATTTGTAAATTCCATAAATTGGTAATACATTTTTAGAAGCATCTCTATAAAGTGACAACGTCGGATATAACCGGGGAAGGTTAAATACAGCCTTGAGCGATTTATTTTGAACAATTTGTAAAGATTTTAAATCAGCGTTTTTTTTTTTGAACCCATATGTAAGCGTTAAATAATTCAGATGACATTGAATAAGGGATTGGAATATTACAAACTTCGTGTTTTCATTGAGCTTATATTTAAGTTTAAATAAGATACCAAGTGCCGGAGATATTTTCGAACGTACATATTTAATGTGATTTTGCCATGATAAGTTGCTTTGAAGAAAAACTCCCAAATATTTAATAGAGTCCACTTAAACAATTTCTTTCCCATCAATATGTACTACAATTCCTTGATTATCTCGATTAGGTTGAGGTCTGAGTCGAACAAGTTTTGTTTTACTTTGGTTCAGTGCCAACTTATTTATTCTTGCAAACTCCGAAATAAATTCTGCATCACGTTCGGCATTTATTTTAAAAACTAAATTTTCCTTATATGGATATAGTAAACTTAAGTCGTCCGCATACATAAAAATTTTCCTATTTAATCCCAGATTGTTGATATCATTAATATAGATGTTAAACAGTAAGGGTCCTAATACGCTTCCTTGGGGGACTCCGAACTTAACATTACCCATTTCACTCTTATAGCTGTTTATCTGTACATATTGTTTTCGATTTATTAATAGTTCTTAAAAAGATCAATTTCCTTACCTCTTACACCATAAAATTTTAGTTTTTGAACCAAAATAGAATGATCAACCAGGTCAAAAGCTTTAGAAAAATCATAAAATATAGCTGCAACTCCGCTGAACCGGAATTATCTTATGAATTTTAACTTCATCAGGATAAATTGCTTGATTAATTAAAGAGTTAAAGATTTTCGCTAAGAAAGGTGCTAAAAGTTCTTTGCATTCAAATATACACTTCGTTATGCCATCACTTCCCGGGCTTTTGTTCAAATCCATATGAATTATCAAATTATAGACTTCATTTTCTGTAGTTTGATTTAAACTAATTTGCTTGCGAGTATACTTTAAAGAACGGAAAGCATTGTAATGATCATCAAAATTGTATTCAATTCTACTATTTAAGTTCGTCACAGAGTTTAAAAAATATTGATTAAAAATTTCAACTTTTTCGCTATCCTGCACAATTGTTTGACCGAATTCATTTTTTATATTTATTGCAGATTTAGAACTTCTTCCAAGAGTCTGACTTAAAAACTTCCAACACTTCCTAGGATTCTCTCGGATTTTACTTAGATTGTGATTACAATAATTATTCATGCATTCTTTTATAGCTATTTTCATTATTTTGCTAATTCTCTTAATAGTGGTTTTTTCCAAATACTATACGGCAGTGGAACTTCCTACCTAACCCTCTACAAATTACAAAAAAAAATTATTTTCAAATTTTATTTGTTGATGAATATTATATGTTCGTTTAAGTTTTGTTATTACTGTTAGTATTATAATTAATATGTGTAATTGTACAACTTTTTGTCAAAATTTCTTATTGTCATTATAAGATTGCATACTGTAACTTAAAAGATTAATTTCTTGTTGTATGCGATGTTCAATAAAAATAAAATAAAAAAAAAAATAAATAAAAAATATCATTACTGCTTTGTCTTTTCCTTGTTTTCAAAAGTTTCCTTTTATATTCTATAAGCGCTAGTATATTTTTGTTAATCCACGGAGTTATCTGCCAACTCAATTTCTTCTTAGACCTGGTTACAACTGTTGAATTAGTAATGGCGTTTGAAACACACACGATCAAGTAAGAAGTATCAAGATTGGGATTGTCAATAAAATCTGATATTGACATAGTACGACTTAGAATTTCCTTAACGTGTTCATAATTACAATGATAACTTATCGCTTCTACATAATCCCTAGTGTTTTCAGCTGAGTCAATTCTAATATTGATTATGTTATGATCGGATAATTCACATTCAATAGAACTAATTTCTAGTTTCCTTTCAATATTACTTAACACAGTATCAATTGAGGTACCACTAATAGGTCGGGTAATTAAAGAATTACAGTTTTTTATGTCATAACATTTAAAAAGATCATTTAGTTCAAAAGCCAAAGGATTAGCCACGAAATCAATATTAGAATCCTCAACAAATATACATGGATTCTGCGCCAAACCTGAAAGACATTTTTCGAAGAATTCGTAGAATTTCTGAAAATTGCACTTTTGCGATCTATAAAAAGAGACTAGTTTTAATGGCCTCTTAGTAATATTTTTGCTATATATGGACACAATTATAGACTCAATAAAATCTTTACTTTCGCAGGCCTCAACGGAAAACAATACACCTTCCCGTATATATAGACGTTCCACCGTATCCATCAAATCTACAACAATGAACCGCGTTATATCCTAGAATTTTGTAAAGTTGTACCAAATTGTCGTCAAACCAAGTTTCTTGAATGAATAATATCTGGTAGTTTTGGAAAAAGAGATATAAGGGCTATAAATTTATTAAACCTCGTAAGGGACGAAATGCTTCTAACATTAACAGAAATGATTGATATATATATAACATATTTTGTTTTTTTTTTAAATGTTTTATAACACGCAAAAGAGTTAAAATATTGATTTGAATTCATAATATGTAGTATAAATAAAATAATGTAAAAATATGCTTTATTTAGAATAATAATTTCAAAAGAAAAACCAGTTTAGTATCACACAGGCAACAAAAATGGCGAGTGAGCTTCATCATCACTATTATTATCAACATCTGCAATACTATTTTCACGACGTAGAGTTCTCCGAGAACTGTTTGTAGCTGCTTCTAGTAGTAGACTATCTACCTCTTCAAAAGTTTTGATGTACTTAGGATTCGATAATTCGCTCCTTTTGGCAAAAACACGTCCAGCGAAACTATAAATTCTACGGTAGCCAATTTTTTCCAAGCTCTTTGCATGATAAAGCAAAGCAAGTGTTTCTTTACTTAAAAAGTCATTGATAAAAACAGATTTATCTTTATTTTCTCTCAGCTTAGGTTTAATTGACATGGCCAATTGTTTAGCTTTTTTATTGTTAAATTTCACTATTTAAGACCGCTTATTTTTACTGTTAAGTGGTTTTTATTTCTCAAAAAATACGCCTCATCGATGTCTGTTGACTGCATTTTAATTTTATAATCATCCATAAACTTTACTATAGTTCCAACAGCATCCGAAGCACCATCACATTCTAAACCTTTTATGACACAATCATTTTTTACCCTTTCGTCGTTTAATATTTTAACAGATGTTTTTAAATCTGCAATTTCTTTTTTAAGATTTTTGTTCTCCTTTTGTACTGTTTCTATTTTTTTTTTTTCTTATTTTCACTTATGCCTTTAAGTATGACATCAAACTTTGCTGACATAAACTGCATTGTTGTTTGTAACTCGTCCAGCTGATTAAGTTTGGTAAGCTGAGCTTTTATAGCATTTAGCTCATATTTGAGGTCTCCACTACTTTCGTTGCAAATATGACAAATATACTCTTCTTTCTCATTTAGTAGCATTTTATCAAATTTACGCTTATCTAAATTTGTGCATATATCATGAAATGTTCTAGAGCATTTATCACACTTTATACTTACATCATCTTCTTCAACTTGCATTTTGCATTGACCACATATTATTTTTTTACTCAAACCAGTGCTTTTACGTCGTGCACCAGCCATACTTTATGTGTTTTTTGTAACTTACTATTTTCCTAATTAAAAGGTTTACACACGATATTTAATAAAATGATTTTAAATGATTTTATAATAAGTTAGGTTGGAGCTTGCAAAATTCTAGTCTGCCGTACATCAACGAATATATTAAATTTTGTAATTCGTAGAGAACTTAAATGACTGCTTGTTTGTCACCAAAATTGTTTTATTAAAATCCAATATTTTACAATATTTTTTTATATATATATTTTTCTTTTCCAGTTAATTTTACTTTCTGTTTAAATTTTTATTAACTTCTTTTTCTTTCGATACGATTTTTTTCTCACTTATTCATGACTGGTTGCCCCATTTGTGGGTAAGTGGCAGGTATAAAATTTGTTGTTTTGGCAGGTGCAATTTTTGGTTTTTGAGTCATAGTCTGTTTAACAAACGAGAACACAGGACAGCCTCTATAATTACCAGTGTGATTGCCTCCACAATTACTGCATTTTGTTTTTGTTTTTGGTCTTCTTTAGGCTTATTGCAACTAGCAGTACCGTGTAATTCACCACACACTAAACAATACGTTTTTGTGTGGCAATTATGGCACTGTATAGGTCCTACACGCTTGTGGGAGTTTTCTACTGTGATTCTACGGTGTATAAGTTTTTTTAGATCGTAGAGTGGGTGGGTCTCATTCCTTTTCAACGTCACGCCATTCGGCTCCAATTCAACCCGAAATAGTGGTTGGGATATCTTCTCCCTATTCATTCATCTTCTTCACTTCATCTTTCACTTCATCTGAATCAACATTGGAGTCCATGCCCTTCAAGACTACCAGCAGTCCTTTAGCACTCTTCAGTTGGTAGGTATAAAACTTTGTTTTGTTTTTTTCAAGTTCAGTTACCATTTTTCTAAAATCATTTTCATCGAATATTTGTATTTTAGTTTCATCGATTTTACCGCGTTTTTCAGAAACAATATGAAACTTATTCTTACCAATAGACATGATTAATTTTTTGATAAGTGCATTCGAGTTTTTTTTCTCTTACGTAAATTGGTTATGGCTTTGAGGACTTTGTCGAAGCTGTAGCAGGCTGGTCGGTTTGGTTTTGCAATATTGCAAATCGACTATGTCGATTAGTTGAGGTGCTGTAGTTTTCTCTGGACATTTTCGGAGCCGATGATACCCCAGCCAAATTTGGGCTTCGCTTGCGCTTTACAATCTATATACCTATCCACTTCGACTTGAGTCTTCGAATTTAAACTATTATCAGACGAGATTTGGTTTATCACGGAATACGAACCCGACGCGGAAGATGGCAATGCCTTAGCTAATGAACTAGGCATAGGAATCGTAAAGGAATCACCGGTTGTCACCGGGGAAAGCGACGAAGATTGAGTGTAAAAAACAGGCTTTGCCGTTAGGTAAAGACTATCATCAGACATTTTATTTTTATAAGTTGCACTTAGATTTTCTGCTCTCACTGTAAAATATGCATTCCTGCCGTCGGCACTCACCTTTTTTGTTATTGATGTACTCATGTAGAGTATTCCTCAGTGTCTTTGTTATTGTTGTTTGACTTTAGGTTTTTTCTGTTGTTTATTTTTTAGTTCAATTACAATGTATTACGAATGTTATAAGCTTATTTTTATTTTCTTATTTTTTAAAGTTATTGAGAATAACAAAATATATACGCGTAATATGTATGTATTAATAATAAAACGGTATCACAATATTTTGTCACTACGATTTTTGTTTATGGTTTATTTATGCTTTTATAGAAAATAAACACTTGTACGTTTGTTCACTTGAAAGGTACAACGAGAACTGGAATTTTATCTATTTAACTTCGAAATTTTGATTTTGCCCTATATGTTTTAAAATCCCAAAGATGGAATTAAAAAGAGAAAACTGCTATATAAAAGTCGAATTAATGCTGTATTTAATGAGCCCTAGTCCATGTGTGGACTTTTGGTCCTTATTTTGGGAATTTTGGGACTTATTTATCCTAGTGTTACAGAATGTTTGGCTGTTTGATTTTAATTAAGTACACATGCACAGAAGATTTATGGATTTGCTTAATTTATAAAAATTTTATTGCATATTTAATAATTTTTTTCCTTAAATTGGACAAATTTCCCATAATTTTTCGAATTTTTCGGGGATAAAAAATATTAAAAATTTGTTTTATGTTTGTAAGTTTTTTTTTAAGTTTTGAATATAGATAAAACAATTTCCTATCAATCAAAAAGATTAACCTCAATATCAATCTCACGCAAAACTATGTGTCCTTAAATATGACAGTTCCAGTATTTATTTCACTTTCTTACATGGCGATTTGTACTACCTCAGCAGGTCTTTTATTACAAAAAAAAAAAAAAAAAATAAAAAAAATTCTGAAAATTGTACTGTACCAGGGTATCGAAAAATCAAAAATTTTATGTTTGAAATGCTTTTCAAAACGATCAAGTAAAAACATCATGTATAGTTTTTAAAAATCAGACAAAAATTGAAGAAAAGCCAAGCATTAGAAAAATTTGCAAGTGCAACGTACCCAACTTTAACACCACATAGCGTCATCCTTGGAAAGTACCACCTTCAAAACTTAAGCTCAAAAAGTCCTCTCCCATGCTCAAGTATAATTTTGGATACATCAGCACAGCCATTTACAAATGGCTGAGTTATTTTCAAAATATTTTAATTCTGACGCACTGTGAGTTTTTATTTACATTTTGTTGAGACGATCTACCTTCAAGTATAAGTTTGTATTTTTTTTTAATTACTGTATTTTGCATATCCGCACGTTGTGTATTTTTTTTACAGCTGCTTGTTTACGGAGCGATAGTTATTAGCAACAACAGAAACACGAAATAACGTATGGAAAATAAATCAAATAAAGGTTTCTTACTGCAAAAACCCAATAAAATTGTAATTACAAACTGAAGAAAATTGGATTGTCTTCTATAGTCCTCTTTTATGATAAATACAAAGATATTTACGACGACGATAACAAAAGCTGGCACCAGTGTAGATTGTAGGGAAAGTTGAACAAACACACAAAATAACAAATTCTGCTATAGAAATCCACCAACTTGTTATTTTTAAACAAATAGTTATTTGTTGTTGTTAGCGCGTGTTTGAATAAATAGTCCCAAATGAGAAAGTAGGACTTCGCGTTTTTTGTTAAAAAGTGCAAAAAAAAAAAAAAAGATTGAACATCAAAAAGTAAGGCAAAGTGCTTAATCCAAAAAAGAAACAACAATAAAAGCCTGAACATAAGAAAGTAAGGCAAAGTGTTTAAACCATAAAATAAATAACAGAAAAAAGCCTGAACATTAAAAAATAAAACGAAGTGCTTAATCAAAAGGGGAAATGACAATAAAAAAGCCTGAAAACTAAAAAGTAAGGCAAAGTGTCAAATCCAGAAAGGAAAATAATAATAATAATAAAACGCAAACAGAAAAAAGTAAGGTAAAGTGTTAAATCCAAAGTGTTCATACACTAAAATAAAAAAACAGCGAATTTAAAGACAGGAAGACTGGCCATTCGTAACGGAAAAGGACCCAAGTACATCAAGGTAAAGGATAACCCCTAACACGTTCAAGATCCCAGATCTTCGGCGTTGGCAATAGAAATGTTATTTTTAAGCTACATGTAAGTAAAAGCAATCTTTAATTCTAAGGATTTTTTTTAAAGAAATTTTTGTTAAAATAATTGGCTATAAAATAGTTGATTATAAAAAAATTTTAAAGAATAAAAAAGAGTTGGAAAATTAAAGAAAGATAAAAATTTTATTGATAAATGAATATAAAAATAAAAATAAGAGTAAAATCAATATAAAAAAATAATAAGAAAGAAATAAAAGAACGAATTTAAAAAAATTTTACTTACTTTAAGTAAAAGAAAAAATAAGAAAATATGATAAAGCAACCTTGCAAAAAATACATATTATTTTAAATTTCTAAAATATAAAGAAAACTTTGCATAAGGTGGAAGTTGTTGCGATTCTTACGAGACCCTCCAACAACCGAGAAAAAAGGAAAAGACAGAAAGAAAAAAGAAGTAATAATAAGAAGTAATTATAATATAAGAAAATTTTAAAATAATTAAGAGTTCTAATCTAAGTAATATATTGCAAATAAAGAAAAGATTTATATAAGAAAAAATTGTAAATAAAAAAATAACTAATGATTCAAAATCATAAAAAATTAAGCTTTAAACAAATCAAACCATTCCATTAAAAGAAATATTTTAAATAATTTTTTCCTCAGTTTTAATTTAAAAGATTTTCGAAATGTTGATGCATCAGATCGTGTACCTGATGTTGTCAAATATCTTAGACAATTCTCAGGGAAACCTGGAGAGTTCAATTCATTGAGAAAGTTTGTAGATAGAATACTCCAAATGTATGGTCAAAATAAAGGTACACCAATATATTTTTCTATTTTACATACGATTCGTCACAAAATTATAGGTGAAGCTGATGCGGATTCTGAGTCGTATCGAACACCATTAAATTGGGAAAAGATGAGAAAGTGCCTAATGATGCACTATTCAGATAAAAAAGATGTTGCTACTTTAGAGTACCACATGACAACCCTAACTCAACGCGGAAATTCAGTTCAGGAATTTTATCAGCAAGTTTATTAACCCTCCGATGTTCCTATGGGTCTGGCCAGACCCATTCGACCTTTAAATGTCTGTAGTTCTTTTTTAAAAAGTAGCTGGGGCTTCTTAATCCATGACTTCCTAAAATATAGTGTGATTTACACAGTGAAGTAGTAAAATTTTAATTTTTAGCATATTTGTTGTACAAAAAAATTATTGTAAGGTACTTTCATTAATTAAGCTCACATGGGTCTGCGCAGCGGCAGAGATCAGTTATTCTAGTTGATATTTCGAAATCAAAGTAAACACGAGATTTTAATTAATTAGTGGAAGTTTTTTTTAATAAAATGGAACAAGTACCTATGGATGAAGATGATATGATGGCGCGTTTGCTTCGTAAGCTAAGTGCGACAACTGTGAGTCCGGAAGAACGTGAGCGACTTCAGGCGCATATTATAGAAATTATGGGACAGGAGTCCGATTCATTCGAAACAAGTGGCGAAGTAGAAGATGATGACTATTTTCCAATTGATGAAGATTTTAGTAGTATGAATATGGCGCTTCTAGATAGAAATGTGCAAAGGAAAAATGTGCATACCTTAACCCTTTAACGGTCGATCGGGTTAAATTCGACCCCATGATATTTTGTGTTATGAGGCGGCAGCGTGTTCGGTTTTGCTTAAAGTGAAGTCGTGGTGGATGTTATTTTTGTTGAAGTGAAGTCGTAACATTCGACCCCATGATATTTAGCGTGTTCGGTTTTGCTTAAAGTGAAGTCGTGGTGGATGTTATTTTTGTTGAAGTGAAATCGTAACATTGAATGTTCGTCGTTTAGAGGGTTAATACAATATAAATTAAACTACATTAGGGCGGTTTACGAATGTCTGTGTTTTTTTGCTAGTATTTAATAAATAAAATTCATTTACTGCGGTATATATTAATATCCCTAATACTACACGTATTTGTTATCAGTATAAAATGTTAACCACATTATTTAATTAAGTGGTTAACATTTATAATAAAATGAAATCAAATTAATAAAATATATTCATTGTTGTGCTAAACTCTAAGGTGTGATTATACTTTTAGTTATTTATTCAAAAAAAAAAAAAAATAATAAAATAAATCAAATTAAAATGGGTGGCAAATTTATTTGTGATATTTGTGGAAAAGTGTACAGCCGCAACTTTTCATTAAAGAGACATATCAGGATGCATCATCATCAAGGTTCATTAAGGTGTACGACTTGCAACATTAATTTTTCAAGTAAGCAAGATTATCTTAAACATACCCACTTAATAGAGCATCAAAATAATCAAAAGAGAGAAATTATACACTGTAAGGATTGTAAAGAAGATGTAGTAAGGAAACAGTGGATATATCATCAACGCACAAACAAACATAAAGATAATTGTTTAAAAATTGTTGATGAAATCAATAATATAAAGTGTTTAGATGCTTGTTTCAAAAACCGTATTACTACATTTCGGTTTAAAAACAACAATATGGATAATCTAAATCCTAAATTGTTTTTCAATAACATAAAGGATAATGTAGCATGTGTTTTGAAAGATCATCTACAAAAACATACAAGCTTAAAATTCAATTTCGAATTACTGTGTGAATATATAAAGATGAAAGACGATGAAGAACCCATAATTACTGTAATACTACATCAAACAAAAATGCATATTTTGTCTTTAACTAACCATATGAATGATATTGAAAGATTTTATGCAAATAAATTGGAAATAATTATGCAAAAAATGGATGAGTTCCAAGAACGTGATAGTGGTTTTGCGTTAACAAAAATTAATTACCTTGATGTTAATATTAATAAATATGCATGTATAAAAGGTTCGCAGTATATTTCTTTACCAACATACATATCAAAGAAAAAAGCTTGTGTTAATGTACAAAACAATGACGTATACTGTTTTAAGTGGGCTATAATATCAGCGCTATATCCAATAGAAAATAATAGCGTAATTTGTTCTTCGTATAACATAACCAACATTCAAGATGATATTATAGTCCTGGAAAATAATATAATATTAAATTTTAAAAATTTAAATTTCCCACTATCTGTCAACAAAATACAGCAGTTTGAAGACAACAACCCGGGAATGAGCATAAATGTCTTTGGTCTGGAAAGATCTTTTGAAAAGAAGAAGAAAACGTCTATACTTGAAAAAGATACGTATTTAGAAGTTTATAATGTTGTGGGACCATATTATTTCTCTAAAGAAGAAAAAAGTAAACATATAAATTTATTATTGATGGAAGATGAAGAACGATTCCATTATGTCTGGATAAAAAATATATCAAGGTATGTTTAGTGTTATTTAAATTTATACTCAAAGTGAAATTAAACTAATTATGTTTCCTTTTATATTTCTTTAATTATAGATTATTAAGAAGTAAAGTTACAAAACATCAACATAAGGTGTATATTTGTAATACATGCCTCATACACTTTTACCAAGAATCATCTTTAAAGAAACATAAGGAGGTGGAATGCAACAAAATTGTAACTATAATGCCAACCGATAAAAATTCTATACTTAGATTTAAGAATCATAAAAACCAATTAAATGTTCCGTTTGTAGTTTATGCAGATTTCGAATGTATTCTGGAATCAGTTGATATTCAAAACTCAGCTAATATTAATTCAGTACAAAAGCATATTCCAATTGCATTTAGTTATTATATTAAATGTTCCTATAATTCTAGTTTAGATATACATAGAATTTATAGTGGTGAAAATGCATCAACACATTTTTTTAAAAGTTTAGTCGAGGACGCATTATATATTTATAGTAACTATTTGAGTGTAGTAATACCAATGAAACCTTTAACGTTTGAACAACAAAAAAGACAAGATGAAGATATGAATTGTCATATATGCGGTGAAATCATATCTATTGGAGATAAAGTAACTGACCATTGTCATTTAACAGGTGATTATAGAGGTCCTGCACATAATATATGTAACTTAGAGTATCAAATTGGAAATTTTATCCCTATATTTTTTCACAACCTTTCGGCATATGATTGTCATTTATTTATAAGAGAACTTTCATCAGTAGCAGGTGATATAAAAATCATTCCTTTAAATAAGGAATTATATGTATCCGTATCGAAGAGAATTAGGGTGAGTGAAAAAGATACTATTGAGCTACGTTTTCTCGATTCATATCGTTTTATGGCATCAAGTTTAGATCAACTTGCAGGTTTCTTGTCTGATGATGATTTGAAAACTGTAAAATCGGTTTGTTTAAATGATAATGAATTCGATTTAATGAAACGTAAAGGTGTCTTTCCATATGATTATTTGGATTCAAAGAATCGTCTCATGGGAACACAATTACCACCTCGTTCTCTCTTCTTTAATAAACTAACTGATGAAGCGTGTAGTGAAGATAATTATAAACATGCTGAAAAGGTATGGAATACATTTAGATGTACGACTCTCTTGGACTATTTACTATTATACTTGAAAGTAGATGTTTTATTACTATGTGATGTTTTTGAAAATTTCCGTAAAGTTTGCATAAACATTTATAATTTAGATCCATGTCAATATTATACTGTTCCTGGATTATCTTGGGATGCAATGTTGAAAAAAACAAAAATAGAGTTAGAACTATTAACTGACATTAACATGTATAATTTTGTTACACGTGGTATTAGGGGAGGAATTGTTCAATGTTGTAAACGACATTCTGTAGCTAACAATAAATATGTAAGTGATTATGATTCTACTAAAGAATCGAATTATCTTATTTATTTAGATGTAAACAATTTATACGGTTATGCCATGTCACAGTACCTTCCTTATAAAAATTTTGAATGGGTTGAAAACATTGAAAATTTTAATTTTAATGCTGTGGAAGATGATTCACCATTAGGGTATATATTGGAAGTGGATTTAGAATATCCATCCACCATACACGATCATCACAATGATTTCCCATTTTGTGCAGAAAATAAAAAAAATGAACATATGAAACAGTCTAAATTAATAACGGATTTAAATAATAAAACAAAATATGTAATACACTATAGAAATCTTAAACAATGTATTAAACATGGTCTTATTCTAAAGAAAATTCATAGAATTCTTAAATTCAATCAGTCGGATTGGTTGAAAAGGTATATTGATTTAAATAATGATCATAGAACCAATGCCGAAAATGAATTTGAAAAAAATTTTTTTAAACTTTTAAATAATGCGGTATACGGTAAAACAATGGAAAATGTAGATAAGAGAAAAGATGTTAAAATAGTTTGTTCATGGGAGAGTAGAGGTAAGAGGTTGGGAGCTAGAGCTCTTATAGCTAAGCCAAATTTCCATAGTTTACTTAAGATTCAAGAAGAAATGATTGTAATTGAAATGAGTCGAGTGCGAACGGAATATAATAAACCAATTTATATTGGGTTTTCTGTTCTAGAATTATCTAAGTTGAAAATGTATAATTTTCATTATGAATACATGAAACCTAAATATCAGGAAAATATTTATCTAAATTATATGGATACTGATTCCTTTGTTTACGATATTAAGACATATGATCTATATAAGGATATTCTAGATGATATCATCTTACAGTTTGATACGTCTGCTTATCCGAAAGATAATGTTTTTAATATACCCTTGTTAAACAAAAAGGTTTTAGGAATGATGAAGGATGAATGTAATGGTAAAATAATTAAAGAGTTCATTGGTTTACGCGCTAAAATGTATTCAATTAAAATTGATGAAGAGGAAAAAGAAATTAAAAAAATTAAAGGAGTTAAAAAATGCGTAACCAATAGACTAACGATTAATGACTTTAGAAAATGTTTATTTGAAAAAAAAATGTACTATGATTCTATGTATGTATTTAGATCAAAGATTCATGAAATATATACTCAACACATTAGTAAATTAGCATTAAGTTATTTAGATGATAAGCGATTTATTAGAGATAATAGTATTAATACATATGCATGGGGACATTATGCAATAAATAGTCAACAACCATCATCATCATCATCATCATCATATCCCAATGAAAATGTATTAACATCATCTTCAAGTGATAATATTGTACAATAGTATTAAGTGATTTTAGATTATAAATGAATATATATATAAACAATAAATAAATAAATAAAGAATATCAATAAAATATTTTAGTTTGTTTTTATTTTAAACTATAGTTATCTATTGAATAGGAATTTTAAACACAAGTAACCACAATTTGTTTTTGTGTGAATAAAATTTAATCGTGCTTGTTCTTAACCTTACTCAACTAAGTTGATATAAAATTTAATCGCTTAGAAATAAAAAAATCAAAACAAAACTTTTTTATATATTATTTTTTTTTTTTTTTTTTTTTTTTTTTTTTTTTTTTTTTTTTTTTGGAGAATTTTATAATATAATAAAAATAAGTCTCATATTGAAGTATTTATAATATTATTGAAGTTCATCTTTATTGATCCAAGAATTATGTTGATTGGAAAATCCCAACCATTTTACGTACGCCTGATGCCCCTTAGTTTTAATAACTTTTTCAATCAAGTATGTATTTGGAAAATGTGTCTTTAATAGTTCATGTTCATAGAATCCACCAACAATCGGATTCCTTTGATAGTCTTCTAATAAATAAGTAATGGGATTTGTGTTCTGTAAAGTACGAATTTTAAAAATTTCAGTTGTCCAGTTTGGAGTATATCCTTTTGCAAAAATATGTTTGTATTTGCTGATTCGAACGTGATCTGCAACTTTTAGTTTACCAAATTTATATATTTTGGGATAATTATAGGCTTGTTTTAATATAGAACTTTCATTTTTTATGTTAACAGCATTTGGCTTCATTCCAATTGTTCTATGTTTTTTATTATTATATTCATTAATTAAATCCCTCAATATATGTATCCATTGATAATTTCCTTGTAGACTAAACTTTTTCCACATCATTCCTTTTAGAGTTCTATTAAATCGTTCTACAATAGACGCTTTCATGATACTATATGTTGAATAGTGATTGATATTATGTTTTTTCATCAGGTTTTGAAATATTTTATTATAGAACTCTTTACCATTATCAGTTTGTAAGTTTTTCGGAATTCTCTTTAACGAAAAAATAGATTTCATAGCATTGGTAATATCTTCACTACCTTTCGATTTTACGGGTACAGCCCAAGCAAACTTTGAAAATGTATCTATAACTGTTAAAATAAATCTATAGCCTTTGTTATATTTTGAGTAAGCACCCATTTCAACAAGATCTGCTTGCCAAAGATCATCAATTCCCTTGTGTACCACTCGACGTCGAATGAAATTTCTGCGTGCTTGTTTATGAAGCTCCTGAACCACTTCTTGTCGCTCCATTTCTAACATCTATCTTAGATTACATCAATTTAAATGCTGTTGACGTAGGATTTAAATCAAAACGATTTATTTTTCAATGTTTAAATGTTTTGTAATGAGCTTAAGATGTTCTTCAACTGAATCAATTTTATAATTAAATAATGATCTCATTTCTTTTAGTGATTGATCGAGATTATTTTGTAAGATACTTTGATCGTGTATTAGTTTACTTAAACTTGTTTCTAAATTTACAAATTTTTCTGTACACAACACGTTTTGTTGTTGTATTATTTCGTTAAAACGATTCTCCGTTTCCTTAATTCTCTCCATACACATTGCATCCAGTTGTTTCTTTATTTCATTAAAATAACTTTTCATAAAAATTTTGTTCACAGCATCATTTTCCAATACAGGATTAGCAATATTTTTTATTCTCCGCAAGTTAAAGTTGAAATTACGATCACTATCTAAATGAATCTTGAAATGTGGATTTTGATATCTTGCAGATTGTTCAATATAATGTCCAAACTTATCGATAGGCATTTTATGAATATTAATTGTTAAATATTTTTAAGTCTATTTATATAATAATCTTTGCTTCTCTCAATTCCTCAATAATTGATACAATTTCATTATTATGATTTGAGTGACCAGCTGTTGTGGATGAAATCAATAGACGCAATCTATCAACCAATTCGTTAGGATCATCCCAATAAACATAATTGGTCTTTTTTCTATTCAACTTCATTAAACCTTTTCCCTTATGAATTTTCTGTTGTTTAAATAGGTTTTTAATAATCTTTGTATATTTAGTTGAACGATTTCCTTTAATTTGACCATTTATGCTGTTATTTCGCTTATAAACATTAGTCATCTCCAATATTTGTTTATAATTATTTAAATCTGTTTTATTATAACTGATTGGTTCCTTATAGACTAACAATTCATATAAACCTGATGTGAAGGGCCATTTTGAATTACCTACAGTAATATTGGTTGAATTGAAAGTAATGGGTTCATTACCCAGTCTCCATATTTGATTTTTTTTATCTTTACGAGGTCCATAGGTTTTGTCATATATATTTAAATCAACTTTCGATAAATCATATTGAATACTTTGATCGGGTTGTATTGCAATGGTGTTTTCATCATTATCATCATCAACATTATCAACACTATTATTATCATTATTATCAACATTATCATCATCATAGTCATCAACATTATTTTCATCATCATCAAATGATTTAAACGTGTTCGAACTTTTTTCGATTTTCTTGTTATCAAAGCTTGGAGAAAACGTATTATAATCAAGCTTACTCTTTTTATATGGGGTACTGAAGGCAACTTTATTATTCTCAAGATCATGTTTAAAAGAGTTATCCGGATACTTTTCATGTTTTATAGTATTATTATTATTAGTTGATTGAACTATTTCTTTTAATGGTTTTGATATTGGTTTAAATGTTTTTTCTAACATCTCATCATTTGCGATTTCTCCAAGCAAAATATTTTTATATTTCTTTTTCAAAATATTTCGAGTTTTAATAAGATTATTAACTAGATTTGTATTCATATTGATATATTGAAATAGAAACAAATCAAACAGATCAGTTTAACAGTTAGCAATTTAATAGCTAGCGTCAGATTATAGTTGAGAAGTTATTAGTTTAATAATAAATCTTGTACTGATTTTAAAATATCTGTAATATTTCTTTTATAGATTTATAAATATATCGAAACCTTTTCTATATCGACCATTATTCATAGAATCATCTTTGTTAATAACTAGAAAACCATATTTTTCTTTCCAACACTCGGTACATAACTTATAAAATGTTTTTAAAGTCATATCAGAACCAACATGATCATTGTAAATATGCTTAATATTCATTACATCCTGTTTAAAAATTATAATCATATTTGCATTATCGCGAATCAAGTGTTTTGGTATACGTGTATAAGTTTGACATAAATAAAAACTATCAATGTCTTTATGGCGGCCCATACAGAAGTAAGAACGTACATGATTTTGTTTCTCACAAGCTATATCATCGAATATAAATATTGAATTCGGTTTAACTTCGTCTGGGGATAGAACATCATCATTATTAGAAAATGATGAAAAATTTATCTCCTTAATGGGTTTAATTAGACTTTCTAAGTACTTATATTTCAGTTGTTGTGTTGACTTTGAATATAAGTAAATATTTTTAAATTTCAATCCATGAGGACTTTCAATAAGACTGATCATAACATTTGTTTTTCCGCAATTTGATGGACCCACAATAAGAGCTCGAATAGAATTCGATAGTAATGAACTATGACGAATTTTATTTGATGACGAATCGAACTTTGATTCGATATTCTTTACATCAATCCTTTTATGTTGTTTAAAAAAACGCATTCTGAAATCTAATGATAACATAATATATAAACCAGTCTCTTTTATTTGTTTTCAATCAATTTAATTTCAATCTTAAATCGATAAAGTATTAATAGATATGACTATCATTTATAAAAAGTTATTCAGTCGCCATCCATCCTTCATTGGTAAAGGTTTTCTAAATAAAATAATTAATAAACTACCCATTGAACTTCATCTACCCGGCTATCAATTTTGCGGACCTGGTACAAAATTAAAGAAACGTTTAGCTAGAGGTGATCAAGGAATCAATCCATTGGATACTGCTTGCAGAGAGCACGATATAGCATACTCAAACAATAAAGATTTAGAGAAAAGACATATTGCTGATAGAATTTTAACGGAAAAGGCTTGGCAAAGGGTCAAAGCAAGCGATAGTAGTTTGGGTGAAAAATCAAACGCTTGGTTTGTTGCTACTGCAATGAAAGCAAAAACAAAATTCGGTATGGGTAACGTTATTAGTAAAACTAAAAAGTCGTCTCCAGTAAATACCCACAAACTATTTACACATGCATTGAAAAGTGCAAGAAAGAATATAAAGAAAAGTGAAAACTTGAAAGATGCTATAAAGATTTCACGAAAAGTTGTAAACAATATTTTCAAGGGGAAGAAAAAATCGTTAATAAAAACACCTCGAATAATACCGCTACCAAAATCTGGAGGTTTTCTTCCACTTGCCCCTATATTTGCTGCACTGGGTGCACTTGGTGGTTTAGCTGGTGGTGTATCTGGTATTACAAAAGCAATCAATGCAGTTAAAAATGGAAAGGAACAGCTGACTGAAGCAAAACGACACAATAATACAATGGAAGCCATTGCGATGGGAAAAGGCATGTTCTTAAAACCATATAAAAAAGGTTTTGGATTATATTTAAAGCCTTATCAACAAAATTTTTAATGAAGCTACCTAAAAGAGCCCTTTCTGATGTAGACTTGAGAAAATATGCAAAACATATTCCAAATTTTAGAGGTGTGTTTATGTGCAACACTCTTCCAAGTACATCATTTAAAAAAGAATGTGGAATAATTAATCTGGATACTTCAAAGGGATCGGGCACACATTGGGTAGCGTACTGGAAAAACAACAATCAAATTGAATATTTTGATAGCTTTGGTAACTTGCAACCACCGAAACAATTAATAAAATATTTAGGAAAAAACATAAGTTATAATTATGATAGATATCAAAATTTTAATACAATAAATTGCGGTCATTTATGTTTAAAGTTTTTGTTTTCGAAACTAAACTAAAAAGAAACTATAATTGTTTTAATAAAATACATTGATTAAGAATTTGTTTTATTTATAAATAAACATATTATTTCATTTATTAAAAAAAAATTTAAAATAAATATAATTAAATAAGTTTTCTAATTTCGCTTGTTAGAGGTGAGTATTCGATTAAACGATCATGAATAACTAAACAGTATGCTGATGTATTATCTGGAATTAGTTTGTTTGCTTCAGTATCAAATTCAATTCGTACATCAATAGGTCCTATTTTAACAGCCTCATTTTGATGTGAAACATCAACAACAATAAGCGGTGCATAAGTCTTATATTCATCAACATTTAATAATGGTTCAGGTTCTCGCATGTAAAAGCTTTGTTGAAATTTTGCATACATATTATATAGAACAGAATACTGACCCATTTCGAAACGATTATTTAAATCATCATATGGATATGACTCTGAGTTTAGATAAACTTTTAAATTAGAGATATTGCAATGATCAAATATATTTCCTTCTTCTTTAATTTTCTCTTTTTGTAAACCAATTATAAGAAATCGTGGTCTTTCGTTTTGTGGAGAAAGCTTTACATTCCATAAAACCTTTGTACTCTTGGGCAAAACAGGATTTACATGACAGTCCCAACTTCTAAACGCAATTGGTATAGAATGTTTGCTGTTGATTATCTTAAACATTTCCAATTTTGCAAAGTCCGATAGTTGAATGTGTGGCATTTTCCATGTTATATCCAGAATTGTTAATTTCAACTGATCAGTTGCATTTGTAGAATAATATGATCTCTCATCGGATGTAGAACGTTGAAGGATAAGCTCATGTTTCGAATTTAATAGTATTTTGTTATAATCTTCAGCAAAACCCAGCAACATTTTCAGAGGTATGCAACAACTAAAATGACCTTTTACTAAAGCGTAAGTTTCAGTAAGAGACCAACCAGCGTTTTTTAATACATCACTTTCAGCCTTATTCAACGATACGAAATTTTTCATGGTGGATGAAATTCCAAGTTTACGTGTACGATCAACTTCAAAACCATTAATTTCGTAACGAATTTCATCAAACAAATATGAAGCAAAGTTGTTTTTTAATTTCACATCTATAGCTGGAACCTCTTTGGTTGCTTCCTTCTTTACTATAAAACCATGAATGTAAATCATACTCTCACTTGGTAAGACGAAGAGATCCTGATTTTGAATTGGTATACGAATCTCATCGTTGTTGTTAAAAGATTTTAGATATGGAGAGTAACTATGATATTCCCTTTTTACAATACTCTCATCATACATAGGTTTTTGAAGAACATTTAGTATTTCATTCATTGTTGAAGATTAAATCCCAACGATTTTAAGTATTCTGTATTAGATGAGGACAACAGTTTTTTATTTTTTATACTTTCTCGAATGTGAGTTGGTGCGGTATTGAATGGAAATCCTCTCTGCACTATGTTTTTATTGTAAATGATCATTATTCTGGTTTGAAGTGGAGTCTAAGAGTGATTTTTTCTCCTCTAAAATTTATAAGTTCACCGTCTTGATTTAAGATTCTAATCGTTATGTTGTTTATTTGTTGACAGTTGACGGGTAAATAAATAACATTTCGAGGTTTTTCGTTTATTTTATATCCTGGAGGAACATCAAGAGGAAATTCATGAATAGTATGATTCGAAGTATTATTAATAAATGAACCGGTTGTTAAGTTGCTTTCAATGCGTATTGTATTAACATTCGTAATATGTGTAGGTAAATCAGATTCAAATAACTTTCTAGTATTCAATGAATTAACATCTACAATCATCACTTCCAAAGATTTATCATTTTTAAAATTTTGATTAGTATTATAATAGTTAGTTGAATTTACTTCTAGTTTTGTTTTACTAAATCCAAGTAATTTTCCTATACTGTTTGGTTGTGAAAAATCTATATCCATAGATGAGGTTATTTCAGTTTTAAGTGTGTTATTATTAGCTTCAATTATTAGGTAAATTGATTCATCGATATCTCTTAAGCTTGAGTTTAGGAAAAAATCAATATCTTCAAGTTCGTATGAACCAACTGGAATAGTAATAACATGATTTCCTATATGAAACAAATTGTTGTAAACATCTACATTGGGTATGGAATTGAATGCTACAAAATCAATAAGTCCACAAACATATTTTGTAGGGAGTTCAATTGGAGGAAAATATTCTCCAACCAAAGTTGAAGCGTTTCCGGTTAAAGAGATCGTTATTGACATTACAAGTATTCAGAATGAACTGATGATTGATGTTTATTTTAGTCGATATAAGTGTTAAATAATAATAACCAAAAATTTCTTCTTTTATAATTTTATGTTTTCTTTATTAATATTTGATTTAATAAACTTTCTTAAGAGTATTACATTTTTTTCAGCACATATACAATATTTCCTATGATAAGAACAAACATTTACAGATTTATCATTTTTATATAATGTTTTCAAATTTGGACAATTTAGATCGTCATCTAGGTTATAAAAATTAATTTCATCTTTAAAAATATTTTCAATCCACTTAATTTTTTCTAATCCTTTAACATAATAAATAAAATTGTTGTCTTTAACATGTGTAATATAATAGTTCATAATATTTGATAAGGTTGAATCACCATCTTTCCATTTTAATCCATGATGATGATTATAAAGCCAGTCATTTAAAGCTTTTTCTTTTGTTGTCAACGATGAATATGGAGAAGGTGGTTTAATAATAAATGTTTGAACTTGTGAGTCATCAATTGAAATACTCAGTTCTTTTACAAGGAATTTATTGTTTAGATAAAAACCTTGTACGTCTACAACTAAAATTCTCTCCTCCGACATTGTTTAGTAACTTGACTTGTACTTAACTTGAACAGTAATTAAAGAAAAACTAGATGGAGGGGGCTTTTATATAAAATTATGAGAAGTAATTTTACAGCTTATCATTCTTTTTCAAATAAAATTTTAAAACAATATTTCTGTTGCGGTTTGTCCGTTGTTTAAAAAGTTTCTATATGATTAAATGGCGTGAGAAAGTTTTAAAAAGTTTCTGTTGCGGTTTTTCCGTTTTATTTTTTTTATAAAGCTTCTATTTAATCAAATGTGAAAGAAATTTTAATGTATGCAGAGTATATATATATATATATATATATATATATATATATATATATATATATATATATATATATATATATATATGATTTTAATTTTAAAAGGTTTCTGTTTAAAATGTTTCTTTTATTTCATCATCATCATCATCATCGTCATCTTCTTCTTCTTCTTCAGTACTGTCATACAAGTTGTTGTAGAATACATATTGCTTCTTCTTTTTAATGATTAGAGTATATAATCCATTCACTTCTTTAACTTTCTTTAAAATGTGTGGATTTGCGTTTAGATAATCCATCTGATTTTTAGTAATAATCAGAAATCGTTTAGGTAAATAAATATGATATTCTTTATTTACAAGACATCTTATACTTTCACCATATTTTGTATCTACTCGTTCTATCTTGTTGATTTCATATGCAGTATTTTCTTCCATATCCTTTAAAGGTAAGTATATAATATTAGGATTTTGAAACAATTTTCTTAAACTTGCTCTCATTATTTTGCTTTTAACTTTTCACCGTAAAACGAATTATCAAACTGATTCTTTGTATTCAATAATTGATACTATAAGGTGTTTTTAGATATTTTAATAACTTCTTATCAATTGCGGTTAAGCATAAATATTAAAAAAGTATACGTATGTATGTATGTAATAATATATATAAACAGCTGGTGTTTTAATCTTATTGTATCCAAGTTTGTGTTATATATATACGTTATTTATAATGAGAGATTTAGTTGAATTAAAAACTTTGTTAAATATGTATTGGGGTCAATTTTTAAAAACTGGTGATAAATATTGTACTTGTCATGCACAGTGGAAAACTTTTCAAATAATAAATGCAGTAGTTTTGGATATTATAATGCAGGTGTTCCTAACCGCAGAAGGAGGGACAAGAACTCAAATTTTTTCTCTTAATAGAGGACAAGAAATGTCAACAAATATTCCAATATTTCATTTTAGTCACAATCAACATATAAAAATTGAGGTTATCGGTGGTATGATATCACTAGTTGGAACAGTCTATGAGGGTGGTTTTAAAGATATAAATGTACACTCATACAAACCATCGTGCGTTTATAGTGAAATAGAGGCTATTGTTTTCAGAGATACAAATAAACTATATAATAGTAAGACTGATATCCACTCATTGAATAAAAATCAACAAAAACCTCTTCTCCTTCAAAAAATAGTTAATGAAAGTAAAGTTAAGAAAGGTGGTGGTAACGTTGGTGGCGACTCAGTTGAATACGACGATTATTAAATTAGTATATAAATATGAGAAACAATTCTTATCATCTCATTTAAAAATATATCGCTAACTTAAGAACACGTCTATTAAAAAGAAAAACTAAAATGAAAAATATTTTTATCATATTTTTTTCATATATCCATATCATACAAGTGTTTTCAGCTTCATTACCTATTGATTTGAGTGAAAATGAACTTAAAAATACAGAATTTGCTATAAAATTACCGAATAATGATACTGTGAGCATACAACTAAATTTCAAACTTTTAAAGTATAGTAATGATTTAAATAAAAACATCGAGTTAACAACAAAAGCAGAAAATAAATCAAACGAAGAACAAGAAGACTCCCCACCGCCTATTAGTCAACCTTTTACTGTTGAACAAGCTATTGAAACATTTAGGCAAGATTTAGTAAAAAAAGAAAAAAATATTGCAGGAATAATTGAAAGTTCGGCTCCATTTTATAGACATTTTCAACTTCAATACAAAGATAATATAAAATTGAGAATCCGTTGTACATATGACAGCAATTACTTGAAACGTCGATTAAATATTTCATGCTTCGAATACCGTCAAGTTGAATACGAGAGAATTTTAAGTAATGGTGAAATTGAGGTGGCTTCTGAGGATGATACAACGTACCGATCCGATGTTACATTAATCAACATTCAAGATTACACACATGATTTGGATATGGAAATAATATAAATTAGCTGATATGATGAAATACATTTACTATTAGTTAGTTAGTATAAACTTTGATGTTAATGTGATAAGAGGTTTTATTTAAAAAAAAAAAAAGTTAAAATAAGAAAATAATGAATAACGAGTTTTATTCGAAAATTTTACATAAATTCATGAAGGAAGAAAAGCTTTTGTGTTATGATCATGAGATTATTTTGAAAAAATTAAAAGCTCAATTCGATGAATATGCATTTTATAAGAAAAGTAAATCAAAATTTGGATATCATTATAACAATTGTGTGTGGTCCAACGATGAAACAACTTGTGGACCTGATACCTGTAAATGTTCCCTTATCGATAACAGTTGGGATCAAGCATTATGTATAATGAATTTTTATTATAATTTAAAAGCATAGACTTTATCAACACGGAAAAACCGCAACAGAAACTTTTTAAAACTTTCTCACACCATTTAATCAAATAGAAACTTTATAAACAACGGACAAACCGCATCAGAAATATTGTTTTAAAATTTTATTGAAAAGAATGATAAGCTGTAAAATTACTTCTCATAATTTTATATAAAAGCCTCCTCCATCTAGTTTTTCTTTAATTACTATTCAAATTAAGTACAAGTCAAGTTAAAAAATGGAAGCACACCTAAAAACAATTTTTAAAAAAAACCAAACAAAAAGCATTCTCTCCATAAAGGAGATGCTTTTTGAATATAAATACAAAATCACCAAAATGGAGCGTGTCCAGACGCCTTATGGAAAAAAAGTTCGTTGTTTGGTGGAAAACACCAAATACATATACCTACCTGGTATATTCAACGAAATGCTAGACGACGATACCATAGAAGAATTTCAGCGTAATACCTACTATCTTACTAAAGATAGAAAAGGTAGCAAAGGTAGTAAAGGTAGCAGCAGCAGCAATGAATATTACGAGCTAAATATACATGCAGCTGCAACAGGTAATTTTTGGTAAATAGTTATTTTATTTATTTTATTATTATTTAATCTAAATATTATTTTTTTTGTGATCTTTCTAGCTCAAGATACACTAAAGAAGCAACCTGACTCTTAAATGCCATTGACGACGACGACACTGAACTGAAACGGAAGCCGAAATTATTTGTTGATTTTTATTTTTTTAATCGAATGTTATTAAAATTAAAAAATGAACTATTATTAATATTTCCATCTAATAGATAAAATTAAAAAAAAAAAAAAATAAAAAAATTTAAGTAAAAAAATTCAAAAAAAAAAATATTTGTTATTATTTTATTATATTTTTTTTTTGTTAGATAGTAAAAACATTATAATTACTCCTACACTTGATTGTAATGTATTAGTTTATTATAAATACTTGAGTTGAATAGCAATATTATTTACAATGAATCGAATAGGAACTGAAAATGAAACTTTGGTTGATTCTTTGTATAATCATCAGACCATGAGAGTTGAAGTGGAAAATTTTCTAAACTATTATAGAGGATATATTCCGGGAGATCTCATCAGATATATGGAAAATTTCCTAGAAATCATACCTTTATATGAAGATTTGGAGTTAGTAGATTCATCAGTTCATGGTGTTCATTTTGAAAATTGTTTTAAATTGAAACAAATTACGACTGATTCGAGTGTTATGTGTAATTGTAAATTATTTAGTCTACAAAAATATAGAATTGTTTCTAATATACATATGTTTTATAAGTATGTTGGTATATGATGATGATGAATACCAAAAATAAATAAATGTTTTGTTTTTAAATAATGTGGTTAACATTTTATACTGATAACAAATACGTGTAGTATTAGGGATATTAATATATACCGCAGTAAATGAATTTTATTTATTAAATACTAGCAAAAAAACACAGACATTCGTAAACCGCCCTAATGTAGTTTAATTTATATTGTATTAACCCTCTAAACGACGAACATTCAATGTTACGATTTCACTTCAACAAAAATAACATCCACCACGACTTCACTTTAAGCAAAACCGAACACGCTAAATATCATGGGGTCGAATGTTACGACTTCACTTCAACAAAAATAACATCCACCACGACTTCACTTTAAGCAAAACCGAACACGCTGCCGCCTCATAACACAAAATATCATGGGGTCGAATTTAACCCGATCGACCGTTAAAGGGTTAAGGTATGCACATTTTTCCTTTGCACATTTCTATCTAGAAGCGCCATATTCATACTACTGATTTTGATGAAGCATCAGACACAGAACAGGAAATCGTGTTAGAGGCCGTTCTGTGTGACAACCACGATGATATTGAGGATTTGTATAAAGAAGCCATTGCACTTCAAGCTCCAACCGTAATTCAATCATCCAGCGCATCTGTTACTCAGGACCTTATGTACCGGTCGAAAGACGGTAAGATGTGGAATTCAAATCCTCCACCACTTGGGAGGCCTCGTTGTCATAATGTTATAACTTTTACTCGTAAAAGGCCAATCCTAGGAGCACCACCTAGCCATCAAGCTATTTTCAAGTCATTAGTGTCTCCTGAAATCGTTAGTATTATTGTGCGGGAAACCAACAGAAAAGCCGTTGAAGCAGTTCGTATGAAAAACATCCCAATAATAAACACCGATCTTGGGTAATGAGTAACGTAGACGAAATGTATGATTTTTTTGGAATGTTGCTAATTGCTTGTGTGTTCCACGCGAATTCTCAGCTCGCAAAAGAATTGTGGGCGAATTATAATATGCCAATTTATAAGGCCACTATGTCCTTGAATCGGTTCAAACGCTTAACTACTTTCATCCGTTTCTGTAATAATTATACCCTGTTATAATAGGAACACTATATAAGGGTTAGCTATAATCGTGTATAATGTATAATCGCTACATTGCCTACACCATTACTAAAGTAATCATTACCATCTAGGTAATTCACAAAAGTAGTTAGCTAAATTAGATCGTTACGTAGTTACCAAAAAGAACGGCCATATTAAAAACTAAACTAAAAGAATAAGTCAAGAGATATTTTAATAAAATAAAGATTTCCTTTTTTGTATACAAAACCACAAGTGTTTAATTATAAATAATAAAAGCAAGCGCTTTTATTACATGGTGTCAGAAATGGGATACAAGGCGCAACAAGTATTCTATCGTTTTTATCGGAAAGACCACCACGTGAAAGATGGCATCGAATTATCGTCTGCCTTCCGAGCTGGATTGTTTAAACTAAGCCAACGATTGGCCTGATTGGAAGCGGAATTTTTTGGTATGTATGATTGCCAGTGGAAAGGACGAAGAATCTGAAGACACCAAAATTGCTAATTTCATTTGGTTAATTGGGACTGATGGTGCTAATTTGTACAACACATTGTTTCCAAACGATGGAACAAAAAAATCATTGCTAGGTACCACTACTGTTGGTGCAGCTGTTACTCAGCGTACTCTTGATGAGGTTCTTGCGAAATTCGATCAACATTGTTTGCCACAGCGAAATATTGCAATGGAATCGTACAAATTTAACGTCATTTCCCAAAAAGAGGGCCAAACATTTATGGAATTTGAGACCGAATTGCGGACTCAATTACACTATTGCGAATACAAATGTGAGTGTGGTAAACTATATGAGGATCGAATGTTACGAGATCGTTTTATTGTGGGAGTGCATGATAAAAAGTTGCAACTAAAACTTTTGGACGGCCGAGATGAACAATTAAGTCGAGTCATCGAGACATGCAAAACACACGAAGCTGCCACCTCTAACAAAAATCTACTAGATGCCAAACAGCCGGCAGTTAGCGCTCTGAAGACCGATGACCGTGGTAAAGCAGTCACTAGAATTTGCTTTAATTGTGGGGGTCCTTGGACTGCAAGTCACGTAAAGGAATGTCGAGCAAAAGAGGCCACATGCTATGCCTGCCAAAAGAAAGGTCACTTCCAACGAATGTGCCGTAAGCCAAAAAAACCATCAAATGGGAATGAAGCCAGCAATGCCAGACCGAGAGTAGCTGAACTCAACTGGAGCGATGTAGTAGGTAATAGTAATAAAATTAGTTTAGAAAATAGTATATTAAGTAAGAAAAATGCTCTTAGGTTAAATACAATAGCAGCCGTGACTAGTCAGTGGATCAAGAATTATAGGGTAGGAAACAGAGTGGTCACATTTAAATTGGATACGGGAGCCGATATAAATTGGATACGGGAGCCGATATAAATTGTATACGAGTTGACATTGTCACGGACTTGGGGATCGAAATATATCAAAATAATAGTAAAATTTCAGTTG
The DNA here is from genome assembly GCA_937654795.1 of Cistogaster globosa. Taxonomy (NCBI): domain Eukaryota; kingdom Metazoa; phylum Arthropoda; class Insecta; order Diptera; family Tachinidae; genus Cistogaster; species Cistogaster globosa. The sequence goes on along the minus strand of OW569407.1, from coordinate 55,473,115 downwards.
TGGATTACAGTAATAATAGAATAAAGATTTTTGGCTTTTGTATTCTTAAGTGTGTAGAAACTATTTCTGGGACTGAATATATTGCACAATTTGTTGTGGTTGATCGGAGTTGTGAACCAATACTGGGGTTGGAGGCATGTCAAAGGTTTGGATTGACAAAACGTGTAGATGCTAATAGTAGCAAACATACGGGGTCAAAGGAAGTATTCATGGATAGATACGCGGATGTTTTTCAGGGTGTGGGAAAATTTCCAAAAACTTTTTCAATTTCATTAAAAGAAAATTCTCAACCGGTACTACACTATAGAAAAAGGGTACCAAATTCTTTGTTAGACAAACTAAGGGATGAAGTAGAGAGCATGGTAGATAAGGGTATAATTGCTCCCGTTGATTACCCAACGGATTGGGAAAGAAATTTACAAATAGTCGAAAAGCCCAACGGAGAACTCCGTATCTGTTTGGACCCAAAGGCATTAAACAGTTGTATTAAGCGCGAGTATTTTTTGATCCCTACAATAGATGACCTAACTTCAAAATTAGTACATAAAAGTGTTTTAACCGTGCTAGATTTGAAAAGTGGGTTTTGGCACATGGAACTGGACAAGAGGAGTTCAGATTTTACAACACTCCTCACTCCTTTTGGAAGGTTCAGGTTTATACGAGTGCCATTCGGTCTCAACTGCGCGCCAGAAATGTTCCAACAAGAAATGGTGCGCATCTTTGGGGACATAAAAGAAGTTCTGATATATTTTGATGATGTTGCCATTTGCGCAGTTGATGAGAAGGAACATGATAGGGTGATGGAACTGGTTATGAGTAGGGCTAGAGAGAACAACATAAGATTTAACCCAGACAAAATTCAATATAGGCAAAAAGAAATAAAATTCATGGGAAATATTATATCTGCAGGAAGAATTAAGGCTGATTTAAAATATCGGGATGCTATATTAAAAATGAAAAGACCTGAAAATAGAGCAGATGTTTTACGGTTTTTAGGTATTTTGAAATATTTAGCAAGGTTGATTCCAAATCTTTCAAGGCAATCTGCTGAATTGAGGAAATTAACGCATAATAATGTGGAATTTCAATAGACGGAGAAACATGAAATGGAGTTTAAACAATTATTGGGGATAGTTGCGTCAGAGCCAGTATTGGCTATATTTGATCCGAAGGCACCCGTGATAGTACAGACGGATGCATCCAAGGATGGTCTAGGGTGTGTCATTCTTCAGAAGGGTCATTCTGTAATTTTTGCTTCTAGGACCCTGAGTAAAAGCGAACAGAAATGGGCTCAGATTGAAAAAGAACTTCTGGCAATTGTATTTGCATGTCAACGCTTTCACTTTTTCTTATATAGACGAGAATTTATTGTGGAGTCAGACCACAAGCCATTGGAGGCCTTGGTAAAACGCGACATAGAGGACGTGACGATGCGACTTCAGCGCATGTTCATGTTTTTGTTGAAATATCCATTAATAAAAGTCGTGTATAAACCAGGCAAAGAATTATTAATGGCTGATTGTTTGTCGAGAGCGCAATTGGAAGTGGAAGAACTTTCTGGGGTTATTCACTCAGTAACCAAATCGGTTTGTTTAACGCCAGAGAATTAGTGTACTATCAGGAAAGGTTAAGAGGTGATGACGTGTATTCGCGGATTTGTAATTATGTCGAGAATGGATGGCCTGGATTCCATAAACTTGACAAACTTAGTAAGAAATTTTACAAGTTCAAATCAGAATTACATGTAGAAGACGGTTTACTATTTTTAAATCACAGATTGGTTGTACCGACTGAAATGCAGCGCAGAATGGCAGTTTGGCTCCATTCACCGCATCTAGGTATAGAAAAAACGCTTGCCAGAGCAAGAAAACTTTATTATTGGCCTGGTATGAATGAACAAATCAGGGAGTTAGTGTCAGCCTGTAAAGTCTGTGAAGGATTTAAAGGAAATAATCAAAAGGAACCATTGCTTCAGGATGAGATTCCAAATTACCCTTTTCATAGAGTAGCAATGGATCTATTCGATTATGCTGGTCGCACGTATATAGCAATTTTTGACGCGTATTCAAACTTTCTCATTTCTGTCCCTGTTCGGAACAAAACGTCTACACATATTATAAATACTATTTGCCAAATATTTAATATTTTGGGGTACCCGACAATAATAAGGTGTGATAACAGTCCATTTGGATCTAGGGAATTCTCGAAATTTTCCGCAGATTATAATGTACAATTTAGATTTTCAAGCCCAAGATATCCACAAAGTAACGGACTAGCGGAAAAAGGCGTTTCAATTGCGAAAAATATCATTAAGCGTTGTGTAAAGACAGGTGATGAAAAACAACTTCAGTATCGACTCCTAGAATACAACACAACCCCGCTAGCAGATATCCATGTTACTCCATCTGAACTATTTTTTGGTAGGCTAGTCAAAACAAAATTACCAGTATCTGGTTTGCTTCTTAAACCGAGTAATATTAATCAACAAGAAATTCGACATAGAATTGAGAACAAAAGAAAAAAACAAAAGTATTATTACGATAGGAATGCTAGACCTCTGTCAAAGTTACAGGACGATGAACTAGTTTTATTTTAAAAAAATGGAAGAGAATGGAACTATGGCAGTATAGTATCGGCTTACAATAACAGATCATATATTGTTAAGGACAAGTTTGATAATTATTTTAGACGGAATAGAAGATTTATTGTGAAAACGGAAAATGATGACTTTAATGCTTCTGATTCATTATATGAAGAGGGTTGTACGGTATCGCGAGATAAAGTTACAGGAGATAAACCATCACCAGTTGAGTTTAGAGGCAGTGGTAGCATAAGCGAGCCAGTCACTTCAAGTGAGGCCTCTTTCCCTATTGAAATAAATCCTGAAACCACTGGTTCGGGTACTGATAATGATAGAATTAACCGTGCAAATTGTAGCGGTCCTACAATAACCAGAAGTGGTCGTACTGTGAGACCGCCACTTAGATTTGGTAGGGACTATGGGGTTGATTCTTTGTCCACATACTAGTTACTTAAATTTTAAGTTAAATTAATTAATTCCATTGTCATTACATATATATATTAAAAAAAAAAAAGCGTGTAATAATTATACCCTGTTATAATGGGAACACTATATAAGGGTTAGCTATAATCGTGTATAATGTATATTCGCTACATTGCCTACACCATTACTAAAGTAATCATTAACATCTAGGTAATTAACAAAAGTAGTTAGCTAAGTTAGATCGTTATGTAGTTACCAAAAAGAACGGCCATATTAAAAACTAAACTAAAAGAATAAGTCAAGGGATATTTTAATAAAATAAAGATTTCCTTTTTTGTATACAAAACCACAAGTGTTTAATTATAAATAATAAAAGCAAGCGCTTTTATTACAGTTTCGATAATAGTAGTACCCGTGCTAAAAGGTTAAAACAAAGCAAATCAATCGCCCTGGATGATGTATGGCTGATGCTGATGACCAATTTAGAGAAGACGTACACTCCGGGTTGCAATGTAACGATCGATGAGCAGTTATTTCCATATCGCGGACGCACTCGATTTACTCAATATATTCCGAGTAAGCCTGCAATATATGGCATAAAAGTGTGGTGGGTTTGCGACTCTGTTTCAAATTACCCTTTGAAAGGTATAATTTATACGGGAAAACTACCAGGTAGCCAGCGAGAAACGAATCAAGGCGAACGAGTCGTCATGAAATTGATGGAAAAATATATGGACAGCGGTTGGAGTGTTTATGCTGACAACTTTTTTTTAACATATAACTTGGCGGAAATATTGATGGATCGTAGAGTGGGTTTTGTGGGTACCGTAAGAAAGAATAAGATCTTTATTCCACCTGAATTGCTTGACCCAAAACGCGATGTCAAAAGCACTATATTTTGTTACCACAATAATAACATCGCTCTGTGCTCCTATATGGCAAAGCCAAAAAAGGCAGTAATCATGCTATCCACTGTCGATTGAAGGGATTCAAGCCAGACCAAATTTTGGACTACAATAAATTTAAAGCGGGCGTAGATACAATGGATCAGATGTTGACTGGGTATACGTGCAAGTACTCGACCAATCGTTGGCCACTGGCAAAGTTCTACAATATGCTTGATATCGCCGGTTTGGCCTCATCCATCATCTATGACGAATTGAATCCGGCAAAGCAGAGTGATAAAACCGCACATTTGTTATTGAATTGGCAAGACAGCTATATATTCCACATATGAAGGAACGGGCGACTAACCCATTAGTATAGAGGCTTGCTCACATAAGGCGAGCAATGAATCTATTCAATATTGATGTGGGTACAATTTAAATACACACTTCCATATGTATGTATTTCTGTAGAAAAAGATGTGTATGTATGTTTTCATATGCATGTATAAACTAACTTATAATTAAATATTTCATTATTATTAGGTACCGGACTCTTTGCCGTCGACATCAGACGCAGCATAGAAACAAACATATGCTCAAGCAGCTTCAACACGTTAATCATGCTATCCTTGCGCTTCTTCTTCTTCGAAAAAGCGACGTAAAACTCGTTATAACTGCAGTAAATGAACTCGTTCGATATGTCTCGATGAACATTCCATGCAATTACATAATTGTAAACCCAATTGCTTTTTGTAATGCATATTAAAGCACTTAAATAAATAAATAAAATTATTTGTAAAACTTTATTTCTAACATTATTTTTATGGGTCTGGCCAGACCCTTATGATGCACTTAACGTATCATAAGTCACCGAACATCGGAGGGTTAACACCTTTCATTGATACTCGATATGATTGATTGCCTGAAATTGGGAGAAGAGGCTTTGTCTGCAATGACACCCACGTACAGAAGTAAGGTTCTCGATACATTCACCGGGGGTCTTAATAGCAATTTGACATTTTGTCATATTTTTTAAATAGTCAAAAAGAAAAATTGTATACCAATTCACTAATAAGTCCAAATGGCGCTATAGTCCAAAATTTGTGTGCAAATTTGGCCGTGGATTATAAGCGTTTTGAAATAACAGCCAAAATACCAGGCATGCCTCTAATTGTTCAGTATATTTTTAGCTTTTGTTTGAATTTTTGTATAAAAAGGTAAGTAAGTGTGGTATTTTTAATTAACAAAAACTTGGCATATTTTAAAGTGCAAGTTAAAAACGCTGTAATCTTTAAACTTTTTTCAAGTAAAAATAACAATTTGTAGAATTTGTAAATGCAAAACATTTATATAATAATTAATGCAATACAAAAAGACAAGGCAAGGAATATAGCGCCCTTACTTGTTTTACTTTTACTTGAATAAATATAATACATTTTTAAATAATAACTACAAAGAAATTATAATATAAATTTACAATTTTACATCAATTTATATAATACTCGTTATTGACGAAAAGTTAACGGCGCACAGTGGCTGAAAATCGTTTTTTGTTGGCCAAAATTCTGTAACTTTTGAACCGATCAAAATATTGAAACAATTTTTTTTAATGGATAGATATTTAGTTCAGCTTGATTCAGTTTCAATTACATTAAAATTGATTGAGGAATTTTTAAAGAATTCAAGGTCAAAGTTAAACATTTTAATTTTTTTAACTTTCAGAGTGAAGTATGGGTTTATTCTGTGTGTAACATAGTAAAATATCCCTCTAAGATCTAAAAAAGTATATATATTCTTGATCAGTGATGAAATCTAAGACGATATAGCTATGCCCGTCTGTCCATACGTCCGTCCGTCCATCCGGCCGTCCGTCCATTCGCCTGTCTGTATGAACACGATTCAGTCTAAACGAAAAGAGCTAGACCCTTGAAATTTGGTACATATATATCTTGAAGGATAGGGCAGGCTAAGTTCGTAAATGGGCCAAGTCGAACCAGGCGGAAAAAAATTCCCCTAAGAAGAACTAAACCAACCCCTGAAAAACTACACATTTTTACAAGTTTTTTTTGTAAATTTGTTAAGCAAATGAAACATTTTTATGTCAAAGAAGGTTCAAGATCTTTACCCTGGAGCCAGAAAATCATAAAAATTTATTTTTGGACCCCGCCCCGTTTTTGTGGGCGTTTATATAGCATATTATATGAAAAATAGTGTCAATAATTAACAAATTGTATTACCTAAGCCTAGATTGCATAAAAAATTAATTTTTAAGCTTTCATGACGAATGGAAAATGTACTCGGCTCTTCTGCGCTACCTTCACCTCACCCCCCCCTCCCCCCCAAAAAAAAGAATGTATAATTTGATCTTCTACGCTACCTTAACCTCACCACCCCCTTACCCCTCCATCAACCTATATAGTTGGAAGGTATTTAAGATTCGATTTGGTCGAATATACCGTTTTAACTTATTTTTTACTAATACAATGTTTTCCGTACTTAAAGAATAATGAAAGGCAATTATAATTTTTATTCGTTTGACTTAAATATTAATTGCAAATATTCCATATTTTGTTCTGTGCTATTTCTGTTCTTTAGCAGTTTTTTGGTTTCTTCATCTAAATCCCGATGGTCCACTTTCCATTGATTTCGAATACTGGATATGAACGGATCTGACGTTGCCAATAATATATTAAATAGATCTTCATTTGTTGAATTCCGTGAAATTTTCCTAGTATTGTGCTCTCTATAAAATATGTAATCTTTGTTCCTTTTTTCCTGAGCCTCCTCTGATAGATCTCCAAGTGGCACCAAATGATATTTAATGACATCTTCACCATGATAAAGGATTTTATGAACTGTTGCAGACATATTTCTCCATGGGTAGTTAGTTGTATATATTTTTGCATTTTCCTTAGCATAATCTCAAAATTTTCTACAGTCAATTTCTTCATTGCACGCAAGTACTTTTAGAATTATTTTAAATCTGAAAATAAGGTTAAAATCCACTCCTGTTATTTCAGATGCTGTTTCTGGATCTGAAAAGAATCTTCTTGCGGTATTGCCATCATTTGTATTGCCTGACCCTTGTTTTGGCTGGTCTATAATCAGTCCACGTTTGGGATATTCATCTTGAACATGTTTCTTTTTTGAACTTCTTAACTCTTTGTTGGTCTCGTCGTTTCTTATTGATCCTGAAGACCCGAAATCCAAATCATAACTGATTTTTAGTATGTGTTCCATAAGTCGTATTCTTGCGTGTAGTGGTGATAATCCAAATTCATATGCATCGGTATTATCTAATGATTTTGCTGGGACTTGGTTTAATTGGGTTGATGTTGCTTGGCATATAATGCAGCTGGATGCAGCCTTCGTGTTAGTCAAAGCCTGACCCACTTTTCCATCTATCATTGTCAGGACTAACTGGTAGCTTACTTTAATTTGCTGCCCATCTAACTGTAATTGTAATGGCTGTAGTGTTGTAATTTGGGCCTTGATATCACTAATTTCTTTATTAATAACATCATTTGTTTCTTTTTTGAATTGAAATTTGATTGGCCTGCAGTATTTCGTAGAAGATGGTGTCTTATTTTTCCAAATATCCATTGTTTGCGTTGTACTAGTCGAAGGCTCTGAATCTTCCAAAATCTTTTTCAATCGCAATGGTACAAATGATACCATGAACATATCTGAGTCAGAAATATTTTCACATACAGCTTGTTTATATTGTTTTTGTCCCGAAGAACCATCACATCCCCATTTACAAAAAAGAATTAACTTTGTGTTTCTGTATTTCTTCAACTCATTTCCTGTTATTGATTGCAGCAAGCGTTCGGCTGTGTGATCAAGTAAAGATTGTAGTTGTACCTCTGCCGAAATTTGTGTGATTGTAATAGTGTCCTTTGATGGCAAACAGTCCATTTTAGCAGCGGTTATGTGATGATATGCTGGATATATATTTGAGCCTTTTTCAATCGCACGCTGTCTGAGTTTGTTCTCGGTGGACTAGCTTTAACAACTTTTTCAATGATATCCACTTTTGTAAATTGGTTCTGTGATCGTAATTGATGTAGGAAAGATTCTTTTATATTTGTAGAACCAAAGGCATCGTTAATATCTTTAAGCTTCCGCCTCTTAGATCTATCGCTGCAGTTGTCCACTAATGATTTGCGTGGTCTTCCAGCCTTATCTTGCTTTGCTGTTTCTGCAGCGACAGTAAGTTGACCTTCTAACCACTTTGCACTTTTTATATAAAATTTTTGTTTACTGTACATAACTTCTTTGTAGCGTTTTTTTAGTGCTTTGACGAAATTATATAACTGCTCTTGCATTTCGGTGCTACACGAATTTAAGTTTAATTTTATTTTAACGTAACTAAGAACATCTTCCTGATTTTTGTTTTTAAAATACACTTCTGCCAGTTCTTTTTAACTGAAGCTCTCCATTTTCTTCTGAATATTTTTATTTGCGTTTGTTATGTTTTATCCGTACACTTAAAGGATTAAGTTATTACTGAGTAATCCCTTAACGAATCCGTACCTTTATAAATTATTAGATACATGTTCTTCACACACTGATCTTTAATTTCATAGCAGGTAGCGCTTAAATTGAACAAAACTGCACTCATGCGTCAATATGGGGTTGTTTTTTAACTGTAGTGGTTTAATGTCGCAATTATTGTTATAAAATTGTTTATGACTTTGGTTGACCCTAACATTTGATAACAGGTAAATTTAGAAAGAGATCATATGCTTCCTGTAGAGCCCATTGTGATAATTTTATTACTTATTTTTTGCTGATCAAAACAAAGCCATTAAACCCTTTCGAAGGTATTATATTTATTTCTTTTAGTTATACGTAGCCTAAACTAAAAAAAATAAGCTTTTAGGCAATTGTATATGAATTTTTTTCGAGTAATTTCATTACAATGAAAAAAGTGTTCTACAGGCGGCTCGTGGCGGGTGCAAAAGTATATATAGCCTTAAAGAGGACACTTTCACCTTTCTCGTGGTTGTATACGTTTCTTGTTCCCTTTTGTTCCCTAGAAGTTCTATTCCACTAAAGTTTAAATTTAAGGAAAATATAGTAGTTTCATAAATATTTCATAACGCCCCTAATATTAAACGCTAGAGCTATGCCTACTTACAACAACTAAAGACAATAATCCTGCCAACATTATAAAAAAAAACCGCAGACCATTATCGATGATAGCTTGCGAGTAGTAACCATTTAATTTTGGTAAAAAACCAAAGAAAAACACCTTTTTCTGAAATTAAAAAAAAAAGTTGAGTTTGACAGCATGCCACGCCCACAATTATCAATATTTTAACATAATTTTTTGGCTACCTTAATTTGGATATATTAACTACAAAATGACGTAAAAATTTTAAAAATCAGTGACAAAAAAAAATTTACTTTTGGCCAACGAAAAACGATTTTCAGCCACGGTGAAAAAAATTAAGAAAATTAAGTTTATCTGGCAACAATTTCTTTATCGTACGTACCGTTTAAATTGGCGACAATTAGTCAAAATATATGCAACGTATACAACAGTCATCACACTATGCGATACACGCTTAAAGTGGATTTGCTTTAATTTTTTATGGAATTGTGAAAAAATATTGGTTCATAGGGTATATATCTAACCTTTCATAATATGGCATAAAAAAATATTTTGTCGCAAAACTACATATATATATATATATATATATATATATATATATATATACTAAAGTTCGCTATATCTATACTAGAGTTTCCATAAGTTTATTATTAAAGGCTTTTTTCTTTGTTTATTTTATGTACACACTCCTGTTTTAAATGTATGTATTTTTGGCGTGTTTAGTGGTACCAGATTAAGCGATTGATTATTCCTTTAATATCGGACCGATTTAAATGACGTAAAGACGGTGCACTAAAGCTCGTCATTATCAACAAATATGTGAAAGAATAAACAAGTTCTGTTGATAAACAGAGAAGAAAAAGGGTTGAGACATACTTCGCTTGAATGTTAAGTTATATACAAAAAATTCTTTTCTATTTTTACATAGTTTTATGTTATGTTTTCAAATTTTTATTAAAATAATTGTTATTCATTACAACGTCTAACTACCGCTATAGAAATTTTTACGACATTAATTTTTATTTGTAAGACGTAGACGATGTAGCGTTGAATATACTAACAATCAATTTTAGAGAAACTGAAAAACAAGAAAATAAAAATTTTGCTGCAAATCTGAAAACTCAGTACATTGAATGCTCTTAAACCACAGGAAATGTGTACAAACTTAACTACGAATGGTTACAAAATGATATTATTTCTGAAAGTTCATCTACAATCTTCAGAGAGAAAAAGAACAAATAAAACTGAAAAAGTTGTAGAGCGAGCCCAAGGATTTTAAACAGCATTTCTTCAGGAATTTAAATTCACTTTGGAAGAAGCCCTCGCACTATTTTTTGATTTAAAATAAAAATCGATTAAAGAAACCACCGAAGCCATCAGATATAATTTCTGTCAAAAAAGAATATTATAACCGTTACTTCAAGTCCAGGGTCTATCTAAACATACTGCAGAAAGATTGTTAAATATACTTGATTCTTATTATTTGAAAGAGCTTTGAAATCGTCCCATTACTCTTATGTCTGTATGGATTAAGGTAACGTAATGATTAAAATTAAATAGTTTCTAATTTATTTATTGTTTCTTTCCTTTCATTGCGTTTAACAAATGGCAGTGCCAGCTTAGAGCGTTTAACTAGGTCAGCAAGAGAAATTAATTTATGGAAAAAGTATCAAAGACCAATAAAATTGGCATTCACAAAAGGAAACGAAAAATTCCATAACATAATAATTAAAAGCTATGATGGAGACACCCAGTTTTCCAATAATTTTTTTAAAGAAATGAAAAGCATTATAATTATTGTTATTAATTTTTAATACAATTACAATATGTTTAATAACTATATCTATATATAGAATAACATCCAGCAAGAAATGAATGAGGGAAACTTATACATAAACAATTATTTACTAACACATTTGCAATTATTTTATACTGAAGCAGCGTTGCTAAATCTAATTTTTTACTTGTTTTTTTTTCAAACTTGATTGTTAATTTAAAAATATAGCTTTTAGAAAGTTTTGCTATTAAATCTGTTTAAAAAATCAGCAAAATTTTCATTATAAATTTTGTAAAAAAAATTTACTGGTTACGCTGTTTGCTACAGACATCACACGTATGCAAGTGTTTACAACAAGTTTTTCATTTTCCTTTAAGAATCTGATAGAAACGTTGTTCTACGCAGTGAACGATACTTCCGTCATCAGTGATTGTCATTTGATGGTTCATATGATGGTCACTGTTTTTGTTGGGATATTTGTTGTGAGCCAGATGGGCACTATTCAAAACAAGTATATTTCATTGATAAAATATAATTTAAAAAGAACAAGAAGATAATTTATAAGATAATCACCCTTATTCTCTTTGGCGTCGTCAACACAAGACGACATCGTTTTCCTTCGTTTATTGTAAATCGGTATTCCCGTTGTCAATATTGTCATTAATCGATGACTGTCAACATATGTTTGGTATTCCCTAAGAACAATTGATGTTGATGTTGCCGTTTACTTTGTCGTCGCCATTTTTGGTGTTGTTTTGTGTCGTGTGCTAAAGAAACGAAAAAAAATGGAAAGAGTACGGCGATATTGAAAAAGCAAGAAAGAAACACTCAAATTATTAACCCCTGTCAATTTGAAAAAATAATTGAAGAGTTAGAAAAGAGTATTACAACTTGTCGGGCTGATAAATGGATTTGCATATTAAAAACTTCACTTATTTTTTTATCCATTAAATAATAACATTAAAAATTTAAAGTTTTATTAATGCAAAGCTCTTTATCAAGCAGCTAAAATTGTACCTTTAACTAACGGCAAGTTGCAATAATGGCTTTTAGACTAATTAATTTAATTGTTTTTTTAAATTTTCATTAATTTTTCTTAGAAAACTTAAACTTTCGATAACACTTTCTCAACATAATAGAAAACAAATTGAATCATCTGTCACAAATATTAGATATGTGTGTTTTACTTATTTATGTTATCGATAAACAGTCAACGTCGTCATTAAGCTGTTGGGGAATACCAAATTAGTATTGATGTTGTGTTCAATTGATGTTGTCTTAAATTTGACGACGATGTTGACGACGCCAAACAGAATAAGGGTGAATAATTACATGAAAATAAAAACACGAATTCATTAAAAATGAATCTTCTATATTTTAAACAAACTTTTTTGAATTTATACAGGGTGTAAAAGTTTATGACATTTAGTATACATATAGTTAAAATTACGTTTAAAATTAGTATGGTTCTACCAAAATTTCTGAATTCTATTTAAGTATATTGGCATGTTATCAAAATACGGCTTATACGTTATAAAGAAATCATGTACTTACTCTAGGAAGTTGAGTTAGCAAAAATTAAATAATAATTTTGCGCTAAGTACCGTATTATCAAAAATATTTCAAAATTATAAACCATAGATATTTTAAATACTTTTTTGAAATCATATAGCAGCCACAAGCGGCAATCCAATATAAGCGATTATCGAAATAAGACGAAAAAAAGTGTTGTCTATTAGCTAAAACATGAGTTTCAAAATTCTTACAAATTTTCATAGATATTTTAAATATTTTTTGAAATCATATAGCAGCCATCAGTTGCCACAAGCGGCAATCCAATATAAGCAATTATCGAAATAAGACGAAAAAAAGTGTTGTCTATTAGCTAAAACGTGAGTTTTAAAATTCTTACAAATTTTCAAGAGTTGCTTCATTATATAAAACTATATGGCATAATATAAACTGCTGTTAAGAGTTTGGAATATCTATATTTTTAACACTACAATCTGCTGTATTCATCCTGTCTTAGGCGTAAACATCAATTTTGAAATTACATACTGATAAAAGACTTAAATTAACGGAATTCGCATAAACTTTTTCCACTGGACCACGAATACTTCTTATTAACATATATATAATTAGAAACTATATTAATAGACTACAATTACATGATAACACTATTAATAGAGAAATAATTGACTCTCAAAGGGGCTACAATTGGACTAACACTCTTTATGTATCCCCATTTGGTTTGCAAAATGAGAATATTGTTTTTAATATGACTAATTCTTTACCGGATTTTTTTGAAAAAACTATTCCTGGTTCACATAGGGGTTAGCCAGTTTTTATTTTTAATTTTTTTTAGTTTGTAAGTATTAGTTATAAGTTTAATTTAGTTCAGGAGATATTCTCTAAAGACACTGTTAGCCACGGGAGCAAGGGTATTTGCATTCTAATTTATCTTTAAATATGATTTACAAATGTATGTATATATACATATATTCTATAACAGTTAAGTTTGGTACTGTTTACTCACTCATAATTTTAAGACATTACATTATAATCTTAAATTATCTTTTGTTTAATACTGTTTGTAAAATTTACTGTTGATGGGGAAAAAAGGAAGGTTTAATAAATTTAAAAACATATATATATATATATATATATATATATATATATATATATATATATAGAATCAAGCGCACAAACTTAGAACGTAGTTTCTGCTAAGGGTAATTAAAAAAAGCAAATATACTGATGAAAAACATAACGTGCGATAAAGCCTAAAACAAAAACCTTTTGAAAGCTATTGTAGCTGTTAGTGAGTTATATATAGCAGAAACTACGTTCTAAGTTTGTGCGCTTGATCCAAAACTGAACAAAAAAGATTTTATTTTATAGAGGAAAACAAGCGAGTTGACAACACATCAGCATTTACTTTTAGTACGTCACTAAATAGCTTTGTAAATTTTTCTTTAGCAGTTTGTTCATTATTACAGATTAATGTAGCAATAACATTTGATTTTTTTTTTTTATTGTTAAGTCTTAAATTCTGTTATTTTAATACTTGGATATCTTTTTGAGTTGCTTCTAGGTCTGTCTTTCTATCAAAATTTTTCAGTTTATCATCTAGTAAATCACGAAACCTACCCCATGGGAAAACATCTTGAGAGGCTGTTGGATGGTTTTCCGCCATTTTTACACAATGCGAATGTTTCTTAAAATTGTACAGTGGGGCACAGAATATTTTGAAAATATTTCAGCTATTCGTAAACTGCAGGATCAATTGATCTAAAATTTTACATAAGCATAGCAGAGGAGTATTAAGGCTTAGGTTAACTTAGCTAAGTACCATCCACTTTCTAGGGATGGCATTATGTGGTCTCAAATTTGGGTTACACTAATGGTTGGCAAATCTTCGGTTTTTTGGTCCAGTGTTTTCAAAATATTGGCTTAGCATTTTTAGCACATTTTCTTGAATTTTTTATCGTAAAAATATTTTGGAATGATTGTATCATTTCTGACTTAAAAATTATACGATTTTCAACTTAAAAATTGCAAAATTATTGCAAATTTGTGTTAAAATTGATGGCCTAGGAAAGGTCATAAGTTTTATTTTTTTGATAGAAAAAACAGTTTGTTTAGGAATATATAAAATTTCTTTATTTTTGTTTAAGCTAAAGTTTGCATCAAATTTTATATAAACTTACTCATCTTAAAGTCCCCTGTATTGTATCTTCAGGATATAAACTAACAATAAGTTTTCAAGTCTTAAATCTAGAAATAATTAATAAGGCCCGACCAATGTCAGACATAAACTTAGTGGAAGAAAATTAATGATTCATAGTTTTAACACTTGTATTCAGACGCTTCAGCTGAATCGTTGACAACTAGATCCCTAGTATCCCTCTCTTTTAAGCGGATGTGTCCACTAAAGTTTAATATATTGCGAGTAAGTGGAATACGATGGGTCTCGAGTTTTGATAAATATTTTCCTGCATATTTAGCAATTTCAGCAGTCACTAGAGACATGTTTAAGTCACGATGGATATTAGAATTTTTGACGTACAATGGAGCTGATGTTATTAAGCGCAAATTGTATTTTGTCTACGTTCGATCTTCTCCACATTAGAAGCTAAATCAGTACCCCATATTGGTTTCAAAAGAGACTTGTATAATAAAAGTGAACAATTTAGATTCAGGGTAGAATTTCTACCAATCAGCCATTGAATCTAAGCTAATTTAAGCATCATCTGCGTTAGCTTTGCATCAATGTTATTCTTTCAAATAAGCCGTCGATCAAGGTGCATACCAAGGCATTTCAAATGTGAATGTTTCGGCAAAATTTGGTTCTTGATTCGAATGGGGGAACAAGTATCCCTCCGCAGGGTGAAAGTTATATGAACACGCTTTTGTTCGTTCACCTTTATTCTCCATAACTTCAACCATATTTCCAGCTGGATAATATGCGGAGGTAAGGCAACTGCATTCGGCAATTTAATAACACCCTTACTCGTGTTGGGGGTGAATAAATTTTTCAAATGTTCAGCAAATATTTAATATTTTTCAGCATCAGTTCTTGCCCAACTTTCAGTAAAGTGCGCAAAGGTGGCTTAAACTCAATGGGTCTTTTAAGCTCTCTAGCAGCGCGCCACAAAGAGTAATTAGAGGCCGGTGTAACATTAAGATTTTCCAGATATTTTTGAAAAGATGCAGTTTTTTCATATGCTAGCATATCTTTAAGTTGTTTTGTGCATTCTTTAAATTTGTTTTTAGTTAGAGGTGTCTGTATTGTAACCATTCTCTTCTAGCACTTCTTTTTTCGCATACTAGACGCTCAATATCAGCAGAATAAATTTTATCAAATCCAGTCGGGTGAGAGGTTGTAGCGTGTTCAGCAGCCTGTTTAATCTTTTCGTTAAAGGCAGCTATGTTGGATTCAACATCCTCGGGTGTTCGCAGTCTTATATTTTCCGTGCAATGACTACTGAGGTAATTTTTTAATTTCAGCAAATTAACACGATTGATCATTTGCACATTTGAGTGAGGTAAATCAATTTTTTGTTTGTAAAAGATTGTTACAATTGTGGGAGAGTGATCGGAGGATAAATCTAAAGAGGCCTTAATATCGACTAAGTCCCAAGAGATATTTTTTACGACGCCAAAATCTATAACGTCTGGAATTTTATGTTTATCTGTAGGCCAGTATGTGGGCTCCCTACTAGCGACAACAGCCAAGCCCATTTTTGAAATTAGATTGAACAACGCTCGACCCCTAGGTGTTATAAGATGAGAACGCCAGTAAGAATGTTTTACATTTTAATCGCCAGCTGCTAAAAAACAAGGTCCAAGTGAACTGTAGGATTCCTCGTATTGTTAGTTAGTGATTGTGTATCTGGGCGGGGAGTAAACTGATGATATTACCAATTATCTATAAAAACTTTCAACAAAGATGTTGGTTGCCTGCAAGTAATCTTTAAAAACGTTGTCTAGAACATGGTGCTTGATCCTTGATTTAATTAGAATTGCTGATCCACCGCATGCTCTACCTCTCGGATCCTTTGAGTCATATAATGTGTAGCCATTAATTCTACGTAAACTTCTCAATATTTTTTTCGTGAGGAAGTGCTCGAGCTCATTTTTACGTTGGCGAATGCCGTTTGCGTTCCAGAAACATAATTTTAAAGAATTCATGGCTTATTAACTAATGCATGAAGGAGTGTGTTCTGCATACGCAGTATCTTTAATCAAACTAGTCATGTTTGTTATGGTTTGTACCAAGTTATCTATAGTAGCTTCCAGCCGACTGAAATTGAAACTGGAGATCGTATTTGATGCATTCTCAGGTGGTGACAATGTTTGCGAGAGAGCAGAATTAGTCTTCAAAGCTTCAGCATAAGAAAAGTGATTACTGACTGGTTTGCCCATTTGTGGGTAAGTGGCAGGTATAAAATTTGTTATTTGGGCAGGTGCAATTTTTGGTTTTTGAGTCATAGTCTGTTTAACAAACGAGAACACAGGATAGCCTCTATAATTACCAGTGTGATTGCCTCCACAATTACTGCATTTTGTTTTTGTTTTTGGTCTTCTTTAGGCTAATTGCAACTAGCAGTGCCGTGTAATTCACCACACACTATACAATACGTTTGCAATACGTTTTTGTGTGGCAATTATGGCACTGTATAGGTCCTACACGCTTGTAGGGCTTTTCTACTGTGATTCTACGGTCTACACGTTTTTTTAGATCGTAGATTGGGTGGGTCTCATTCCTTTTCAACGTCACGTCATTCGGCTCCAATTCAACCCGAAATAGTGGTTGGGATATCTTCTCCCTATTCATTCATCTTTCACTTCATCTGAATCAACATTTTAATCCATGCCCTTTAAGACTACCAGCAGTCCATTAGCACTCTTCAGTTGGTAGGTATAAAACTTTGCTTATAAACCAAATATCACATTAAATACAATATTCTCTAAAGTTAAAACAAAGATTGACAAACAACAACAAAATAATATTGTATACGAAATCAAGTGCAAAGGAAATGACAACAACAATTGTAATATGATTTACATTGGCACAACAAAACGCAGTTTGGAAACAAGAATGAAAGAGCACAAGAATGACATAGAGAAACAAAAACAAACAACAGCTTTGGCGCAACATTTATTGAAAACGGGTCATACAGCTGATTTTGATGAAATAAAGATATTAGATAAGGAAAACATTGAAAAGAAAAGGTACACTCTAGAAAGCTTGAGGATACAACAAAAAAGAGAATATGCTATGAACTTAAAAGAAGACACGGACAATATAAATGCAAACTACAAAGTGGCAATTCATATAAACAAACTGTGATACTAATTTAAGTTGTGTTTTGTGGTTTTAAATTAATGTTTTCTGTAACGTTTGGTTTATATGTTATATGTTTTCAATTTTTTATGTTTTTAACGTTTTATATGCATTTTAAAAAATGTTTTCTTTGTGTAAATTCTAAAGTAAGTTATTTAAATGTAAAAATAATTTCATATAGATTTAACTAAATTGTATATTTCTTGAAAAAATTAAATAGATATCCCAACCCTTGAGAAAGTCAACAAATAATTGACGAAACGTCGGGGAAAAATGTAAAATAAATTTGTTTTATTTACATTGGAAAATACAGGTCATATTAGCTTATTCAGGAAATGAAGAAACTTTGTTTTGTTTTTTTCAAGTTCAGTTACCATTTTTCTAAAATCATTTTCATCGAATATTTGTATTTTAGTTTCATCGATTTTACCGCGTTTTACAGAAACAATATGAAACTTATTCTCACCAATAGACATGAAAAACTTTTTGATAAGTGCATTCGATTTTTTTTTTTCTCTCACGTAAATTGGTGGTGGCTTTGAGGACTTTGTCGAAGCTGTAGCAGGCTGGTCGCTTTGGTTTTGCAATATTGCAAATCGACTATGTCGATTAGTTGAGGTGCTGTAGTTTTCTCTGGACATTTTCGGAGCCGATGATACCCCAGCCAAACTTGGGCTTCGCTTGCGCTTTACAATCTATATACCTATCCATTTCGACTTGAGTCTTCGAATTTAAACTATTTATTTATTTATTTATTTTAATTGTTTATTTATTTTCGTTAGTCTAGCACAACAAGATTAAGAATCTTATAAATTATAGTGCTAGTGAGATATACCAAAAATTATCATATAGTTGACATTAATAGCTTATTAATAATTAGTAACATACACTTAATACATAGTTTTCACCAAAAAACACAATAATAAAGAAATAATAGTTACATATTTTAAAAATGAAAAAAATAAAAAAAAAATAAAAAAGGAAAAATATTTGAAAATGAGAAAATTTAAAAATTTAAATATTAATTAATTAAAGTATCTATTTAAAAATTAAAATATATTTAATACATCATTAGAAAACAAAAATTAAACAGTGTAAAAATTAAACAAAAATACTTTTTTAACTCATATTTAAACTTATTTGCGCTGTTGATTGATTGAATGTGGTTTAGGAGAAGGTTCCAAAGACTAATAGTGTTTATAAAAAACTGGCGTTGAGATAATAGGCATTTATATTTTTGTTGTATAAGTCTTTTTCCTCTATTCGATCTCGCAATTTTTAAACGTTTGAAGAGAGACGATGGCTCAGTTGTAGTTATTACCCTTTGCATAAACAATAAGGTTTTATATTTGAGGTAATTTTCAAAAGTCATTTGGTTAATTTGGTATGAATAATTCGATATCGAGTCGTAACGGCGTTTATTATATACATATCTGGCGATATTGTTGTAGGCAATTTTCAGCTTTTTAAAGTCTGAACTATTGCATTTTGAAAAAATTTCACTTCCATACATTAGTGTAGGAATTAAATAAGTCTTTGCTAGCAGAAGTCTAACTTTGAAAGGTGTCGAGTACTTCACTGTCCAAAGATTGCGAAGCATGCTGTACACTCTAATTTATATGATTAGACCATGAGAGTTTATTGTTGAAAATAACTCCCAAATTTTTGGAAGAGGTTACCTGTTCAATGGTATCATCATTTATTTCATCATTTATTTCAAGGCATCAGTGCAAGAAGCTTTACTTTTCGAAAGAAGTATGTATTTCGATTTTGCGGGGTTAATACATAAACCGTCACAAGTAGCCCACTTATTAACATTAGCTAGGTCATCATTTATATTTTTTATAGAAGAGCGGATATTATCTATTGGAGTGCTGCAGTAAATTTGGACATCATCTGCATACATGTGTACATTACAATGACTAATTATATCTGGTAGATCGTTTATATATAGACAAAAAAGTAAAGGCCCAAGTATGGAACCTTGAGGGACACCTCTGCTGACTTTAAGTTCTTTAGAGCATTTGCCATTTAAATGAACAAGTTGAAATCTATCAAACAGATACGAAGCCAAAAGCTTACATGCTGATTGTGCAAAATGAAATAGTTTTTCAAGTTTAGCCAAAAGTATTGAGTGATCGACAGTATCAAAAGCCTTACTATGATCGAGAAGTATTAGGAAGGATACCATGTTTTCATCAAGCTTAGCTCTTATATCTTCAATAACGTTTAACAGTGCTGTGATACAGCTTCTGCCTTTAACAAACCCAGATTGGACATTAGATAGAAGACTGTGAGTTTGAATATGTTCGCTGATTTGATTACTCATAAGCTTTTCTGTAACTTTAGACAAAAACGGCAGAATGGCTATTGGACGGTAATCATTATTCGATTTAGGAATAGGGACTACTTTTGAGACTTTCCAGTCTTGAGGAAAAACAGATTTGGTAAAAATTGTGTTGATAATATGCGTGATGTATGGCAAAAGTTTGGGAACTATGGCTTTTAGAAAAATAGGGTTTATCTCGTCAGTGCCAACAGCATTTGACGCAATTGCTTTAAGACTACCTAAAACCTCATATTGGTGCACACAACGAAAACTGAAAGGGATTTTAATTGGAGCATAACGAGATTTGGTTTATCACGGAATACGAACCCGACGCGGAAGATGGCAATGCCTTAGCTAATGAACTAGGCATAGGAATTGTAAAGGAATCACCAGTTGTCCCCGTGGAAAGCGACGAAGATCGAGTGTGAAAAAAAGGCTTTGCCGTTAGGTAAAGACTATCATCAGACATTTTATTTTTATGAGTTGCACTTAGATTTTCTGCGCTCACTGTTTTTTGTTATTGATGTACTCATGTAGAGTATTCGTCAGTGTCTTTGTTTTTGTTGTTGTTGTTTGACTTTAGGTTTTTTCTGTTGTTTATTTTTTAGTTTAATTACAATGTATTACTACATATATTACTAAAAAGTAATACAAAAATGTATTACGAATGTTATAAGTTTATTTTTATTTTCTTATTTTTTAAAGTTAATTAAAATAACAAAATATATACGCGTAATATGCATGTAATAATAATAAAACGGTATCACAATATTTTGTCACTACGATTTTTGTTTATGGTTTATTTATGCTTTTATAGAAAATAAACGCTTGTACGTTTGTTCACTTGAACGGTACAACGAGAACTGGAATTTTATCTATTTAACTTCGAAATTTTGATTTTGTCCTATATGTTTTAAAATCCCAAAGATGGGATTAAAAAGAGAAGACTACTATATAAAAGTCGAATTAATGCTGTATTTAATGAGCCCTAGTCCATGTGTGGACTTTTGGTCCTTATTTTGGGAATTTTGGGATTAATTTATCCTAGTGTGCACAGAAGATTTATGAGATTTGCTTAATTTATACAAATTTTATTGCATATTTAATAATTTTTTTCCTTAAATTGGACAAATTTCCCATAATTTTTCGAAATTTTCGGGGATAAAAAGTATTAAAAATTTGTTTTATGTGTGTGTTTTTTTTAAGTTTTAAATATAGATAAAACAATTTCCTACCAATCAAAAAGATTAACCTCAATATCAATCTCACGCGCAAAACTATGTGTCCTTAAATATGACAGTTCCAGTATTTATGTCATTTTCTTAAGTGGCGATGTGTACTACCTCGGCAGGTCTTTTATTACAAAAAAAATTCTGAAAATTATACTGTACCAGGGTATGGAAAAATTAAAAATTTTAAGTTTGAAATGCTTTTTACTTGATCGTTTCAAAACATCGGCACAGCCATTTACAAATGGCTGAGTTATTTTCAAAATATTTTAATTCTGTCGCACTGTGAATTTTTATTGACATTGTGTTGAGACTATCTACCTTCAAGTATACGTTTGTATTTTTTTTTAATTACTGTATTTTGCATATCCGCACTTTGTGTATTTTTTTTACTGCTGCTTGTTTACGGAGCGCTAGTTATTAGCAACAGCAGAAACACGAAATAACGTATGGAAAATAAATCAAATAAAGGTTTCTTACTGCAAAAAACCAATAAAATTGTAATTACAAACTGAAGAAAATTGGATTGATAGTCCTCTTTTATGATAAATACAAAGATGTTTACGACGACCATAACAAAAGCTGGCATCAGTGTAGATTGTAGAGAAAGTTGAACAAACACACAAAATAACAAATTCTGCTATAGAAATGCACCAACTTGTTATTTTTAAACAAATAGTTATTTGTTGTTAGCGCGTGTTTGAATAAATAGTCCCAAATGAAAAAGTAGTGCTTCGCGTTTTTCGTTAAAAAGTGCAAAAAAAAAGATTGAACATCAAAAAGTAAGGCAAAGTGCTTTATCCAAAAAGGAAACAACAATAAAAGCCTTAACATAAGAAAGTAAGGCAAAGTGTTTAAACCATAAAAGAAATAACAGAAAAAGCCTGAACATTAAAAAATAAAACGAAGTGCTTAATCAAAAGGGGAAATGACAATAAAAAAGCCTGAAAACTAAAAAGTAAGGCAAAGTGTCAAATCCAGAAAGGAAAATAATAATAATAATAAAACGCAAACAGAAAAAAGTAAGGTAAAGTGTTAAATCCAAAGTGTTCATACACTTAAAAAAAAACAGCGAATTTAAAGACAGGAAGACTGGCCATTCGTAACGGAAAAGGACCCAAGTACATCAAGGTAAAGGATAACCCCTAACACGTTCAAGATCCCAGATCTTCGGCGTTGGCAATAGAAATGTTATTTTTAAGCTACATGTAAGTAAAAGCAATCTTTAATTCTAAGGATTTTTTTTAAAGAAATTTTTGTTAAAATAATTGGCTATAAAATAGTTGATTATAAAAAAATTTTAAAGAATAAAAAAGAGTTGGAAAATTAAAGAAAGATAAAAATTTTATTGATAAATGAATATAAAAATAAAAATAAGAGTAAAATCAATATAAAAAAATAATAAGAAAGAAATAAAAGAACGAATTTAAAAAAATTTTACTTACTTTAAGTAAAAGAAAAAATGAGAAAATATGATAAAGCAACCTTGCAAAAAATATATATTTTTTTAAATTTCTAAAATATAAAGAAAACTTTGCATAAGGTGGAAGTTGTTGCGATTCTTACGAGACCCTCCAACAACCGAGAAAAAAGGAAAAGACAGAAAGAAAAAAGAAGTAATAATAAGAAGTAATTATAATATAAGAAAATTTTAAAATAATTAAGAGTTCTAATCTAAGTAATATATTGCAAATAAAGAAAAGATTTATATAAGAAAAAATTGTAAATAAAAAAATAACTAATGATTCAAAATCATAAAAAATTAAGCTTTAAACAAATCAAACCATTCCATTAAAAGAAATATTTTAAATAATTTTTTCCTCAGTTTTAATTTAAAAGATTTTCGAAATGTTGATGCATCAGATCGTGTACCTGATGTTGTCAAATATCTTAGACAATTCTCAGGGAAACCTGGAGAGTTCAATTCATTGAGAAAGTTTGTAGATAGAATACTCCAAATGTATGGTCAAAATAAAGGTACACCAATATATTTTTCTATTTTACATACGATTCGTCACAAAATTATAGGTGAAGCTGATGCGGATTCTGAGTCGTATCGAACACCATTAAATTGGGAGAAGATGAGAAAGTGCCTAATGATGCACTATTCAGTCTAACTCAACGCGGAAATTCAGTTCAGGAATTTTATCAGCAAGTTTATTAACCCTCCGATGTTCCTATGGGTCTGGCCAGACCCATTCGACCTTTAAATGTCTGTAGTTCTTTTTTAAAAAGTAGCTGGGGCTTCTTAATCCATGACTTCCTAAAATATAGTGTGATTTACACAGTGAAGTAGTAAAATTTTAATTTTTAGCATATTTGTTGTACAAAAAAATTATTGTAAGGTACTTTCATTAATTAAGCTCACATGGGTCTGCGCAGCGGCAGAGATCAGTTATTCTAGTTGATATTTCGAAATCAAAGTAAACACGAGATTTTAATTAATTAGTGGAAGTTTTTTTTAATAAAATGGAACAAGTACCTATGGATGAAGATGATATGATGGCGCGTTTGCTTCGTAAGCTAAGTGCGACAACTGTGAGTCCGGAAGAACGGGAGCGACTTCAGGCGCATATTATAGAAATTATGGGACAGGAGTCCGATTCATTCGAAACAAGTGGCGAAGTAGAAGATGATGACTATTTTCCAATTGATGAAGATTTTGATGAAGCATCAGACACAGAACAGGAAATCGTGTTAGAGGCCGTTCTGTGTGACAACCACGATGATATTGAGGATTTGTATAAAGAAGCCATTGCACTTCAAGCTCCAACCGTAATTCAATCATCCAGCGCATCTGTTACTCAGGACCTTATGTACCGGTCGAAAGACGGTAAGATGTGGAATTCAAATCCTCCACCACTTGGGAGGCCTCGTTGTCATAATGTTATAACTTTTACTCGTAAAAGGCCAATCCTAGGAGCACCACCTAGCCATCAAGCTATTTTCAAGTCATTAGTGTCTCCTGAAATCGTTAGTATTATTGTGCGGGAAACCAACAGAAAAGCCGTTGAAGCAGTTCGTCTGTGGAATGAAAAACATCCCAATAATAAACACCGATCTTGGGTAATGAGTAACGTAGACGAAATGTATGATTTTTTTGGAATGTTGCTAATTGCTTGTGTGTTCCACGCGAATTCTCAGCTCGCAAAAGAATTGTGGGCGAATTATAATATGCCAATTTATAAGGCCACTATGTCCTTGAATCGGTTCAAACGCTTAACTACTTTCATCCGTTTCTGTAATAATTATACCCTGTTATAATAGGAACACTATATAAGGGTTAGCTATAATCGTGTATAATGTATAATCGCTACATTGCCTACACCATTACTAAAGTAATCATTACCATCTAGGTAATTCACAAAAGTAGTTAGCTAAATTAGATCGTTACGTAGTTACCAAAAAGAACGGCCATATTAAAAACTAAACTAAAAGAATAAGTCAAGAGATATTTTAATAAAATAAAGATTTCCTTTTTTGTATACAAAACCACAAGTGTTTAATTATAAATAATAAAAGCAAGCGCTTTTATTACATGGTGTCAGAAATGGGATACAAGGCGCAACAAGTATTCTATCGTTTTTATCGGAAAGACCACCACGTGAAAGATGGCATCGAATTATCGTCTGCCTTCCGAGCTGGATTGTTTAAACTAAGCCAACGATTGGCCTGATTGGAAGCGGAATTTTTTGGTATGTATGATTGCCAGTGGAAAGGACGAAGAATCTGAAGACACCAAAATTGCTAATTTCATTTGGTTAATTGGGACTGATGGTGCTAATTTGTACAACACATTGTTTCCAAACGATGGAACAAAAAAATCGTTGCTAGGTACCACTACTGTTGGTACAGCTGTTACTCAGCGTACTCTTGATGAGGTTCTTGCGAAATTCGATCAACATTGTTTGCCACAGCGAAATATTGCAATGGAATCTTACAAATTTAACGTCATTTCCCAAAAAGAGGGCCAAACATTTATGGAATTTGAGACCGAATTGCGGACTCAATTACACTATTGCGAATACAAATGTGAGTGTGGTAAACTATATGAGGATCGAATGTTACGAGATCGTTTTATTGTGGGAGTGCATGATAAAAAGTTGCAACTAAAACTTTTGGACGGCCGAGATGAACAATTAAGTCGAGTCATCGAGACATGCAAAACACACGAAGCTGCCACCTCTAACAAAAATCTACTAGATGCCAAACAGCCGGCAGTTAGCGCTCTGAAGACCGATGACCGTGGTAAAGCAGTCACTAGAATTTGCTTTAATTGTGGGGGTCCTTGGACTGCAAGTCACGTAAAGGAATGTCGAGCAAAAGAGGCCACATGCTATGCCTGCCAAAAGAAAGGTCACTTCCAACGAATGTGCCGTAAGCCAAAAAAACCATCAAATGGGAATGATGCCAGCAATGCCAGACCGAGAGTAGCTGAACTCAACTGGAGCGATGTAGTAGGTAATAGTAATAAAATTAGTTTAGAAAATAGTATATTAAGTAAGAAAAATGCTCTTAGGTTAAATACAATAGCAGCTGTGACTAGTCAGTGGATCAAGAATTATAGGGTAGGAAACAGAGTGGTCACATTTAAATTGGATACGGGAGCCGATATAAATTGGATACGGGAGCCGATATAAATTGTATACGAGTTGACATTGTCACGGACTTGGGGATCGAAATATATCAAAATAATAGTAAAATTTCAGTTGTGGATTACAGTAATAATAGAATAAAGATTTTTGGCTTTTGTATTCTTAAGTGTGTAGAAACTATTTCTGGGACTGAATATATTGCACAATTTGTTGTGGTTGATCGGAGTTGTGAACCAATACTGGGGTTGGAGGCATGTCAAAGGTTTGGATTGACAAAACGTGTAGATGCTAATAGTAGCAAACATACGGGGTCAAAGGAAGTATTCATGGATAGATACGCGGATGTTTTTCAGGGTGTGGGAAAATTTCCAAAAACTTTTTCAATTTCATTAAAAGAAAATTCTCAACCGGTACTACACTATAGAAAAAGGGTACCAAATTCTTTGTTAGACAAACTAAGGGATGAATTAGAGAGCATGGTAGATAAGGGTATAATTGCTCCCGTTGATTACCCAACGGATTGGGAAAGTAATTTACAAATAGTCGAAAAGCCCAACGGAGAACTCCGTATATGTTTGGACCCAAAGGCATTAAACAGTTGTATTAAGCGCGAGTATTTTTTGATCCCTACAATAGATGACCTAACTTCAAAATTAGTACATAAAAGTGTTTTAACCGTGCTAGATTTGAAAAGTGGGTTTTGGCACATGGAACTGGACAAGAGGAGTTCAGATTTTACAACACTCCTCACTCCTTTTGGAAGGTTCAGGTTTATACGAGTGCCATTCGGTCTCAACTGCGCGCCAGAAATGTTCCAACAAGAAATGGTGCGCATCTTTGGGGACATAAAAGAAGTTCTGATATATTTTGATGATGTTGCCATTTGCGCAGTTGATGAGAAGGAACATGATAGGGTGATGGAACTGGTTATGAGTAGGGCTAGAGAGAACAACATAAGATTTAACCCAGACAAAATTCAATATAGGCAAAAAGAAATAAAATTCATGGGAAATATTATATCTGCAGGAAGAATTAAGGCTGATTTAAAATATCGGGATGCTATATTAAAAATGAAAAGACCTGAAAATAGAGCAGATGTTTTACGGTTTTTAGGTATTTTGAAATATTTAGCAAGGTTGATTCCAAATCTTTCAAGGCAACCTGCTGAATTGAGGAAATTAACGCATAATAATGTGGAATTTCAATAGACGGAGAAACATGAAATGGAGTTTAAACAATTATTGGGGATAGTTGCGTCAGAGCCAGTATTGGCTATATTTGATCCGAAGGCACCCGTGATAGTACAGACGGATGCATCCAAGGATGGTCTAGGGTGTGTCATTCTTCAGAAGGGTCATTCTGTAATTTTTGCTTCTAGGACCCTGAGTAAAAGCGAACAGAAATGGGCTCAGATTGAAAAAGAACTTCTGGCAATTGTATTTGCATGTCAACGCTTTCACTTTTTCTTATATAGACGAGAATTTATTGTGGAGTCAGACCACAAGCCATTGGAGGCCTTGGTAAAACGCGACATAGAGGACGTGACGATGCAACTTCAGCGCATGTTCATGTTTTTGTTGAAATATCCATTAATAAAAGTCGTGTATAAACCAGGCAAAGAATTATTAATGGCTGATTGTTTGTCGAGAGCGCAATTGGAAGTGGAAGAACTTTCTGGGGTTATTCACTCAGTAACCAAATCGGTTTGTTTAACGCCAGAGAATTAGTGTACTATCAGGAAAGGTTAAGAGGTGATGACGTGTATTCGCGGATTTGTAATTATGTCGAGAATGGATGGCCTGGATTCCATAAACTTGACAAACTTAGTAAGAAATTTTACAAGTTCAAATCAGAATTACATGTAGAAGACGGTTTACTATTTTTAAATCACAGATTGGTTGTACCGACTGAAATGCAGCGCAGAATGGCAGTTTGGCTCCATTCACCGCATCTAGGTATAGAAAAAACGCTTGCCAGAGCAAGAAAACTTTATTATTGGCCTGGTATGAATGAACAAATCAGGGAGTTAGTGTCAGCCTGTAAAGTCTGTGAAGGATTTAAAGGAAATAATCAAAAGGAACCATTGCTTCAGGATGAGATTCCAAATTACCCGTTTCATAGAGTAGCAATGGATCTATTCGATTATGCTGGTCGCACGTATATAGCAATTTTTGACGCGTATTCAAACTTTCTCATTTCTGTCCCTGTTCGGAACAAAACGTCTACACATATTATAAATACTATTTGCCAAATATTTAATATTTTGGGGTACCCGACAATAATAAGGTGTGATAACAGTCCATTTGGATCTAGGGAATTCTCGAAATTTTCTGCAGATTATAATGTACAATTTAGATTTTCAAGCCCAAGATATCCACAAAGTAACGGACTAGCGGAAAAAGGCGTTTCAATTGCGAAAAATATCATTAAGCGTTGTGTAAAGACAGGTGATGAAAAACAACTTCAGTATCGACTCCTAGAATACAACACAACCCCGCTAGCAGATATCCATGTTACTCCATCTGAACTATTTTTTGGTAGGCTAGTCAAAACAAAATTACCAGTATCTGGTTTGCTTCTTAAACCGAGTAATATTAATCAACAAGAAATTCGACATAGAATTGAGAACAAAAGAAAAAAACAAAAGTATTATTACGATAGGAATGCTAGACCTCTGTCAAAGTTACAGGACGATGAACTAGTTTTATTTTAAAAAAATGGAAGAGAATGGAACTATGGCAGTATAGTATCGGCTTACAATAACAGATCATATATTGTTAAGGACAAGTTTGATAATTATTTTAGACGGAATAGAAGATTTATTGTGAAAACGGAAAATGATGACTTTAATGCTTCTGATTTATTATATGAAGAGGGTTGTACGGTATCGCGAGATAAAGTTACAGGAGATAAACCATCACCAGTTGAGTTTAGAGGCAGTGGTAGCATAAGCGAGCCAGTCACTTCAAGTGAGGCCTCTTTCCCTATTGAAATAAATCCTGAAACCACTGGTTC
Organism: Cistogaster globosa; assembly: GCA_937654795.1. Taxonomy (NCBI): domain Eukaryota; kingdom Metazoa; phylum Arthropoda; class Insecta; order Diptera; family Tachinidae; genus Cistogaster; species Cistogaster globosa. Next base: position 55,444,310 of record OW569407.1, on the reverse strand, counting down.
GGGTACTGATAATGATAGAATTAACCGTGCAAATTGTAGCGGTCCTACAATAACCAGAAGTGGTCGTACTGTGAGACCGCCACTTAGATTTGGTAGGGACTATGGGGTTGATTCTTTGTCCACATACTAGTTACTTAAATTTTAAGTTAAATTAATTAATTCCAATTACATTACATATATATTAAAAAAAAAAAAAAAAAAAAAAGCGTGTAATAATTATACCCTGTTATAATGGGAACACTATATAAGGGTTAGCTATAATCGTGTATAATGTATAATCGCTACATTGCCTACACCATTACTAAAGTAATCATTAACATCTAGGTAATTAACAAAAGTAGTTAGCTAAGTTAGATCGTTATGTAGTTACCAAAAAGAACGGCCATATTAAAAACTAAACTAAAAGAATAAGTCAAGGGATATTTTAATAAAATAAAGATTTCCTTTTTTGTATACAAAACCACAAGTGTTTAATTATAAATAATAAAAGCAAGCGCTTTTATTACAGTTTCGATAATAGTAGTACCCGTGCTAAAAGGTTAAAACAAAGCAAATCAATCGCCCTGGATGATGTATGGCTGATGCTGATGACCAATTTAGAGAAGACGTACACTCCGGGTTGCAATGTAACGATCGATGAGCAGTTATTTCCATATCGCGGACGCACTCGATTTACTCAATATATTCCGAGTAAGCCTGCAATATATGGCATAAAAGTGTGGTGGGTTTGCGACTCTGTTTCAAATTACCCTTTGAAAGGTATAATTTATACGGGAAAACTACCAGGTAGCCAGCGAGAAACGAATCAAGGCGAACGAGTCGTCATGAAATTGATGGAAAAATATATGGACAGCGGTTGGAGTGTTTATGCTGACAACTTTTTTTTAACATATAACTTGGCGGAAATATTGATGGATCGTAGAGTGGGTTTTGTGGGTACCGTAAGAAAGAATAAGATCTTTATTCCACCTGAATTGCTTGACCCAAAACGCGATGTCAAAAGCACTATATTTTGTTACCACAATAATAACATCGCTCTGTGCTCCTATATGGCAAAGCCAAAAAAGGCAGTAATCATGCTATCCACTGTCGATTGAAGGGATTCAAGCCAGACCAAATTTTGGACTACAATAAATTTAAAGCGGGCGTAGATACAATGGATCAGATGTTGACTGGGTATACGTGCAAGTACTCGACCAATCGTTGGCCACTGGCAAAGTTCTACAATATGCTTGATATCGCCGGTTTGGCCTCATCCATCATCTATGACGAATTGAATCCGGCAAAGCAGAGTGATAAAACCGCACATTTGTTATTGAATTGGCAAGACAGCTATATATTCCACATATGAAGGAACGGGCGACTAACCCATTAGTATAGAGGCTTGCTCACATAAGGCGAGCAATGAATCTATTCAATATTGATGTGGGTACAATTTAAATACACACTTCCATATGTATGTATTTCTGTAGAAAAAGATGTGTATGTATGTTTTCATATGCATGTATAAACTAACTTATAATTAAATATTTCATTATTATTAGGTACCGGACTCTTTGCCGTCGACATCAGACGCAGCATAGAAACAAACATATGCTCAAGCAGCTTCAACACGTTAATCATGCTATCCTTGCGCTTCTTCTTCTTCGAAAAAGCGACGTAAAACTCGTTATAACTGCAGTAAATGAACTCGTTCGATATGTCTCGATGAACATTCCATGCAATTACATAATTGCAAACCCAATTGCTTTTTGTAATGCATATTAAAGCACTTAAATAAATAAATAAAATTATTTGTAAAACTTTATTTCTAACATTATTTTTATGGGTCTGGCCAGACCCTTATGATGCACTTAACGTATCATAAGTCACCGAACATCGGAGGGTTAACACCTTTCATTGATACTCGATATGATTGATTGCCTGGAATTGGGAGAAGAGGCTTTGTCTGCAATGACACCCACGTACAGAAGTAAGGTTCTCGATACATTCACCGGGGGTCTTAATAGCAATTTGGCATTTTGTTATATTTTTTTAAATAGTCAAAAAGAAAAATTGTATACCAATAAACCTATAAGTCCAAATGGCGCTATATTCCAAAATTTGTGTGCAAATTTGACGGTGGATTATAAGCGTTTTGAAACAACAGCTAAAATACCAGGCATGGCTCTAATTGTTCAGTACATTTTTAGCTTTTGTTGGTATTTTTAAATAACAAAAACTTGGTATATTTTATAGTGCAAGTTAAAAACACTGTAATCTTTAAATTTTTTCAAGTAAAAAGAACAATTTGTAGAATTTGTAAATGCAAAACATTTATATAACAATTAATGCAATACAAAAGGACAAGGCAAGGAATACAGCGCTTTTACTTGATTTAATTTTACTTGAATAAATATAATAAATTTTTAAATAATAATTACAAAGAAATTATAATATAAATTAACAATTTTACATCAATTTATATAATACTCGTTATTGACGAAAAGTTAACGGCGCACAGTGGCTGAAAATCGTTTTTTGTTGGCCAAAATTCTGTAACTTTTGAACCGATCACAATATTGAAATAATTTTTTTTTAATGGATAGATATTTAGTTCAGCTTGATTCAGTTTCAATTACATTAAAATTGATTGAGGAATTTTTAAGGAATTCGAGGTCAAAGTTGAACATTTTAATTTTTTTAACTTTCAGAGTGAAGTATGGGTTTATTCTGTGTGTAACATAGTAAAATATCCCTCTAAGATCTAAAAAAGTATATATATTCTTGATCAGTGATGAAATCTAAGACGATATAGCTATGTCCGTCTGTCCATACGTCCGTCCATCCATCCGGCCGTCCGTCCATTCGCCTGTCTGTATGAACACGATTCAGTCTAAACGAAAAGAGCTAGACCCTTGAAATTTGGTACATATATATCTTGAAGGATAGGGCAGGCTAAGTTCGTAAATGGGCCAAGTCGAACCAGGGGGAAAAAAATTCCCCTAAGAAGAACTAAACCAACCCCTGAAAAACTACACATTTTTACAAGTTTTTTTGTAAATTTGTTAAGCAAATGAAACATTTTTATGTCAAAGAAGGTTCAAGATCTTTACCCTGGAGCCAGAAAATCATAAAAATTTATTTTTGAACCCCGCCCCGTTTTTGTGGGCGTTTATATAGCATATTATATGAAAAATAGTGTCAATAATTAACAAATTGTATTACCTAAGCCTAGATTGCATAAAAAATTAATTTTTAAGCTTTCATGACGAATGGAAAATGTACTCGGCTCTTCTGCGCTACCTTCACCTCACCCCCTAAAAAAAAAAAATTTTTTTTTGGTTAAGCAACAAGAAAATATAATTTGATCTTCTTCGCTACCTTAACCTCACCACCCCGTTACCCCTCCATCAACCTATATAGTTGGAAGGTATTTAAGATTCGACTCGGTCGAATATAACGTTTTAACTTATTTTTTTACTAATACAATGTTTTCCGTACTTAAAGAATAATGAAAGGCAATTATAATTTTTATTCGTTTGACTTAAATATTAATTGCAAATATTCCATATTTTTTTCTGTGCTATTTCTGTTCTTTAGCAGTTTTTTGGCTTCTTCATCTAAATCCCGATGGTCCACTTTCCATTGATTTCGAATACTGGATATGAACGGATCTGACGTTGCCAATAATATATTAAATAGATCTTCATTTGTTGAATTCCGTGAAATTTTCCTAGTATTGTGCTCTCTATAAAATATGTAATCCTTGTTCCTTTTTTCCTGAGCCTCCTCTGATAGATCTCCAAGTGGCACCAAATGATATTTAATGACATCTTCACCATGATAAAGGATTTTATGAACTGTTGCAGACATATTTCTCCATGGGTAGTTAGTTGTATATATTTTTGCAGTTTCCTTAGCATAATCTCAAAATTTTCTACAGTCAATTTCTTCATTGCACGCAAGTACTTCTAGTATTATTTTAAATCTGAAAATAAGGTTAAAATCCACTCCTGTTATTTCAGATGCTGTTTCTGGATCTGAAAAGAATCTTCTTGCGGTATTGCCATCATTTGTATTGCCTGACCCTTGTTTTGGCTGATCTATAATCAGTCCACGTTTGCGATATTCATCTTGAACATGTTTCTTTTTTGAACTTCTTAACTCTTTGTTGGTCTCGTTGTTTCTTATTGATCCTGAAGACCCGAAATCCAAATCATAACTGATTTTTAGTATGTGTTCCATAAGTCGTATTCTTGCGTGTAGTGGTGATAATCCAAATTCATATGCATCGGTATTATCTAATGATTTTGCTGGGACTTGGTTTAATTGGGTTGATGTTGCTTGGCATATAATGCAGCTGGATGCAGCCTTCGTGTTAGTCAAAGCCTGACCCACTTTTCCATCTATCATTGTCAGGACTAACTGGTAGCTTACTTTAATTTGCTGCCCATCTAACTGTAATTGTAATGGCTGTAGTGTTGTAATTTGGGCCTTGATATCACTAATTTCTTTATTAATAACATCATTTGTTTCTTTTTTGAATTGAAATTTGATTGGCCTGCAGTATTTCGTAGAAGATGGTGTCTTACTTTTCCAAATATACATTGTTTGCGTTGTACTAGTCGAAGGCTCTGAATCTTCCAAAATCTTTTTCAATCGCAATGGTACAAATGATACCATGAACATATCTGAGTCAGAAATATTTTCACATACAGCTTGTTTATATTGTTTTTGTCCCGAAGAACCATCACATCCCCATTTACAAAAAAGAATTAACTTTGTGTTTCTGTATTTCTTCAACTCATTTCCTGTTATTGATTGCAGCAAGCGTTCGGCTGTGTGATCAAGTAGAGATTGTAGTTGTACCTCTGCCGAAATTTGTGTGATTGTAATAGTGTCCTTTGATGGCAAACAGTCCATTTTAGCAGCGGTTATGGGATGATATGCTGGATATATATTTGAGCCTTTTTCAATCGCACGCTGTCTGAGTTTAATATATTGCTGTTTTGTTAATTTCAAATCCAGAAATAATGCTAATGCCTCCTAATTTGTGTACTGTATTGCATCATTCGGAGTTGGTATACTTTTAAGAATCCGTTTTGTTCTCGGTGGACTAGCTTTAACAACTTTTTCAATGATATCCACTTTTGTAAATTGGTTCTGTGATCGTAATTGATGTAGGAAAGATTCTTTTATATTTGTAGAACCAAAGGCATCGTTAATATCTTTAAGCTTCCGCATCTTAGATCTATCGCTGCAGTTGTCCACTAATGATTTGCGTGGTCTTCCAGCCTTATCTTGCTTTGCTGTTTCTGCAGCGACAGTAAGTTGACCTTCTAACCACTTTGCACTTTTTATATAAAATTTTTGTTTACTGTACATAACTTCTTTGTAGCGTTTTTTTTAGTGCTTTGACGAAATTATATAATTGCTCTTGCATTTCGGTGCTACACGAATTTAAGTTTAATTTTATTTTAACGTAACTAAGAACATCTTCCTGATTTTTGTTTTTAAAATACACTTCGGCCAGTTCTTTATAACTGAAGCTCTCCATTTTCTTCTGAATATTTTTATTTGCGTTTGTTATGTTTTATCCGTACACTTAAAGGATTAAGTTATTACTGAGTAATCCCTTAACGAATCCGTACCTTTATAAATTTATAGATACATGTTCTTCACACACTGATCTTTAATTTCATAGCAGGTAGCGCTTAAATTGAACAAAACTGCACTCATGCGTCAATATGGGGTTGTTTTTTAACTTTAGTGGTTTAATGTCGCAATTATTGTTATAAAATTGTTTATGACTTTGGTTGACCCTAACATTTGATAACAGGTAAATTTCGAAAAAGATCATATGCTTCCTGTAGAGCCCATTGTGATAATTTTATTACTTATTTTTTGCTGATCAAAACAAAGCCATTAAACCCTTTCGAAGGTATTATATTTATTTCTTTTAGTTATACGTAGCCTAAACTAAAAAAAATAAGCTTTTAGGCAAAAAAATGAAAATTTAATACACCATTGTATAAGAATTTTTTTCGAGTAATTTCATTACAATGAAAAAAGTGTTCTACAGGCGGCTCGTGGCGGGTGCAAAAGTATATATAGCCTTAAAGAGGACACTTTCACCTTTCTCGTGGTTGTATACGTTTCTTGTTCCCTTTTGTTCCCTAGAAGTTCTATTCCACTAAAATTTAAATTTGAGGAAAATATAGTAGTTTCATAAATATTTCATAATGCCCCTAATATTAAACGCTAGAGCTGTGCCTACTTATAACAACTAAAGACAATAATCCTACCAACATTATAAAAAACCGCAGACCATTATCGATGATAGCTTGCGAGTAGTAACCATTTAATTTTGGTAAAAAACCAAAGAAAAACACCTTTTTCTGAAATTAAAAAAAAGTTGAGTTTGACAGCATGCCACGCCCACAATTATCAATATTTTAACATAATTTTTTGGCTACCTTAATTTGGATATATTAACTACAAAATGACGTAAAAATTTTAAAAATCAGTGACAAAAAAAAATTTACTTTTGGCCAACGAAAAACGATTTTCAGCCACTGTGCGGCGGTGAAAAAAATTAAGAAAATTAAGTTTATCTGGCAACAATTTCTTTATCGTACGTACCGTTTAAATTGGCGATAAGTAGTCAAAATTAATGCAACGTATACAACAGTCATCACACTATGCGATACATACTTAAAGTGGATTTGCTTTAATTTTTTTTGGAATTGTGAAAAAATATTGGTTCATAGGGTATATATCTAACCTTTCATAATATGGCATAAAAAAAATATTTTGTCGCAAAACTACATATATATATATATATATAAATATATACTAAAGTTCGCTATATCTATACTAGAGTTTCCATAAGTTTATTATTAAAGGCTTTTTTCTTTGTTTATTTTATGTACACACTCCTGTTTTAAATGTATGTATTTTTGGCGTGTTTAGTGGTACCAGATTAAGCGATTGCTTATTTCTTAAATATCGGACCGATTTAAATGACGTAAAGACGGTGCACTAAAGCTCGTCATTATCAAGAATAAACAAGTTCTGTTGATAAACAGAGAAGAAAAAGGGTTGAGACATACTTCGCTTGAATGTTAAGTTATATACAAAAAATTCTTTTCTATTTTTACATAGTTTTATGTTATGTTTTCAAATTTTTAGTTAAATAATTGTTATTCATTACAACGTCTAACTACCGCTATAGAAATTTTTACGACATTAATTTTTATTTGTAAGACGTAGACAATATAGCTTTGTATATAGTAACAATCAATTCTAGAGAAACTGAAAAACATAAGAAATAAAAATTTTGCTGCAAATCTGAAAACTCAGTACATTGCATGCTCTTAAACCACAGGAAAGGTGTACAAACTTAACTACGAATGGTTACAAAATGATATTATTTCTCAAAGTTCATCTACAATCTTCAGAGAGAAAAAGACCAAATAAAACTGAAAAAGTTGTAGAGCAAACCTAAGGATTTTAAACAGCATTTCTTCACGAACTTAAATTCACTTTGGAGGAAGCCCTCGCACTATTTTTCGATTTAAAATAAAAATCGATTAAAGAAACCACCGAAGCCATCAGATATAATTTCTGTCAAAAAAGAATATTATAACCGTTACTTCAAGTTCAGGGTCTACGAATGGTTACAAAATGATATTATTTCTGAAAGTTCATCTACAATCTTCAGAGAGAAAAAGAACAAATAAAACTGGAAAAGTTGGAGAGCGAGCCCAAGGATTTTAAACAGCATTTCTTCAGGAATTTAAATTCACTTTGGAAGAAGCCCTCGCACTATTTTTTGATTTAAAATAAAAATCGATTAAAGAAACCACCGAAGCCATCAGATATAATTTCTGTCAAAAAAGAATATTATAACCGTTACTTCAAGTCCAGGGTCTATCTAAACATACTGCAGAAAGATTGTTAAATATACTTGATTCTTATTATTTGAAAGACCTTTGAAATCGTCCCATTACTCTTATGTCTGTATGGATTAGAGTAACGTAATGATTAAAATTAAATAGTTGCTAATTTATTTATTGTTTCTTTCCTCTCATTGCGTTTAACAATCTGCAGTGCCAGCTTAGAGCATTTAACAAGTTCAGCAAGAGAAATTAATGTATGAAAAAAGTAAATTTCTGCTTCAACAAAGTATCAAAGACCAATAAAATTGGCATTCACAAAAGGAAACGAAAGATTCCATAACGTAATAATTAAAAGCTATGATGGAGACACCCAGTTCTCCAATAATTTTTTTAAAGAAATGAAAAGCATTATAATTATTGTTATTAATTTTTAATACAATTCAAGTATATTTCATTGATAAAATATAATTTAAAAAGAACAAGAAGATAATTTATAAGATAATAATTACATGAAAATAAAAACACGAATTCATTAAAAATGAATCTTCTATATTTTAAACAAACTTTTTTGAATTTATACAGGGTGTAAAAGTTTATGTCATTTAGTATACATATAATTAAAATTACGTTTAAAATTAATATGGTTCTACCAAAATATTGCAATTTAAAATCTTCTGAATTCTATTTAAGTACATTGGCATGTTATCAAAATACGGCTTATACGTTATAAAGAAATCATATACTTACTGTAGGAAGTTGAGTTAACAAAAATTAAATAATAATTTTGCGCTAAGTACCGTATTATTAAAAATATTTACAAATTATAAATCATAGATATTTTAAATTTTTTTTTGAAATCATATAGCAGCCACCAGTTGCCACAAGCGCAATCCAATATAAGCGATTATCGAAATAAGACGAAAAAAAGTGTTGTCTATTAGCTAAAATATAAGTTTTAAAATTCTTACAAATTTTCAAGAGTTGCTTCATTATATAAAACTATATGGCATAATATAAATTGCTGTTAAGAGTTTGGAATATCTATATTTTTAACACTACAATCTGCTGTATTCATCCTGTCTTAGGCGTAAACATCAATTTTGAAATTACATACTGATAAAAGACTTAAATTAACGGAATTCGCATAAACTTTTTCCACTGGACTACGAATACTTCTTATTAACATATATAAATTTAGAAACTATATTAATAGACTAAAATTACATGATATCACTATTATTAGAGAAATAATTGACCCTCAAAGGGGCTACAATTGGACTAACAGTTTTATGTATCCCCACTTGGTTTGCAAAATGAGAATATTGTTTTTAATATGACTAATTCTTTACCGGATTTTTTTGAAAAAACTATTCCTGGTTCACATAGGGGTAAGCCAGTTTTTATTTTTAATTTTTTTTAGATTGTAAGTATTAGTTATAAGTTTAATTTAGTTCAGGAGATATTCTCTGAAGACACTGTTAGCCACGGGAGCAATGGTATTTGCATTCTAATTTATCATTAAAAATGATTTACATATGTATGTATATATACATACATTACATTATAATCTTAAATTATCTTTTGTTTAATACCGTTTGTAAAATTTACTGTTGATGGGGAAAAAAGGAAGGTTTAATAAATTTAAAAACATATATATATATATATATATATATATATATATATATATATATATATATATATATGAAATGAATTTATAAATATATATATTAAAAGAAAACCAATAAAATGCATAAGAAAAATAAATATGTTAGTTGTGGGCATTTTCATTTATAAATAATAGTTCGATTATATGTTATCGTAAAATGACACCAGGCTCACTTATAACGAGTTAACTTTCGGTTAACTAAAAGTGAACTAGCTTTTGGTTAACTCACAATGAATTAACTTTTAGTTAACTCGCTATTAGCCGAAGTTTGGTTAACTCAAAATAGCTAGCTTGTAGCTAACTAATTTTGAACTAACTCATGGCTAGATCAAAACTGATGCAGGGTGAGTGAGTACTTACTCATTCGTAGGACATCGTGTGTAAAAACTGAATAGCTTTTAACAAGGTAAATGAGCTAGTTTTTGAGTCACCTATGACTCATTTCTGGCTAACCACTGACTAGTTTTGAGTTAGCTAAATTTCCAACAGGGTATTGTTATTATCGTTTTACAATTTTTTATTTTTATTATTCTTAAAGGGCATTAATCACCCGTTTTATCTATTATTATTCGCTTTATTATATTGTTATTATTTTTGTACTTTTAAAATTCATTAATTTTTAATTTTTGGTTTTATTTATTTATTTTCTTTTCTCTTTTATTGATTATTATTCTTATTATTATTATTATTAACATTTTTACTACTAATATAGGTATCATTATTTCAGTATTACGATTATGATTATTATCGCTATTATTTTTATAAGTATTAATCCTTTTTTTTTTTTTTTGTTATTTATATTAATAGTTTTTTTTTTTTTTGTTTTTGATAAACATTTTTTTTATATTCTCAGTTTTAAATAATCCATCTTATATTTTTCATTATTTAGTGTTATTATCATTTAGTGTTTATACTATTACCATTACTATTACTATTATTCTCAATAGTATTATTATCATTATTATAATTATTAGAATTATAATTATCTTCATTATTCTTTTTAATGTTTTTTATTTTTTCCTCCTTTTTTTTCTGATTCTCTATATTTTTTTTTTTCAAATTTTCATTATTATTTAAATCAATTATTACCTTATTTAGCTATTTTTCATTATTTTAACTAGTTTTAATATATTTATCTTTTTCTTTTATTTCATTTATTCACATTCTCAACTCTAATAAAGTTTTTTGTTTCTTAATCTAGGTTAAGGTTTCTGAGGTCGTATTAAGAGGAAATAAATTAACTGGGGACCTCTAACTAAGAATCCAGCTGAGTAAGTGGACCACAAACTATTTATATTATTTTATTCTGTAATCTATTTGTATTAAAATTTTTCCCTTTCTTACAGACGCAATATAAGGTCGTTAGCTACTTCAACAGACGTGGCAGCCATCTAATCAACAAAATGGATCAACAACCCGTTAATAGTCTAAGGTGAATTTTTAATGTTCTATTTTTTTCCATGCTTGTTAGGTATTTGGTATTTTACGCAAAAAAAAAAACAAACAACGCTGAAACCATTGCCAGTGCAATTTCTTAAAATAAATAATTCCTTTGTTGCTTTGAATCGCAGTAAGCCAAACTCAATCACGTTATGGCCTTAGGTGACTAATAACCCCTAGCTCTTAATGGCACAGATCCCCAGAGTAATCATAGGGTTGCACTTCTGGAGTCTTAACGATCCGATGAGGTACGCCTGCTTGAGTTGGCATAATGAAAGGAAAGCATTGTCTGTCAAAAACACAAGTTATTTTACTGGCAAGTAGTTTAAGTCGTTGCGAGCGTAGAAAGCAATACAGTTTCTGGAATTATAATAAAAACTTAGCTAAATAATTTTAAAGTTAAAAAAATTAAACCTATCTTGCTAAGACCAAACAAGCGTATTAACCTTATTAAATTATTGGCATTGTTCCTTTGTTTCGGTTTGGGTAAACGTGTGCTTTTTCTGTCACTTTAGAAGTCTTTGTTTAAGGTCCTTTCCGTGAAATATTCCTAACGATTTTCCTTTCAAGTCTTCGACCTCGTATAAACAGTTTCCTACCGGCTTTACAATTCGGCATTTTAGAAACTTGCGCGCGAGCTTAGCGTTGAAACTATTTCTAAATTCACTTTGCTGAAAATTCCTACGGTAGACTTCCTGTCCCGGTATAAATTTAATCATACGGCAACGGGTGTTGTATTTTTCTTTGTTACGAAGGTACGCCTTGTGTACCGACTCTCGGATTTTCTTCCTTATAAGAGACATTTTCACCGACTTCAGGAAAATATTTAGTTCCGGATCATCTAAACTCTTTAGCTTCCTGGCTAACCCGTACACGCTACCATGACTAAACATGTTCATACTGAACAAAGCAAAATATGGCGTAACCCCTATTGATGTTTGCACTGAAGAACTAAGGGAAAATTCTATCTCGGACAGACGTTTGTCCCATTCCGACTAGTCTTCCAGTAGATACGAGCGCACAGCCGCCAAAATCGATTGATTTACGCGCTCAGACGCGTTGGCCTTTGGTGAATGTATTGCTTTGTTAAGTGGTTTAAAACTATAAAAATAAAAGAGTTACCGTACTTTGAACGGGGATACGGGCCGAGAAAATCGATGAAAATTTTTTGAAACGGATGCTCACTAATAGATTCCGCTCCCATAGGCGGACGTAGCGTTTTATTTGCCGGTTTTGTCTCCTTGCAAATTTGACAATTTGCGATGAATTCGCGAATCTGAGTGTTTTGGTTTGGCCAGTAGAAATATTCCGTGACTCTGCGGAGAGTCTTCACAACGGTGAATTGTGCGACTTGTCGATGATGGACTTGGTTAATTCATGAGGAACCCATAGTTTCCATGAAAAGTTCTCATTCAAGGCCAATCCATCATAGGGTCGTACTCGTTTATACGCGAAACCATCAACTACCTTTAAGTCAGGCAACTGTTCAGAATTTACCTCTATAGTAGAAACAAGTTCCAAATAGTCGCTGAACTTAAACGCATTTGAGGTTATATGGACCAGCCCTTCTACATCTGCCGAGACTTCATCCATTTCGTAACGCGATAGGGTATCGGGCACTACATTTTGTTTCCCCTGCCTATGCTCAATTTTGAAATCATATAATTGGAGAATTAGACTCCACCGAAACAAACGCCCACTGAGATCTTTATGTGACGTAAGCCACTTAAGGCTACTGTGGTCGGTTATCAGGGAAAAAGGCATAAGTTCTATGTAGGGTCTAAACTTCTTAATTGCCAAAACCACTGCCAGACTCACGTTCAGTCACAGAATAATTTTTCTGTGCTGGTGTTAACTTGTGCGAGAAGTAGGCGATTGGGTGCTCCTCTTCAGAGTCATCTTTCTGAAACAGGACCGCCCCAAAGCCTACATCCGACGCATCACACTGTACATAGAAATGTCTGGAGAAGTCCGGATGATAAAGAAGCGGACTCGAAATTAAAGCATTCTTGAGGCGATCAAACGTTGCTTTAGCATCATCCGAAAACTTGAATTGCTTCCCCTTCTTTAGCGTTTCGAAGATTGGAGCTGCAGTGGTAGCATAGTCTGGTATAAATTTTCTATACCAGCCTGTTGCCTCCATGAAGCTCCTAACCTGCTTAGCTGTTTTAGGGTAAGCAAAACGAGTTATCATTTCAACCTTAGCCGGATCAGGTCTTAGTTTACCGCCACCTACAATATAACCTGGATATCGTAAATCCTTAAAGCAGAATTTAGATTTCAACACATTGATGGTCAAACCTGCCCTATTTAGACTATCGGCTACCCGTGCCAACAAAAGATCATCCAAGTAGACAAAAACCCTATCACGCAGCGCCGCGGGGATCACTTTATCCATTAAAAGACATAACCTCTGGGCCGCGTTACACAACCCAAAAGGCATGACTGTAAAATGGTAAAGTGGTCGCCCAGGTACCGTAAATGCAGTTTTCTTTCTACTAGCTTGATCTAGTGGAATCTGTCAGAATGCGCCTTTAAGATCGACACTAGAAATGAAAATCATGTCTCCCAAGCGGCTAAGCAAACCCTCAATGTGCGGCAGAGGATAGGCATCCTTGACCGTCAGTGCATTGAGCTTCCGCGCGTCCAAGCACAGCTTGTTTTTTTTGCCCTTGCGGACCAAAGTAACAGGATGGCTCCATGGGCTTTCGCTGGACTCAATGACACCAAGGTCAAGCATCCTATCGAGCTCTGCGAACATAAATTTTTAAACTGCCGGAGATACAGGATAGTGTCGATCTTTAACTGGAGTTGCATCATGGGTATCGATGGAATGCGTCTCTAAATGTGTTTTTCCTAGACCTCTTTTGCTATAGGAGGGAAACATCGATATGACGGAATCTAACTTCTGTCCCTGATCAGCTGTCAGCTTACAAGTTACTACCTCTGGGTTATTTTCAGTATCTTCACCAAGACTGATATCATTAGTCGCAATACTATCTATGTTAGCAAACATTTTAAAGTCCCTCATAAAGTCGATCCCCAAGAACAACTCACGACTCAAAGTAGGCACTAAATAAAACGTTATGCCCTGCGTTGTCTGGCCAACCTTAACATTCGCTCGAACGCGACCGATAATGTGGTGCGCTGTGCCGTCCGCTGTCTTGATGACAGTAGAAAAGTCGTGGATTTTAAGCCCCGTTTTTTGTACAAACTCAAGACAGTTACAGCCTAAGCACGTTACTGTGGCACCGCTGTCCAGTAAACCCTCAATTTCGTGGCCACCTTAATTTATACGGGTGTAAAGACGAGATTCTTTACCCTCATAAAGGGAAGCCGCCGAAACTTGATGCCTTAACTTCCTCCCTTCTTTATAACGTTCCCGCGCTTTTCGTATTTTGTTCGAGACGGAACCGAAAATTCTCCGTTTGGCTTCGTAATATTCTACAATCCTAACATGTAAAGGTTTAATCTCCCTAAATTGTGGCTCTGTCTTGAAATTTTTAATTCTCCTTTCGTTTTCTAAAATTTTTAAACTATTTACACTTGGTACATTCTGTTGATTGGGAACTGGGTCTAAATCTCTGTTGTCTGCGTCTCCCCAGTCCGGTTTGCCTGGCACTTAGGACATTTTGGGGTCACGACGCTATCTCTACTACACCTAAAGCAAAAGACTCGAGTGACTGGCTCAGGACAGTCAAACAAACAAACAAAACTATGACCAACGACTTTGCAATTCCAGCAAGTGTAATTGCTCGTAGGCCGAATTGCATCTACCTCCAGATCGATCAAATCTAAATTGTCATGACTCGCTATTTCATTAACCCTCTGAGAGAAATTTGGGCGCTGCTGGTATTGATGCCGTTGGCTGGCTAATAAGTTTTCTGCACGTCTTACCTCACGACAAAATTCTGACAGCGTTCTTAAATTAACCGAAAATATTAGCTGAGCTAACGCAGGTTTTAAATTGCCCCTTATTATTTCCACCAACTGCACTTCTTCGTAGGTATTCTCTTGCTGGTTACGTAACCGTATCACTGCATTGTAAAAGTCTTCAAGTGGCTCCTGTGGTAGCTGCCGGCGATTTAAAATTTTCATTTGTTCTGATATTCTTTTTCAAATCGGCGATACTGAGCCAGGAGTGCTTTTTCTAGTTCTTCCCAGGTATTAATATGAACAATTTTACGGTAATCCCAATACCAATCCAAGGCAGGACCGTCCAATAACAGATGAAAGCTGCGTAAAATTTCATTATCAGAGCAGTTGTAATCGCTTCTCAAGGCTCCTACTCGGAAAATAAATTCTTGCACATTCATTGTTTTATTGGTGCCATCAAACTTTACACCCTATTTGCGAGTTTGAATTTGTCAAGAGACTTACCTTGATTTGGCCCCGACATGATCAGGTAATTTGGTTGTTGTGGCTGATAAGCTGATGCTGACCAAGCATCATGTGGATAGCTAGGCTGCGATCCATGTGGTTGATTATATTTAACATGCTGCTGCAACGGAGGTAACTGTTGTTGCTGTGTGCAAAAAGGCAAACGATTTTGCTCATGTAACTCATAGTGATGCTGCTGGTATGACCCATGAGCTTGTTGATGTTGGTTACCCGGTGCAGGATTTTGTTGCTGTATAACCGACTGTTGTTGAAATGACGTTTGATTTTGTTGTGAAACTGGCTGTTGTTGAAATGACGTTTGATTTTGTTGTGAAACTGGCTGTTGTTGAAATGACATTTGTAGAAATGGTGGCCGCTGATTATTTGCCATACTAGTCTGTTGCCGCAAAACGGAATTTTGGCCTGTTCGTTCATACTGAGGCGCTGGAATTAAAGGTGGTAGCTGCGGACATGGTTGTGACATTTGTGCAAACACGGTCGGTGGTGGTTGCAGCACCGCTGATGGATACGGTAAATCTGAGTCCCTTCTACTTACAGAACGTCAGAAAGCACTTGCCTTTATTCCGGACCTGCAGGCGGAAGCGGATTGACGACTGTCTGTGTCATCATAACTTGGTTTATTTCGAGCAAGGCTTGCTGTATTTTTTCGTTGACCTCTCTCATAAGACGGGCTTGGCACAAACCAACAGATGCCTCCACAAACTGCTGAATATTGCTCATGTCGACAGATCCTTCGGCGTTAGAATCTACTACATTACCTTCACGTACCTGTCGGCGAATGTTTTGAGCTGTAATACTCACAAACGACGGTGATACCACAGTCTCCTCACCACTATCACTACTAATCGAAAGATTTGGTGAGCCTGACGATGCCAAAACAGGGTTGTTTGTAGATGAAAAAGTTGTCGCTGTAGTTGTGGTGAACGTCACTGTCGTTACGGCGGTAGATGCGTTCGTGCTACGAGCAGCACTGGCGCTGGTCGTTAGCGTATTGTTTTCTTCAGATAACATCTTACTGGCTCGACGTGTTAACATCGCTAACAATTGGCAGATGAAGAAACTCAAAGGGAGCTGCTCGATAGAGCGTAAAAAAGATATAACTGCTCAGAGGAAAAAAAAATATAAATGTCTAAAGCAAACACTTAAGCAGATGAATAAGTTTAGTAAAAAAAAAACAACGTAAAAACAAACAAAAAAAATAAAAAACCAAATAAAAGCAAATCTTCACTAATTCTTCACAAAACTAGAAAAGACTACAGAATATGAAATGGCTCTTATACAAACGCGGCAGCGTTGAGGGTAAAGCAAGCGTTGCAAGGTAAGTATTTCTTTTCGAAATTCTTTGTTTGTGTTTTTTGTCAAACTTGTATTTTATGTATTTCAGAAGCAGACTCCAAAAAGTCGAATTAAAAAAAAATATGGCAGAAAAGTGGGATCTGTAACTATCCAAAAAGCAAAAGTTGCTGCAACAAATAAAAAAAACGTATCTCTTTACGGACTAGCAACCTTTTTTTTTCTTTTAGACGTTCAGTCACACCCTGGAAATAAGCTTCAGGACAACGTGTGAGTGATTTCCCAATAGTTCTTTGGTCTATTGTACATTTTAGTTGCAATAATATCTCTACCCTCTTCCTTCAACTTGAGCAATTAGAATTATTTGACTTCAGTTTTAACGTCCAACTATTCAAGCCTCAATTTAGAGAAAAATTATCGAGACGGTATAAGCTTTTAATTCTTCATGACCATACTGCGCACACTTTATGTCGCAACGGGATCCGAGGTACTCAGCTCAGGGTTGGGATGTAACATAGATCGCTTCCACGTAGTGCATCCTGGGTAACGCTAAATGATCTATACCCCCCCCCCCCTGGCACGACCTTTTTCTGTCCAAGGACCTTTCTTCCGATTTTTCGGCACGTTTTTGTTTGACTTGGGCTGGTGGTTATGGCTTCTGGACCTAGTAACACCAGGGTGAAACCCTGTGGGAACGGCTCCAGTTAAAGGTCATAACTATCTCCGTCCCGTTAAAACCCTGGCAGGCCTCATAGTACGTTCGATACCCGTCACCGTTAAGTTGGTGGTGTAGGTTTGGTTGAGTTTACTCCCAATTAGCAACGGTCTGGCTCTGAGCACCTGTCCCCATGAAGGCTGGTGCCAACCCTCGCATGGCCTCCCTGCTTGCATAGATAACCATGGGACCTTTGAGTTGACTACACATACGGGTGGAGATAGCGGCTATGAGTGGGGACCCATTTCATATGAACAAAACTTCAATTTCAACTACAAAAAAGACCACAAAGGCCAACCCTAAAAGGGGCCGGTTGTATTGCAACGGCAAAAGCCGGCAATCCATAAACAACCTTCGTCTGTGACCTCTACCTCCAGACCACAGCTGGGTGCAGCGACTCTGTTGTCTGCCTCGACATCCCGCACCGCAATCTCCAAGGGTTGCGTAATGCCCTCTTCGAGCACCACAATCACTCCTGCTACAGAACAGAGTGAAAGAGGGGCTCCCCCGCATATTGGTCCAACTACTGATGTAAGGGCATTGGTTAAGCCAGCCAAAACAACTGGTAGTCTGGGCCCTAGCACGTCCTCCTCTTCTCGTGCACACATCAACGCGTCGACGCGGGCGTATAGGACCAGAAGATCTGCCTACCGGATCCTGCAAAAGTTTGGTGGGCAAGATTCGAACACTTTGTCTGAAAAGGACCAGACTAAACTTAAATGGGCCAAACAGAACTTGGAGTCTCGCCCTCCACCTAACTTGGCACCTCAGAAACGACAAAGGTCGGCTGAGGAAACCGCTACGTCAGCCCCTCAACTGCCTAAACGGCCAAAAACTTTAGCATCCAAACCGGTGTCCTCACGTCCCCTTAGCCAGATAGTTAAAGATTGCCTCGTTTTGGCTATAATAGACACTAGTAAAAGTGACGGAACTATATCTCCAGATAATTGGAGGTTAGTACAAGCGGCTCTTCGCAGTGTCTATAAGGACATAATTTCAGCCAATACTGGCCCCTCCCCCTCATGCCGTGATGCGGGCTGGTATCAGGGGCATGTTAAATTGATCGCTTGTGCTGATCAACGCTCAGCGGACCTGTACAAGCAGGCAATTGACAGCCTAGGTGAAATCTGGTCGGGTGCTAAGCTCTTAGCTGTATCCAAAGACCAGATTTCGAACCGTCCAATATCCTTCGCCCGAATCCCGGCAGATCCCTCCACTCCGGATGAAATTCTGGTGCTGATTAAACTCAGCAATAAAGAGCTGCCTACGGCCGTCTGGAAGGTCGCTAAAGTAAGCGAGCCAAAGGGCCATTTCCGTGACGCTATCATTGTCATCAACTACGAGTCCCTCGCCCCACTTAACGCTTGTAAGGGGGAGATCAACTACGGTTTCGACTCGATCTCTCTCAGGATCTATAAGGGGGATAATATAGGGAAAAATTCTAAACTTCCCACGGAACCTCTGGTACCAGAAGCTCTATAGCTTTTTCTTCATTTTCCCATCTATTTTAGTTGGCTACTGTTTAAAACTGAAACTTAAAAACATTAAATTTGAAGTTCGCCCATTTGTACTTTTAATTCATGTAGTTCTTCGTCCATTTTTCTTTCTAGGCCGCTGACTCTCAGCTCCACGACGTCCACTCGTTTACCGAAGACTTCTGACATTTCTTGAAATTTCTCGTTTACCTTCGCTAAAGGCCTTTCTTCGTTAACACTAGAGGTTTCTTGTATTGCTCTGAGGCTGTCTTGAAATGCTTCTTGAACCTTCTGGTTGTGTTTTTCTATCTTCATCATATGCTCGCTTCGCCTCTGGTTATTTTCTTCTATTTTTTTCATTTGGCTGTCTTGCTTCTGGTAGTTTTTTTTCTAGTTTCTTCATTATTGCTGCGAACATAGAATTCAAGTCCATAATTCTAATTGTTGCTGGGGTACATACTTCAATCTCTTCTTGTTCTTCTTTTTCTCTGAATTCGTACGTCCCAATATCAATACCTCGCTGCTTGAATTCGTCTAGCAACCGCTTTTGTAATTCCGCTTTTTTGCCCGCTCTCGGCAGATTCAATTTACGCAGCTTCATTTTTAAGCGCTCGACTATTAGCAGGTCAAATTTCATTTTATTGAGTTCTTTTATTGCAAAATAAATAAACACAATTCATTAACTACTTTAATTAAATTTAATTTATTTTTATTGCTTTACGAGTATGTTAGTTGTTTTTGCTTTGTGATTAAAAGTTTTTGTAGAAACTTCTTGCTTTGTAAACAGACACATTAGGTCACTTCGTTTTACTTTGTCGGTGACAATTATTTTTATTTGTTTTTATGACTTAAATAAAGCATCTTCGCAGCACTGCCGCCCACTTAAGCCTCTTCGTCCCGAATAGGCTCAACATTACCTTTGCCATATTTGGACAGCCATTCCAGGTGAACAAGTTTAATTTTTGATCTTAGATTGTGGTATCTCTGTATTTGGTAAGCCACATCATTTAATTTCTTGATCACCTTGTATGGTTCCTCCCAGTGGGTTTGGAGACAGTCCCTTGTTGCGTTGTGGGTTATATATTGGAACTATTTGTCCTTCAGTAAATCCTTTTGGCGGGCATAATTTTGGCGTCAGTTACAGTGCTCTAAAAAATGGTGTCACGAATTAATAAAATAGTGGTTAAAACTATATTCTTAAAAATTTTAAAATGACGTTAGAAGAAGTAAAACAACAACGCGCTAACACAAAGGAAATTATTGCTCGTATTACTAATCAAATCAAAGCCAATGAGAGATGTGATGGTAAGACTCTGTCGTCAGCTGAACTAAAGTGCCAAGTGGGAACTATGGAGTCATATCTTAAGCAGATATTAACGTTTCAAACAAGGATTGAGAAGTATGATCCAAGTGACAACAGTAGGCCCAAAATTGAAATTTGTACATCGCAGCAAAAATGAATGTACAATCGCAGTTAGGTGAGGATGCTCCTAATATAACGACAGCTGAATCTACAATTTGTTTCCCTATAGCCAATCATAAGTTACCTCAACTCAACCTACCCACATTTAGTGGTAAGTACAGTGAGTATTTCAACCAAATTATCGATCGTGAATTTGGTCTTTCAAATATTGAAAAATTTAACCATTTGCTGAACTGCCTGCATGGTTAAGCATTGGAAACCGTAAAAGCATTTCACATTACGAATGAAAATTATGCAAAAGCTCTGGAAAGGCACAAGTCGCGTTACGATAATAGTACGTTGATCTTTATGGAAATATTACCGCTCTTTTTGAACTTCCAACTGTGTCCAAATATAATAGTAGTCTTGTTAATAATACATCCGCTCTTTATAGCTCTCTATTTTCGCTTGGCTCGCATAGTGTCATTGCTAATTCAAAGCTTATTTACATTATTGTTAAATTGATCGCTTGTGTTGATCAACGCTCAGCGGACCTGTACAAGCAGGTAATTGATAGCCTAGGTGAAATCTGGTCGGGTGCTAAGCTTTCAGTTGTATCCAGAGCTCAGATTCCGAGCCGTCCAAGATCCTTTGCCCGAATCCCGGCAGATCCCTCCACTCCGGATGAAATTCTGGAGCTGATTAAACTCAGCAACAAAGAGCTGCCTACGGCCGACTGGAAGGTCGCTAAAGTAAGCGAGCCAAAGGGCCACGACGAGTCCCTCGCCCCAGTCAATGCCTGTAAGGGGGAGATCAACTACGGTTTCGACTCGATATCTCTCAGGATCTATAAGGAGGATAATACAGGGAAAAATTCTTAACCTCCCACGGAACCTTTGGTACCAGAGGTTGCCGCCGGACAAACTGAACCTATACAAATGGCTCCGGCCTCCATCTGCGGTTCAGATATGTCGGATGACACAAGAAGTGTCATCTCTTCATCCGAGTTTGCTGGTGACTTTTTCCGGCAAATGATGCTCGGATCCGAATACCTGGCAAAAAGCGAGGAATCACTCCTGTCTAGCGAGGGCGATTCCGACGCTACCCTTACGGCCAAAAATAATGATGATGAGGGTTGTGCAAATTAACCTTCATCATTCCATCGCTGCTTCTGTGGCCCTGCTCCTCCGCCTGTCACAGAAAGGAGAAGATATTGTTCTGGTCCAGGAACCATGGGTTATTAATGGTCGGGTTTCTGGACTATCTATGGACGGCTACAAAACTGTCTACGTCACAGGTCAAGGTAAACCCAGAGCCTGCATTATGATGAAGTATAATATTAACGCTTTCTTTCTTCGCAGATTCAGTGACAGAGACAGCGTTGCCATAGCAGTGGAGACGGGCTCGAAGGATGTCTGGGTGGTCTCCAGTTATATGGCCCATGATCATGGTAATTCTCCACCACATGATCTGCTAAAGCTTCTGGTTGCAGAGGCTAACAACAGTCAAACGCCGGTCATCATTGGGGCCGATGCTAACGCTCATCACCATATGTGGGGCAGCACGGATGTCAATGAACGGGGTGAGTCTCTTTTTGATTTTATATTATTGCATGACTTAAGTATTGTCAATAGGGGAAGCGAGCCTACCTTCGTCACTTCGAGTAGAAGGGAGGTTCTCGATCTTACCTTGACAGGTGGTGGCTGGTCTGATATTGTCAGAAATTGGAGTGTCTCTCAAGAGTGCTCCTTTTCTGACCATAGGTATTTATCCTATAAGTTAGATCTAGGATCAGTAGGTTCCGGAGTGTCTCACTCCTACATAAATAGGAAACAAACGGACTGGAATAAATTTTGGTCCATTTTAGAGCTTGGCCTAAGGCCTGCTCCCTTTAAGATTAATGACCACTGCGATATTGATCGGGCGGTTGAATTCTTGACCTTGCAGATATGCTCTGCGGCGAAAGCGCAGACAATATCATTCCAGCGGACTTGCAACATGGCATAGACCTTATAAAACCATAGCTATTGCAAATCTACAATGCTTGCCTGGAAAATACTTACATGCCCATGGGCTGGCGTGTAGCCCGAGCTGTTTTCATCCCTAAAGCGGGGAAGGCATCTCCTATTAAACCCAAGGACTTTAGGCCCATAAGCCTGTCATCCTTCTTACTCAAAACGCTGGAAAGGATTCTTGATCTTCAGATCAGGAACTCCATTAATCCCGCGCTAATTTCTACCTCGCAGCATGCCTACACGAAAGGGAAATCTGTGGAAACAGCGCTGCATGTGTTATTATCCGATGTTGAAAAGTCCCTTTCAAATAAGGATTTTACGCTTGCAGTGTTTCTTGACATAGAAGGAGCTTTCAATAACGTCTGCCCCAATGCCGTTATAAAGGCCCTCTTGGATCTCGATCTTGATGCAAATCTGGTGGGATTCATTGCGCAACTACTGAAGACACGTATCATCACGTCCACCTTGGGAAATGATCACGTTGTAAGGGTGGTGAAAAGGGGCACTCCACAAGGTGGCGTATTGTCTCCCTTTATCTGGAATCTGGCAGTCAACACGCTGCTACGGCAACTGGACCAAACGGGTAATAGGGTGATAGCTTATGCTGATGACATTGCTATCGCAGTCTCTGGGAAGTACCTGTCAACACTAACAGAACGGATGAACTATTCGCTTAATGTTCTGTCTCAATGGTGCTGCGATTTTGATCTTACTGTTAACCCCGGAAAAACGGAGGTTATGCTCTTCACACGGAGATACAAGATCCCGAATTTTACTGCACCTAGGCTCAATGGCATTGTGCTTAGTGTAAGCAAAAGTGTGAAATACCTTGGGGTGATACTTGACCCCAAACTTCAATGGAAGGCAAATATTGCCGAAAGAGCTCGGAAGGCGACCTGTGCGCTCTATCTCTGTCAGAGAGCTCTAGGACCAAGATGGGGCCTTCAGCCTCGAATCATCTCCTGGCTCTACAAGGCAGTTATAGAGCCAAATATTCTCTATGGAGCTGTGTTTTGGTGGCCCGCTCTTGAGAGATTGGTCAACCAAAAGCCTCTTGACAAAGTCAGGAGAACAGCCGCTCTTCGAACTACTTCGACAAAGGCTCTGTTTGCTCTTCTCCACTGGTTACCCACCAAACTTCTGGCATTGCAACAGGCTAAATGCTGTGCAGCCAGACTTAATGCCCTCTCACGCTGGCTCAGGCTGGACATAGGGCACTCTAAGATTATCGATCGGGATGTTCCACTGCCATCAATGGTGGACTACATCTCTTCTACTCCCGCTCTGGACCACGGGTTTCGGATCCATATTCCAAATAGGGAGACTTGGGTCCGTAACGAAGTGGTCGTGGGTGGTACTGTTGACATCTACACCGATGGCTCGAAACTGGACGACAGAGTCGGTTGCGGAATCTTCTCCAATCATCTTAGACTCTCCCTCCGACTCCCTGACTACTGTAGCGTATTTCAAGCCGAGGTAATGGCCATTCTGAAAACATCCGAAATAGCGCTCAGGGACGATCTTTCTGGTCATGCTATTCGGATATTTTCGGACAGTCAGGCGGCAATCAGGGCGCTTGCTGGTGCATATAGTACATCTAAGCTAGTCCTGAGTTGTCGCTCATTACTGAACACTTTATCGGAGCGATCACAGATTGACCTGTTTTGGGTCCCTGGCCACAGGGATATCCAGGGCAACTGTGAGGCCGATGATCTCGCAAAACGGGGCACATTGCTTCCTAATGTCTCCCCGCTACCAGACATTGGAATTCCTCTGGCAACGGTGAAAATGGCCATAAAGAACCATTATCTAAATTTGGCTCGCAAATTATGGGTAGATGAAAGTTCCTGCTGTGTCTCCAGACTACACTGGACCTCAAGCGGACCAGGCGGCTGCTCAGACTGGACAGAAAATCCATAAGTATCACGGTCTCTGTACTTACTGGACACTGTCTAATAGGTAGGCATGCGGAAAGATTTGGTCTGCCTTTTAATGATTTCTGCCGCAGTTGTGGCTCGGAGGATGAGGAAGAGACCGTACTGCACCTCCTGTGCCACTGCCCAACCCTGGCTCGAAGAAGACTAAGAATTCTGGGCTCTCCTTTCTTTGGAACTCTTACGGAGCTATCATCCCACTCTATAAGGGACATAGCGAAGTTCATCCGTGAATCCTCATGGTTCTCGGCTGGGTAATGGGTGTCATGCCGCCTTCTTTGTGGTATCACAACGGGCCATTCGTTTGTGCTCAAGTGAGCTTCGTCGCGAGAGGCTGCCACTCCTAACTAACTAACTAACTAACAGCTCAGGGTTTCGGGACTTACATAAGGGTGTGAAATATGCGCGCCATAAAGCTTTAACAATTCTACCTTAATTTTGAAAAATAAAAAGTATATTACATTTTTAAGACGTTGCATGATTAGGGACTCTTGAAACTACCTAATCGACATACGATCTTAACAAAACTAAATTAATCAAATAAGAAAATTAATATTCAGAATTCAAACTTACAGTACTTGCTTCGGGCCCCACGTTGGGCGCCATTTTTGTAACAGCAGCTGTCGTAAAAATATATAGATAAAAGTATGCTAGATGGTTGGCCGCGCTGGCATGCTGGCGTTTAGCACCGGCTGGGGCTCGCCGTCTTGGGATGGTTCTTTGCCAACACATCCGCGTAATCTAGCTGATACAAAAAAAAATCATGCCAACAGAAATTAACAGTATGAGGCCCGAAGCAAGTTCGTGTCCGCTCCCTTTTACACACACAAACTATCGCATTCTGGCTGATGGTCTGCCAGAAAGAAAACCTCCCTCTTGAGGATAACATAACCTCACCATGGCATCGTAATCAAAATAATATTATGGATGCCCCGTAAAGACACTTGAAACTACCTTCTTTACCCTACTTACCACCTTTAATTATCTTCATACCATTTCGAATATAGAAAAAGTAAAAAAGCTATATGGTAAAATACATCATTGGGTTTTTATTAAAATTACTTTAAATTACATTTTGCGAAACTAATTCAATAAAAAAATTTAGAGATTATTTAAAACAGAGGAATTTTAGTTTCAAAATTGTTCTTTTAACAAAAACTGAGACAACTTCAATATAAACTTTTAAAAAAATTGTTCTCATATTTTTCTTTCCAGGTCCTAATAATTCTTTCCAGGTTTTCCTCTTTCCTTTCAGGTTTTCCCTTTTCTTTTCAGGTGTTTCTGTTTCTTTTCTCGTTTTTTGGTTTCTTTCAGGTTTTTTGATTTCTTTTCAGGTTACCTGGACTTCTTACAGCGGCTCTACCGGAACGCATGTCCGTCCGTTAAGTTGTCTTTGTACGGGTTAATCTCGGTAAGTTCGCAAATTAATGTTCCAAAAACATGTATTACACTTTGTTAAACGTTTTTTTTTCTTTAAGGAATACAATTTTAATCAATGGGGGCCAAAAAGAAAATGCCGGACGTTTTGAACGTAGATTAAAGGCCTGAGCTCACACCCTACTCACGCGCACTCAAGGGTATAATTACCGAGAGGACTTTTGAAACTACTACCGGTAAGCAAAAAGTTTTCCCTAACTTCGGCAAAGATAAATATATATATATATATATATATATATATATATATATATATATATATATATATATATATATATATATATATATATATATATATAACAAATTCTTATTGTGTACGTAGGTCGTCGGTAAGTGGCTTACGAAGGTCTTAAGGCGTTACCTGCATCACCTAGGACGGGTGATGCAGGTAACGATTGTCCCTCGTTGGATGTGACGTGATAGGCAAAGGTTTTTCTTCTTCTGAGGTATAGAGAGTTCACTGAATATTTTGGACTTCAACAGTGTTTAAAAGTTTATTTCTTATATTGTTTTATTTATTTTCTTTAAGCAATTTAAAATGAAGTTTTCTTTTAATGGTTAAATGTAATTTTTAAGCCAGCAAAATATACAAAAGTTTTTGCAAATTTTCTAATTGCATTTAATTATATTTTCCGTATGTTTTTTTAATAAAAATATTCAACTTTTGCAAATGTACCAATACCACTTTTCTTTGCGTTTTTTTTTTCTTTGCCAGCCTCAGTCACACCGTCTTGTTGCAGATTCGAAGAAAAGAGGGCTGAACAAAAGTTCTCTACTCGGCAGCAAACCTCGGGAAGCTCCCTCCATTTTCAAAAAGGTTTTCAGCCATTGGGACTATGTGTTCTGCCTGTTTTTTTTTCTATCTTCTTCTCTTAATTTCGGGCACTCAGACATCACAATTACCGTATCAGCTGTTCTACTGCACTACATTACCATGACACATGGTGCACACGACAGCATATTAGTTTATTTTGCAATGCGCACCTCGGGCTCCATATCTTTTTCTTTTAGTTTTTTCTCATCTTTAAGTTAAGACTGACATGTAAAATTTTTTTGTAGTACTATAAAAGGAGCTTGGATTGGTTGGCAAGAGCCCCACCCCCATACGGCGAGCCAGAGCCGGAGCGTACGCCATCATGCCAGCCATGCCGATAATCTGGCCACAATTTGGAAATTTGTTCACCACCACCATCAGCTGTTGCCTGTAGTTTACTGGCAACACTAATGGCAATAAAAAATTCTACTGCAAAAAATGGCGCCTAACGTGGGGCCCGAAGTGAGAACTATAGGTAGTTTTGTTTACCTGGACGCGTTGGATTGCGAAGTGTAAGTCCCGTTTAAGTTTCACAAGACTCCTTAACGCGTAGCGACACTCGTACAACCCCACGCGTTCACTGAACACCAGTTTTTATCCTAAAATGTTGGTCTTAATCCATGGCAGTACGGGCCAACGATTAATTGCAAAAAAATTTTAAGCTAAAAGAAAAGTTTTTTGTTATAATTTGAACAATATTTTTTTTTTTTTTACTTTAATTTGAACTGTATTTACCGTATCTTAAGCATATCGTCTAGAAACGCATCGCTTCTTGTAGAGAGAGTAAGATAGTTTAGAGTTTTTTTACACTAGGGTCTTACTTGATCTCTTTGTATAGGAGCCTTGTAATAGGAACCGTTGTTTGACTAGTCCTGGTACACCTTCCGATTATCTTAAGGAACTCCAGCAGCAGTCAAAGCAACATGTTTGTTAATAAACTGTAGCTTCTGTTAGTAACACACATAGATTTATATTTTTATACTTAATTGTCTTTAATGCATATGTATATGCAGTAAAAATATAATCGTTAGTTTGCACGAAATTTCACTTATTACTCTGATTACTATCACCGCTTATAATCCATCACCAAAAACCTGCAATAAAATTATTAAATTAGTTCATCTGCAAAAGGCTGATTTTGTTGTCGTTAATTTTTACCTATTTTGATTTCGATTTAGGCCGAGGATTGTTTGAACGATTTTTTATCTATTTATTTTTCCCGGATTTTTTTCCCCTTGATTTTTCTTTTTATTCTTTCTGTTTGTTTTATTATACCGCACGGTGAGAGGTCAACAGCTAACATCAAAATTAATTTTAGCGATTCCTGTTGGAATGGTTTTAACCCGTCTGGGCAGTAAGCAGTTAACAACTCAGCTAGATAGTAGCTTTATTGCCACAGCAGGAAGCAGTATCGGCAGTAGTATCGCCAGTTGCACCGATATTGTGACCTCAGGTTTGACCACAACAACAGCAACTGCGCCAGTGGATACAGCTGACAACCAGCTAAATGTTTCATTTGATCGTGACTAGTCAAGTCACACAGTCGTGTCGCCAGAATTTAGCAGTTTTACTTCACAAGGCATACGCAGAGAGATGCTTGAGAGTGAACGAAATCCATCAAACGTGTAAAATACGTTTAATACCCAGCAAATACAAGAAGTTGTCCAAGCCTCGATAGGGCTATGTCAAGCGCAGCTGATGAAGCAAATGGAAGAAAGAGTGAGGCAAGCGCTGCAAGAGTTTAAAATGGATGAAATTAAAAACCGTATGCGAAATAATCTGCACAATACTCACCAGCCTTTAGTCCCAGAAGCTCATCCGTTGCAGCCAGCAAATACCACCAGAAATGGTGTGCACCAAAATATACCCGGTCTTCAGACGTTGCAAGTGAGTATGCAAATTTTCCCACAGGCAAGCTAGAGGCGTTGCTACAACAGTGACTTACAGTCATCCACAAGCATCTGTTTTTAGCCAACCGCCGCCATTGATGGCAGCGCTCAGAGCTTATCTAGCTCGGGACGCTTTGATACCAAACGTATTACAACAAAACTTGTTCACTGTAGGCACACAAGAGCCTCAGAGTCAACAGCTGCCGCTATATCAGCAGCAGCAAGTATCATAATCGTTTTTACCACCATAACAAACGCCTACACTAAGTTCTTTAGAACATGTCACCAATCAAACGTATGGGTCTCAAAACAGAATGGATTTGTCTGAGTGTGGTATAAAGTTTGACGGTACCAGTAAGTCCTTAAACGATCAGGAATTTCTTTTACGTGTGAATGAGTTGGGCCGGGACTACAATTGTTCTGAGGTGGACATTTTACGGAGTTTTCACCATCTACTGGAAGGACCTGCTTTGGAATGGTATTGAAACCATCGTAAGCTATCACGTATTAGCTCGTGGCAGGAGCAAGAGTCCGGTTTGAAAATGAATACCAAATTTAAATGCAAATATTGAACAGATGTCAACTACCGCAAGAAGCGTTTGAAGAATTTTATAATGCCATAATAAAGTTAAGAAACCAGCAGCGCACGCCATATGATGAAATGTCGTTAGTAGAGATAATTCGGGGCAATTTAAATCCCTCACTAGCCCAAATGCTGTTTTCTGTGAAGTTGATCACCTTGCCAGAATTATGCAGAGAGGTGAAAAGAGCCGAAAATCTAATAGCTGAAAAAAGACAAATGTACCAGCAGCGTCCGAATTATTCTCATCGTGTGAACGAGATTGAGTATGAAGAAAGGGAAGAGCCAGTGCCTGAACTAGAGGTTGATGCGATGCGTACTACAGCTTAGTATACCTGCTGGAACTGCAAGGTGATTGGCCATAGTTTTTCGATTGTCCAGTAACTACACGCACTCTTTTGTTTTAAATGTGGCATGGATGGAGTTGTCACCCCGAAATGTCCTAGGTGTCAGGAAAACCGCAAGCAGGACCCGTCTCTAACTGGGGAGGCGTGGTCGACCGCAGTATAAGCCCAACTGTTAGGCAGAATGAGGTAAGGCCTAACATTAAAATTTTACATAGTGAATGTAGTCTTGTTAAAAGCGCAGATAGTGTGCCAAATGTAAGGGTATTAAAGCCGCTGCATATTCCTATACAGGAGTACAAAGAGGCTAAGCAAAGAATTTTTGGCGAGGTTTCAAACCGAATTAGAGAGGCGCGCGAGCGTTACAAGAAGCGGAAACGGTTGACGCGTGAAATTTTGCTAGCTTCTTTTTACGAAGACAGGGACTCGCACAGGGTATAACGTTTTATCTAGTGCCTACTTTAAGTCGAGAATTATTTTTGGGTATCGACTTTATGAAGGTTTTCAAAATGTTTGCCAATATAGAGTGTCTCACGACCAATCAAATAAGTCTCTGTGAAGAGGCAGATAGTTGCCCAAATATAGTAACTCATAAGTTGACTACTGAACAGCGACAAAAATTAGATTTTGTTATATCAATGTTTCCGTGTTATACTAAAAAAGGTCTTGGTAAAACCCATTTAGAAACGCATTCTATAGATATCCGGGAAGTTGCTCCAGTCAAAAATAGACATTATCCTTTCTCCCCGGCGGTACAAAAATTGATGTTTGCGGAGCTTGATAGGATGCTTGGTCTTGGGGTCATTGAGCTTAGCGAAAGTTCGTGGAGTCATCCCGTGACTTTAGTCCGCAAGGGCGAGAAGAACCGGCTATGTTTGGATGCTCGAAAGCTCAATGCCCTGACGATCAAGGATGCCTATCCACTCCCACACATTGAAAGTTTGCTCAGCCGATATATATATTCAGGGTTGTCCTTAAAGACGTTTTCTGGCAGATACCACTTGACCCATCTAGTAGAGAGAACCCGCTTTTACGGTACCTGGGCGGCCACTTTACCAATTTAGGGTTTTGCCTTTTGGGCTGTGTAATGCAGCTCAGAGGTTATGCCGTTTAATGGATAAAGTGATCCCCACGGCCTTACGTGATAGAGTTTTCATCTACTTAGATGATCTTTTGATAGTATTTCCAGATTTCAAAACACACCTGGAGTTGCTTAAACGGGTAGCTATAAAATTGACGGAAGGCGGCCTGACAATTAAAGCGGCAAAATCTTAAGGAGTTAAAATATTTGGGTTACATTGCAGGAGGTGGCAAACTAAAACCTAATCCGGCTAAAGTGGAAAATATAACTCGGTTTACTTACCCTAAAACAGCGAAGCAAGTGCAGAGCTTCGCCTCTGTTGCACCTCCGATATTTGAAACGCTGAAGAAGGGTAAGAAATTTGAGTTTACGGCAGAAGCTAAAGCTGTGTTTGATCGACTCAAAAATGCTCTGATTTCGAGTCCACTTCTTAATCATCCAGACTTCTCTAGGCATTTCTATTTGCAGTGTGATGCTGCAGATGTGGGCATTGGTGCAGTTCTGTTTCAGAAAAATGATTCTGATGGAGAACATCCAATTGCCTACTTTTCGCACAAGCTGACACAGGCGCATAAAAACTATTATGTAACCGAGCGCGAATGTCTTGCAGTGGTCTTGGCGATTAAGAAGTTTAGGCCCTATATAGAGTTTATGCCTTTTACCGTAATTACCGATCACAGTAGCCTTAAATGGCTGATGTCACATAAGGATTTGACCGGTAGATTGGCAAGGTGGAGTCTTCATCTCCAAGCGTATAATTTCGGTATAGAACAAAGGCAGGGTAGACAAAATATTGTCCCCGACAACCTATCGCGCTACGAGATGGCAGAGGGCTCCACAGAGGTGGAAAATGTTATTGATTTGAATGCCGAGGCATTTAAGTCAAGTGATTATTTAGAACTTTGTTCTACTATAGAAAAAAATTCCGAGCAATTACCTGACTTAAAAGTGGTCGATCGTTTTGTTTATAAAAGAATAAAGCCTTATGATGGTCTGGTCGTGAACGAGGAGTTTGCATGGAAACTGTGGGTTTCTCAGGAGCTGACCAAAGCTATCATAGAAAAATCGCATAACTCTCCACAAGCTTCGCACGGTGGCGTTGGGAAGACTCTGTGTCGAATCAGAGAGTACTTCTATTGCCCAAACCAAAACACAAAAATCCGCGATTACCTAGCCAATTGTCAAATATGCAAGGAAACTAAGCCCGCGAATATTCCATTACGGCCACCAATAGGAGCTGAAACATTAACGGAGCCACCTTTTCAACGAATCTTTGAAGATTTTCTTGGTCCTTACCCGAGGTCTAAAAATGGCAATTGTTTCATTTTTATTATTTTAGACCATTTAACAAAGTTTGTATTGCTAAAGGCATAACCAAAAGCAAATACTAAAAGCACCGTTAAGTTTTTAATCACCAAAGTTTTTCTCAAATTTGTAACACCAGAATCTCTTATCTCCGACAATGGAAAACAATTTGTTAGTAAAGAGTTCGCAGACTTAGTGAAAAATTTTGGTATAAAACACATTCGAACCGCCCAACATTCTCCGCAGGCCAATGCATCAGAGCGCCTAAACCAATCGATTCTGTCTGCAATACGTTCGTATTTGCAGGAAGATCAGGCTGGAAGGGACAAGCATTAGTCCGAGATAGTATACTCACTAAGATCATCTGTTCAGACTTCAATTGGTGTTACCCCGTATTTTGCTCTTTTTGACATAAGCATGATAGGCCACGGTAGCGTGTATAGTCTGGCTAGAAAGCTAAAAGCTTTGGACGATCCTGAAATGAATATTTGCCCAAAAACCGTGAAAATGTCCCTGACACGTCAGCAAATACGCGAAAGTTTGCATAAAGCTTATTTGCGTAACGGGAATACGTAAAACACGTGTTGTCGCGTGGTTAAGTTTGTCCCGGGACAAGAAGTTTATCGACGCAATTTTTCACAAAGCGATTTTAAAAGCAGACTTAATGCTAAACTTGCACGAAAATTTTTAAAATGTCGCGTAGTAAAGCCAGTCGGAAAGTGTCTATACGTGGTCGAAGATCTAAAAGGCAAGCCATTAGGAATCTTCCGCGGTAAAGTTTTAAAACAATAATTTTTTTTTACTTTTGTACTTTTCCTTTTTATATAAAAAAAATTTTTGGCCTGTTGGTGAACCGCACTTGCAACGAAATTACTTTTTTTGTTGAGCTATTTAATCTTTAATAATCGTAGCTTTGACCACGAGAAATTTAATTCCAGTGTAATTAAAGCCGCGTGCAATGAATAATTATTTATGTTTCTAAACCAATAATATGTATAACCATCTCCACGCTATATGATGCGACCAAATCGTCACTCTGCGGAACTATGCCATTAAGAGCTAGAGGTCATTAGTCACATAGGGTAAGAGAATTTATCTGAGTCCGTTATTACACCGAGTTGGGTTTAAAGGGTGAATAATCATGAAACCAATGCTGGCGAGATTTTTCTTTGCAGCAGCTAAATGACACTGAATTTAAGACCGGAGGGCTTAACTATGGTATAAGGGTGCAGTAAATAAAATATCGTAGGTTCGACTGAGACGACAAGAAGAGTAAGTGATAGCAGGGTGTGGGCGTTGTCTTATGGTGGTTAACGGGACTTTCTTTCACTACAAATTTGGGTGTAGAAAGTTGTTTACGGACAGGATAATAATAGGAAAATCATAATTGAAAATTATAGTAGAATTTTTTTTTTATAATAGTTACAAAAATATAATAGAAATCAAAATTTTTGACTTACCCCGATTTCAATTCAGCA
Organism: Cistogaster globosa; assembly: GCA_937654795.1. Lineage (NCBI taxonomy): Eukaryota > Metazoa > Arthropoda > Insecta > Diptera > Tachinidae > Cistogaster > Cistogaster globosa. The sequence goes on along the minus strand of OW569407.1, from coordinate 55,411,161 downwards.
GACGCATTTTCTTTTGTCCGTTATAGGGAACCTAACATCCTGAGTTTGTAGCTGCCTAAGTTCACCTGTAATATTTAAAAAGGAAAAAAAATAACTTTAAAATTTTTCATTTTTATTTATTTTATATTACATCTTATATATGTTCATACATACTTATTATACATTTTTTTATATTTGGTTTTGTCATTAGTTACTTACCAAACTGTACTTTTGCAAGTGACCAGAATTAGTGTTAATGTTCCCCCAGGCCGATGGATTTTTGTTATAGCCTGTGAAAATAAACAGAATTATTTATTTTAAACCATTTCAAACTGGTCTTTTTTAGTTGCTATTAAAGAAGTTAAAATGAATATAAAAAAAAAACGATTTTAAAAGCAAATAATCGAATTATTTATACCCGATTATGGTATTTATTCCTTTGAAGATTGTTGTCCTTCTTGATTAGTTTAGTTATTAAGTTAACTTTTGTTTAGATAATTTTTTTTTGCTATAAAGCAAATATATTTTTTCACGAAGACAGGACAATTTGTTTAATTACTTGAAGAAATGGCAAGGGGTATTTCTTGCCAAGGACTTAAGAGTTTTTTTATTTCCTTGATGGTTTTAGTCCCTGCATTTCTGCTATCCCGTTTAGATCAACTGGCTTTAAACACCTAAAGGTGCAATTCGAGCTTTTGGATTTGGGGGCAAGGGTCCCGATCATCACATCTCTGGATGCAATCCGTAGGATGATAAGGGAATGTGTTTTTTTTTATTTAGTTATTTACGCACTGAACGCAATTAATATTAGAGCCTTTTAAAACCGGAGAAAGGGAATTACACATACATAAAGGTATAGATAAACGTTCGTATTTCACAATGCAAGAACTAACCGAAAGTTAAAATTTCAGTTTTTAGTGCGGAGCACTTAGGACGCAGAATCTATTTGGTGGTTAATAAGTCAGCGAAGCTATTTTATGATTGATCAGGAAACCACTGTTTTTATAGGTAGACGGCAGCTTTCACGTTTACAAGACATTAGTTTGTTTTTTTATATAAATCTTAACACAAGAGTTTCTTTATTACATAGTTACGATACATATGTTTGCAACTTTTGCTACCACCTTTCAGTTCTTTTTTTATCATTTAATATTTTTTTAATTCAAATCCGTGCATAACTGATCTAACTACCCGGTATACTTTAACTGTTTTTTTTTTTAAATTAAGTTTCACAAATGACCACAGTAAGTAGCACCACGTTTGTAACTTCACAATGAATAAACACTTAATATTAACCCAATTCCTAATTTAAACAAATCAGATAGTTAAATAATAGTCTATTTACCTTAGTTGCATATAGAGCTTCCAACGTTGACCACATAACAATTCCAAATATTCTTATGTTACCCTGAAAATAAAACCGCACAAATATTTCTTCATAAATATTCAAATATTTTTCATAAATGCATATTCTGTTAAATAAAAAAATAAACAGTTTTTAAGAGTGTTTCTCAAAGAAACGTTTTCTTTATTAATAAATGTTGTTTTTTGTGTTTTTTTTTTTATTTTTGTTTTATATACTAGCTGTACAACTATTTGCTAATGATTAATATTCCATATGGAGTTAGAAATTAAAATACAAAAATATCAGTACAAAAAAAACAACACAAATTTTTCTCAATGAAATGAAAATTAAAATGCATATTTTAATAAATTGAAAACAAATTAACCAAAGTATTGTTGTCATACCTTTCGGTGAAGACCGTCGTCACTGGCTGTTTATTTAGTACGATTGGCGAGCGCTTTCGATGTAAAGACATCATTTTCAAGCCGCGTTTTGATTAGTATTGGTTAGATAGTGTAAGGTAAGGATAGGTAAGGATAGGTGTTTGTTGCGTAGATAGTGGTGGGTTCAGGTAGTTTTGTCCGTTAGGATGGTGTCTATTTAAAAATGGTATTATGCAGGTAGATTGCCTGATATCTGTCATCTTTATTGAAGGTATATAATTTTAATATTTCTGTCTTTTATTATTAGGTAGGTAAGTGTGACCATCTGTGGGTGTTTTGCGTTTGTAAGTTTGTTTTAATAGTTTAAGTGGTGTAAAAATTGTGTCCGAGGTTGTATTTACCTGTTCGTTAATAATATCTCCGTTAAACGTTCGTGTTTTGTATATTTCCATGTTTTCAAGAATGTCCAGTCTTCGTCCTTTTTTACTAGGATGTATTAACGTCATACATTCATCTATTTCTCTTGACTCGTGTTCATGTGTGTTAAGGTGTATTGCGAAGTTAGAGTCTTCTCTTTTCCGCTTATATGATCGTATGTGTTCTGTGAACCTTGTTTTTAATGTTCGTCCAGTTTGTCCTATGTATGTATGGTTGCAGGTGCAAGTAAGTCTGTATACTCCGCTGGTGTTAAATTTATCGGTTATTTCTGTTGATGTCTTGAGATTGTTTCGTAGAGTGTTGCTCGTCTTTAGTGCTGTCTGTAAACCTTCTTTTTGAAAAAGGTTAGTTAATCTATATATTTCTGGTCCTGTGTAAGTAAAAATGTGTCGTCGTGTTGTATCGATTGTGTCCTTGTTTTTTTTTCTTCTTGTTTTTATTGTTGTATTGTCTAAGTAGTAAGTAACAATCTCAAGACATCAACAGAAATAACCGATAAAGCCAGTTAAGCCAGTTTTTTGGTCCAATTTATGCGATGCTAATCTTGTCTTTAATGTTGTTTTTATCGTGATTTTTCGTTGTTAAGCAGCTTTTTCGTCGATATACTTCTTTTTGTCATAAATATCGAAATTTTTAAATCTCTCAGAAAAAAATAAAAACAACAGATTTTTTTTTATTAACAAATAGGACCTCAAGCCGAACCTTATGATAACAATTCAATTAAAGTAACAAAAAGGTCTATAACAAACAGTTTATTTATTTTTCGTTACCCTAAAACAGAAAATTCGAAACTTCAACAATTAAAGTTAAAATTATAAACAAAAAATTACACCGGGCACCTTTAGAATGAGCTTACACTGTTGAAAATTTGTTACTGCCAAAAAGTGTTAATAGTCGTAATAGCCCATTCAAGCTGCCATGTAATTAGGTCATTTCGTGATTTCGGCCGAAAACAACTTCAAATTACGTAATTTCGCATACATTTTACCATTGCCTAACTTATCTTATTTTACTTAATTTCAACGAAATTAACGTGAAATTACGATAGACAACGCTGTTTTTATGTAAAATACTACTTTGTGTGCAACCATGAACTTATTTTCAAACTTAAAAGTTCGTTTCGTTGCAATAAAATGTCAAACGGAGTGATTTTCTAATATTCGCATATTTTTCAATTTATTAAAAGTTAAAAACTTTACAATGGCAAAGTAAGTGTACAAATTATGTAAGTAAGTACGAAAAATGTTGTTCCAGGAGAAATTATAAAAAACGTTCAAACTGGACTGATGCATCCGAAAGCATTCTTGTACAATTATGGAGAGATAGCATTGATAGATTGCGAGGCAACTATAAAAACTCGCATATATTTGAAGAATGTCCGCAAGTATGAAGGATTTTGGTCACGCTTTTACCTCAAAAGAAATCAGTATCAAAATACATAACTTGACCAGTAAATACAGGTATTTTCAAATTTATTTGATACGTTCTTTATCTTTAAAAATAATATAAAATTTAGGATGGAAAAGAAAATAATTGGTCCTTCGGGAGATAGTCCGTCTACATGGTCAATTTTTAATAGGGTACATGCCATAATTGGCCAGCACAAATCTAACAAAGTTGAAGAGCTTATGGAAGATAATTTAGTTAAGTATTGTTAATTGGCATACATATTTGTGTAAGATTGAAAAAAAAAATTATAAATTATTATTATTATTTTTTTTTTTTTTTTTTTTGAAGAATAGCTTGAATAACAAAATCAATTTTTCATGAGATTTTATTAGATATCGATGCAAACTTGAGCATAGAAATACTGGATGATTGCGATGCCGAAATTTTTATTACTGGTGATAGCAATGAAAAAAGCTTTTGCAGTGAAAATGCTGAAGAAACAGTTGCATCAACATCTCAGGAAGTTCTACCTACGAAAGAAGAAAATCGTAAAGGAAAAAAAAGATCTTTTCATCAGGAAATATTACGAGAAATAAAAGAAAGCAAAGAACTTATGAAGCAGGACATGGAAGAGAGAAGTGCACTTGATGCAAAAATGCTTAAATTGCATGAGGACCTGGTACAGCCATAAAGAGAGAAAATTGAAATAATGAAAAAAAAAAATTATCAAATGAAATCGGAAATAAAATTAATCTTAAGTTTGTTTTATGAGTTTTTTTTATTAATTTGCAAAGACTGAACTTATGTTTTATTTATGTTATTAATATGTATTTATGTACATCTTTACATCTCAACAAGTAACCTTCATTTAATAAAAAAAATATATATACATTGTATTAGTTAAAAATTACTTGAAATGTTTTTTATTTAAGTGCTCTATGCCCGTAATTTTAACTGATAGATAACTGTGAGTGTTTATACCTATTAGTTATTTTTACCTAGCCGATAAAATGAATTTGGTAATTTTATCGTTTTTTTAACCTACGTGTATCTACCGACTGCATTTGATAAAAAAAAAGTGGTAACACTGGTATTTGACGTTTATTTTACAACAAACAATTGGCACATTTTTTATGCTTTCAAAGATTTATTTTTGTCAGTAATTGGAGTTTTCGTTAGAAATGTCTGGAAAAGATAATAAAAGAAGCGCTAATTTCTCGGAGGGAGAAAAAACAACACTGATACAATTAGTGTATCAGTATAAAAGTGTTTTGGAAACCAAAAAAACCGATGCAGCTACTAACCAGAAAAAAAATGAGGTGTGGGCCAAATTAGCTGAAAAGTTTAATGCTGCAAGTGGAGGATCTCCGAGGGATGCTTCGAATTTGAGATCGAAGTATGACGACTTGAAGAAAAATCTTCGAAAAAAAATGGGAAACAACCAAAGGGAAATGTACAAAACAGGCGGAGGACCAGCACCAACATTACATTTGTCATCTGATGAGGAGTTGCTTTTATCATTAATAGGACCATCTACATTTGGTTTAAAAGATCGTGGCGGAGGCGATAAAGAATTTGCTTCAAGTGTAAGATCACATTTATGAAAAATTTAAGTTGTACTTAATTTTAAATTATTACAATTTGAATACATTTAGAGTGAAAACTCAACAAAAACATTGTGTAAAGACTGGAAAGAAGAAATGGATGAATCTGTAGAGTTTTTGGAGTCTGAAATAGAAGTTTTATTTGAGGAAAATCAAAATGATGAGCTAAAATGCCGTCCAAGCGATGCTGTAAATATTTTGAAGCGTCCTATACAAAAAGTTCTAGCTTCGGATAAAGCCCAGAGTGGTGAAGAAAATATGAACACTGAAAAATGCTTCCCTAACCTTGAGTGTTATGAAAAGCCAAAAACCAGAAAACGCAATGAGGAAAAACTCGATGATTTGATAGAGAAATATGAAGATCTTAAAAATGAACGAAAACTTTTACTGGCAGAACAAACAAAGTATTACACTGACAAAAATCAGAGAGAACAACTTCTTTTTGAAATGGAAATTGAAATAAGAAAAATGCAAAAAGAGGAAATTGAACTTAAATTGAAAATATTAAAAAACTAAACATCTCAATTATAGACTGAAAGAAGACATATATACTTTTATACCAATAATTATTCATGTAAATTAGCTATGTGTATCTTTTTTAAATATAACTTATGATCTCTTCATTTTTAAAAAAATGTTTTTAGTTTTGGCCTTGAGCATAGAATAAATATTTATTCCATGGCCTTGTGGATTTGCGGCCACGTTATTTTTAAATAAATAAAAATAATTTACAATAAACTAAAATAGTTTATTAATGAATTTCTGGTTGTGTTTATGTGGTTCTGGTTAAAAACGTATTCCCGTGTCATTCTAGTCACACTTATTTCGTAAGAATTTTGTTGTTCAATGCTTTCAAATGGAGGAATCTCATCAGAGTTATTACGACATATGTTATGCAAGATCGCAGTTGAAATAATAATATCTTGCGCCGTTGATAAATTAACTCTTAAACCCATTGAAAGAATTGGAAACCCACGCTTCCAAGTCCCAAAACACCTTTCAATCGTATTCCGTGTACGAATCTGAGATTCGTTATATAATTTTTCTGCATTTGTTTTAGGGTTGTCCAATGGTATCATTAGATACTTTGATGAACTGTATCCAGCGTACCCGCCGTCTCCAAGCATGAGTTGGTCCTCTCTTGATCCGGATTCGAAGATGTACTTTAGTCTGCTATTGTTAAATATTTTACTGTCGTGAGTTAACCCAGGCCATCGAGTTACAACATCTATAAAGAGCAAATCTGCATCACACACGGCTTGAACGTTCAAAGAAAAATATCCTTTTCTATTGCGAAAAAGTTCTGCATATTCGCCTCCTACATGTAATAATAAAAAGGCTTTATGTGTGGATTACTGAAATATAAAAATAAAATTACCTGGTGACATAATTCTAACATGGGTGCAGTCCAAAGCACCAACGCATCTTGGAAAATTTGCAATTTTATAGAATTGTGATTGTGTATTCAAAATTTCTTCCTCTGTTGATGGATGTTTTATATATAAATCATACAATGAATTTATTGCTGCAGAAACTTTCCAAATAATTTTACTTGCAGTAGTTTGGTGAACGTCTCCAAAATCAGCTTCAATTATTTGGAAGCTTCCAGACGCGTAAAACCTGAGGGCAATTAACAATTGAAGACTTGGTGAAATATTAGTTTTCCTAAGGAAGAAGTAAATTGTAATCATTATTTAAAATTAAGGTTATGGCTCCAAAAACTTACTTTTCTACTCGATGTGATAGCTTAGATTCAATTTTTTCCAATATCATTGTTGCACTTTTCTTGGAAAGGCGAAATCTTCTTATAAATTCCAAATCATTCAAAATTTTAAAGTGCTCGATTCTTTTTCTGAATTTGTGTCTTGCTCTTTCGGTATTTCTTCTAATCATGTTCCTCAAGGTTCTTAGCTCTTGAAGGTCCGAATTCATATTTTGTTATTTTAATTTGATATTTTATCTTATTGTTTAATTTTCTTTTTCGAAGAAAATAGAAATATTTTGACACAAAAAAGTTTACCTGACGATTAACCAGCTGAAATGCTCGGTGTAAAATACACCACCGTTTATCTGATCGGTAAGGCTACCGACGAGTTAAAATTACCAAATTTGAAATACACGGATGATATCTATGCACTTATAGATATCCAGTCGTTGAAATTACGGGCATTAATTTAAAAGCTACTCTGCTAAACAATCTCTTATAGTTTTTCCATGACAGTCATTATCATATCTTTCATATTCTGCAGGGTGAGGTCTTGTGTTTTCAAAATTTTTTTGTGCTTGCAACCACTGATCGTTAACTGTTTTATTTTCTTATATTAAGAAATTGTTTAGGATACAACACGCTTTTACAATTTTGTTTACATTTTTATATTATTATCAATGCCTATACCAATTCTCCTGAATCTGGATTTCAGATGACCAAAAGTATTCTCTACAACTCTACGACATTTTGAGAGATTATAATTGAAGTTTTCTTCGCTTTCTGATGCTGAAGTGTTAAAGGGATAACGCTTCATTAAAAATGCGGATAGTCTTAATGCCGAATCTTCAATTAAAAATGGTCAAATATTTTGTCCATTTATTTACTTTAAATGTGGTCTTAAAATGCCTTCAGACAATTTTTGCCTTAAAACAGATTTTTCTAAAATTGAGCAGTCACTACAGCGGCCTGGGCTACCGACATTAATATAAATAAATTTGTACCTGAAAACATCTATTTTTGTATGTAAATAATCAACGAAGTTATAGCACTAATTTTACCTGGAATCTACAACCGCCAGTAAGACAGCAGAATACCACCTTTTATAATTGTAGTAGTCACATGCTTCCTGTTTGGGATGGTGAACTTCTATATGGCAACCATCTGCGCATAAATTTAATTGTGAACATATTTTACTCTTCAAATTAACTACTCATATGTACTTATTTGTGGGTAATTACCTATTGCACCAAAGCAATGTGGAATTCCCAACTTTTCAAATCCGTAAATAGACCTGGTGATCATAATGTTGGTAAATATATTTGATTTTTAGTTTGCGTTTACGAACGACGAAATACTGTGAAAATGGAAAAATTAATAATAAACTTAATTTGTGAACTAAATGATACAAAAAATTATAAAAATTTGTGTAAAAAAATTAAACAAGTTTCGCTGGAAAAAAAGGTTAAGTTGGCGGACAGATTTTAAGATATAGATCATTCTGGATCAGACAGTGAAAAAAACGACGGTGTGTTGGCGGCCAAAGTGAAAAAAAACAGAAAGCATAAAAAAGGTGTTTGTTGATTTGGCTTAAAATTGTTACGCGTCGCTTAGTCAGGAATTGTCGTTAATACTAAATTTCTTCTATGTGAATCGTGGTTAAGTGGCAAGAAAAGGTTTCCGTCTAGCTCAGAGGTATTTGGGTTCTCAACCCTGGGTTCACGGACGCTTAACAATAGAAATATACATCCTTGCCAAAGAAAAACCACTATGTATATTATCAAATAAAGTAACTTACTGTTAAATACTGGAGACTAATTTCGCTTTAGTGTGGCGTGATGTTTTGCCACTTGGGCACAATTTTTCCCTCCCTGTCGACTTAATGTCGAACGCCTTGACAAGTCAGTTGCCCTTTTTTTCTTTACTTGTCCCGAAATCCATCTTGTTTAGAGTTTACTCATGGCCGTTCTTACCTAGCATTCCCCGTATTAAATGAAAAGTTAGCACATAATTAATTTTGTAACTTTATTCTAGAAAACATGAATATGAAGTGTTCATTCTTTGAATTAATTTCTTTTTTATAAGGAAAATTTTTTTGGAAAATAGAGTATAAAATATAAAATATAATAAATAATATAAGATTTCCAAAAATTATATTCTATTAAGTAAGTAAATTAAATGCACAAAAAAAAAAAAAAAAAAAAAAAAAAAAAAAAAGGAAATACATAATACATACATAATTAGAGTAAGTAATTATTAAGTTCATAAAATTTTACATTCATATTATATGTATATATATAAAGTAAAAAAAATACTTATGCTAGGATCTTGCCGGCGTGGGTTTCATCAATCTGCTGCCAGGTGAGTGTGCGGCGATGTTTTGCTTGTTGGTCTTCCGCTATGATCTAGGATGGATGGTAGGCACGTTGTTATTAGATTTAGTACACGTTGTTATTAGTTCCCATATTTTAGGTTTATTGTACAGTAGGGGTTGATTTTGTATATGTAACACTTTTTGTATTCTGAAACACTGTTTTGTTTTGTGTTATAATGCCGTAACGGTAAATTCTAATGATGTTTTTTTTCCTTTTTGGTACAGTTCTTTTAATTTGGCATTTAAATTGTCGTTTTTACAGTTTCATATTATTGTTTAATTAAACGTTTTCTTTTTACTTCGCACATTTTACGTACATATGTATATTTTTTCTAGATACGTATTATATAAAAGCTTTTATTTTCGTTTGAAATGTACAATAAAATTTTTGTTATACGTTAATATTCTTCACCAAATATCTAATATTATTTCTAGAAATTTAGGTTTAAATTCTTTCACTAATTCAAAAATCTTCAGTTTTCACTTATATTATTTATATTTCATTATTTTTAAGTGTTGATTAAGTTTAAAATATATTAAAATGAAACACTCCTATTCTTGCAACTTGTTATGTTTTAAGCCTTGTCAAAACCTTCTTTCACAGAGCACTTTCCTTCCTTTAGTCAAAAGGGATTTAATTTCATTTATTGTTTTATCTGTACACACTTTCCCTGCAAAACTTTTTTCAACAAACGTTTATATATATTTAAAATTGTGAATGTAAAGGGGCTTCCATTTAGATAAATTTTTTTCACACAATGTCTAAAATGCACAGCTAGGTAAAATTATTTGCCTTTTGACAAAATTATCAATATTTTTTTTTCGGCGTAATTATTGTCGCTCACAAGAACTGTTCTTTTTACACTGCTTTTATTTTGTTAACCACTGATAGTTGAAATCGTTCTTTAATTTCACTGGTTTAGGCTTAATTATTTTTTAAATTTTTGTAAAGTTCTCAAAAAAAATAGCAACTTTGAGCGTTGACCAACTCTTGGTGATAATATTTTCATTATTTTTTTTTTTTTTTTTTTTTTTTTTTTTTTTTTTTTTTTTGTGCATTTAATTTTTGTTACGGATTTATTGAAAATTGTTTTTTTCCAACATACATATAAATATATTATAATATAGAAAGCCCCGTATACACTTATTTTTTTTTCTAACAAACCCCCCCCATCGATAACGCTCCTGCAGAAAGGAATGTTGAAAATAGTTATCGCACTTCTTCTTTAAATTTGCATTCGCATGTGGTCTGACTACAGTGCCGTTACGTTATTCGACCAATCAGAAATGAGACACGTAGGCATAATTGTTACGAAGCAAACAAAATTTTAAGGTTGACAGGCAGAAGAAAAAAGACATGCGTGGCAGTTGGGAAAAGTCAGTCGAGGCGCGAACACCACTAAATTAAAATTTAAAAACCAAAGTCAAAAAAGAAATAAAAAAAAAATAATGAAAATATTATCACCAAGAGTTGGTCAACGCTCAAAGTTGCTATTTTTTTTGAGAACTTTACAAAAATTTAAAAAATAATTAAGCCTAAACCAGTGAAATTAAAGAACGATTTCAACTATCAGTGGTTAACAAAATAAAAGCAGTGTAAAAAGAACAGTTCTTGTGAGCGACAATAATTACGCCGAAAAAAAAATATTGATAATTTTGTCAAAAGGCAAATAATTTTACCTAGCTGTGCATTTTAGACATTGTGTGAAAAAAATTTATCTAAATGGAAGCCCCTTTACATTCACAATTTTAAATATATATAAACGTTTGTTGAAAAAAGTTTTGCAGGGAAAGTGTGTACAGATAAAACAATAAATGAAATTAAATCCCTTTTGACTAAAGGAAGGAAAGTGCTCTGTGAAAGAAGGTTTTGACAAGGCTTAAAACATAACAAGTTGCAAGAATAGGAGTGTTTCATTTTAATATATTTTAAACTTAATCAACACTTAAAAATAATGAAATATAAATAATATAAGTGAAAACTGAAGATTTTTGAATTAGTGAAAGAATTTAAACCTAAATTTCTAGAAATAATATTAGATATTTGGTGAAGAATATTAACGTATAACAAAAATTTTATTGTACATTTCAAACGAAAATAAAAGCTTTTATATAATACGTATCTAGAAAAAATATACATATGTACGTAAAATGTGCGAAGTAAAAAGAAAACGTTTAATTAAACAATAATATGAAACTGTAAAAACGACAATTTAAATGCCAAATTAAAAGAACTGTACCAAAAAGGAAAAAAAACATCATTAGAATTTACCGTTACGGCATTATAACACAAAACAAAACAGTGTTTCAGAATACAAAAAGTGTTACATATACAAAATCAACCCCTACTGTACAATAAACCTAAAATATGGGAACTAATAACAACGTGTACTAAATCTAATAACAACGTGCCTACCATCCATCCTAGATCATAGCGGAAGACCAACAAGCAAAACATCGCCGCACACTCACCTGGCAGCAGATTGATGTATTTCCTTTTTTTTTTTTTTTTTTTTTTTTTTTTTTTTTTTTTTGTGCATTTAATTTACTTACTTAATAGAATATAATTTTTGGAAATCTTATATTATTTATTATATTTTATATTTTATACTCTATTTTCCAAAAAAATTTTCCTTATAAAAAAGAAATTAATTCAAAGAATGAACACTTCATATTCATGTTTTCTAGAATAAAGTTACAAAATTAATTATGTGCTAACTTTTCATTTAATACGGGGAATGCTAGGTAAGAACGGCCATGAGTAAACTCTAAACAAGATGGATTTCGGGACAAGTAAAGAAAAAAAGGGCAACTGACTTGTCAAGGCGTTCGACATTAAGTCGACAGGGAGGGAAAAATTGTGCCCAAGTGGCAAAACATCACGCCACACTAAAGCGAAATTAGTCTCCAGTATTTAACAGTAAGTTACTTTATTTGATAATATACATAGTGGTTTTTCTTTGGCAAGGATGTATATTTCTATTGTTAAGCGTCCGTGAACCCAGGGTTGAGAACCCAAATACCTCTGAGCTAGACGGAAACCTTTTCTTGCCACTTAACCACGATTCACATAGAAGAAATTTAGTATTAACGACAATTCCTGACTAAGCGACGCGTAACAATAGATGGCGCCCAACGTGGGGCTACCCATTCTGGGGATAGCAAATGTAAAGTACCTTTTGGTTGACTGGAACCAAATTTCAAAAAAAAATTTATTTTCATTTCTTATGGATTGCATAAGTCTTGGTCACTAAGTATATAAAACTGGTTTCAATCGCGATGCAATGCATAATATATGAAGATAGATATTTAAAGAAGCGGAATTACAATATCATTACTTTGCCTTGCTGATTTGGGATCCTCCACCAGTCCACAACTGACGACAACGAGTAGTTCGGTTGATGTTGCGGTGTAGTATTCCATTTCGTAGTTTATGTCTACATCTTCGGAAACTATTTTCTTGCTCCATATCTATTATTTGTTGTTATAAGATAAAGGAGTTGGAAAAGGAAGAAGAAGAGAAGCATGCAAGTACTCTCGCTCAGCAATAAGAAATAATAAATAGAAGGAGAAAGGAAAATATTCATACTGAGACATCAATTTGTTTTCGATTAACCGAATTGATAAGCCAGCTATGGAAAATTTAGGAGGAGTCAGAGAACTTAGAATCCTATGCCTTTCTAATACTATCGTTTTTTTTTCCTACTCATGGTTGTGACTAACTAGCATTCCCAGGATTTTAACACTTTCTGAACAAGATCATTTTTTTTTAAGTTTGTCAGAAGGGATATACTTTCACAAAAAGGAAAACATATTTTCGGCCCGTTTATAAAAACGAGACGACAATATTTATTAATTATTTTGCACATTCGCAAAAAGCTATTTTGACCATCAATTCCAATTATCGTCTAAGAATTTATTACTTAGGCAATCATTGAGGAAGCTATATATATATTTTTTTTCCACTTTCTAATTTAGACACGTCAGATTTTTCTGCTAATCGCCTTGTTATCTCTAGCTCTCTTTCTGATTGGCTTAATGCGCTATGCGCAAGTATAACACGCGGTCAGGGCCAGATCAGAAGAAGACAGCTTCCCATAGTGCGAAATCATTTCAGCTATCTGAAAGTATAAGAGGTAGGGCATCTGACTATTCACACAATTTAAACGTATCAGGCACAAAAGGAAGAGGGCGCGGCCTCCCTTCTATAGCTCAAAGATCAAGTAGTATAGTTAGTTCGTTAAGTAACACAAGCATAAAAGCAATAAGAACTTCACCGGTACCAGAAACTTCAGACTCTTTTAGTAGCCCAGTACAAGCTTTTCAAGTAGATAACAAACCGAACATAGATATGGCCACGGGGGGAACCAACATACCATCACCACAAGAGGCACCCGCAGATGAAAATGCAGTGGAAGCTCTGAGCAATTATGTGAGAGAAGTTCTGAGAAATACACAAGAAGATTTTAGAAATGAAATAGAGGCACTTAGGCGAGATTTAACTCAATCACGTGGAAATAGGGGAACAAATGAATCTCCTTCTATCAACTCACAATTTAATTCAAATGCTTCATCGACACCCATATTTGTAAAATTAAAAGATTGGAACATTTCGTTCAGCGGAGAAGAAGACGTTACCGACTTTTTATTTAAGTTAGATACCCTTACAGAGCGAAGCCAATGTCCTCTAGACTATTTAATGGCAAATTTTCACATTTTTCTTAGAGGTAAGGCAGACACGTGGTTCTGGATGTACATTAAACAAAATCCTAGGGCAACTTATCCCGCACTAAAGACAGCCATCACAAAACAATTTGGTACCTTAGAAACCGACCTGGACATCTTGTTGAAAATTTCAGCTCGGAAACAACATCCCAAAGAGACTTACGATGATTTTCACTCTTCCCTAGTTAGGATGAACCTTAAGTTAGAAAATCCAATGGACGACAAGGCCCTAATCAAGATCATAAAGAGGAACGTCAGACCCGAACTACTGAACATGACTTTTGTCTCTAACCCCAATAATATAGACTCATATCGTGACTTACTAAGGGAAGCGGAAAAATCCCTTAAATCAAACAATATTCCCAGATACATACCCAATCGGCCTCGCCAAGTAGAAGAGATTTCGGTAGAACCACATTCGGACTGCGAAGATTCCGAAGTAGAATCAGATCCGCAATTAGAGGAATTAAAGGTAAATAAACAATACGCCAAGGGAGATTATTCCAAGATTAAATGCTGGAACTGCCTTAAGGTAGGCCACAGTTATATTTATTGTCCCGATGAAAACCGATCCCTTTTCTGCTTTAAATGTGGACAAAGAGGAGTTTCTACTCCAAATTGCAGTAATTCACATGCGGTAAACAGGCGACGGAGCGAGTGGGCGACCGGGGATGCTCGTTCCAAAGACTAAATCCCGAGTTTTATTTAGACACTAGTAGTAAACCTTCACAGGGGGCTCTACTACCCTGTCCCCAAACCAACACTGACCTAGATTCTCAGACACGAAATCATGAACAAAGACCACCTTTTAAGCGTAAAACATCGCAACGAATTTTAAAATGCAGAGCTCGTTATGCGTTAAGGAAAAAGTTCAGAAAATCACTCGAATCATCTTGCCTTTCAAACTCTGACGACGGAAGACCATATGCTAAAATTAGAATTTTTGACACGCATTTATCTTGCCTCCTGGACTCAGGAGCAAATGTAACAGTCTTAGGGAAAGGAAGCTTAGACTTCATTAATAAGCATGGTATACGAATGAAAGCATTCAAATCAAACATTTCTACCGCCAACGGATCGAAAAACCAAGTTTTAGGATACTGCACACTACCGGTGAGCTTTAAAGGAGTTACGAAGCCCATAGTTTTCTACATAGTACCATCCTTAACTCAAGAAGCATACCTTGGTGTAAATTTTTGGCGAGCTTATGCTCTCGCGCCAGAAATAATACCAGAAATTGGCTGCTTTCAGATGGATAAAGAGGATAGTCCCCTTTATCACGATCTAAGCCCCGAAGAAAAACTATGTCTTGAAAGTGTTATCCTAGACTTTCCGGCATATGAAAAGTCAGGGCTCGGTTGTACTCACCTCTTGCAGCACCACATAGAAACAGGTGACGCAATCCCGGTGAAAGCAAAACATTATCCGTTGTCCCCTCCAAAACAAGCCGAAGTGTATAAAGAACTCGACAGATTACTGGCTTTAGGAGTAATAGAGGAATCCAACTCACCCTGGTGTAGCCCTATTGTTACCATATGTAAACCTGGCAAAATAAGACTGTGTTTAGACTGCCGCAAATTAAATGAGCTGACCAAAAAGGACGCATACCCTCTCCCTCATATCAACGGGCTGCTTAGCCGTCTTAAAGACACTCATTACATTAGCGGAATTGACCTTAAGGACGCCTTTTTCCAAATTAAATTAACCGAAAGTTCAAAGGAGAAGACTGCCTTTGCCGTACCCGGAAGGGCATTATATCAATACAGGGTCATGCCATTTGGCGTTTGCAACGGGCCTCAGACAATGAGCCGCCTGATGGACAAAGCCATCCCCTCTAGGCTCAGAGACAATGTTTTCATCTATTTAGATGACCTGCTCGTGTGTAGCCAGCATTTCGAAACCCACATACGTTTATTATCTGAAGTCGCACAGTGTCTGAAATCCGCAGGCCTTACGATAAACGTAGGCAAAAGTAAATTTTGCCAGCGAGAAATCAAGTACCTTGGCTACCGAATTGGCGAGGGAACCCTAAAGGTCGATCCCGAAAAGGTCGCAGCAATTGTTAAATTTCCATTACCAAAAACTCCCCGGCAAGTAAGACGTTTCGTCGGCATGGCAAATTGGTACCGCGCGTTCATTAAGAACTTTTCAGATCTCGCAGGTCCCCTTACAGATTGCTTACGCAAATCCACAAAGACATTTCGCCTTAGTCCAGATGCCATGACATCATTTAATAAGCTTAAGCATGCACTTTCCAGTGCTCCGGTCCTTGCTCAGCCGGACTTTAGCAAAAATTTTTTTATTCAGTGCGACGCGTCACGCATCGGTGTTGGTGGCGTATTATTCCAATTAGATGATGAGGGTAGAGAGCATCCAATTGCGTTCGTATCGCAAAAATTAAATAAAGCACAGCGCAATTACACAGTAACTGAGCTAGAATGTTTAGCCGCCGTCATTAGCGTCAAGCGATTCAGGCAATACATTGACGGGGTACCTTTCAAAATAATTACCGACCACTCCAGTCTTCGCTGGCTTATGAGCCAAAAGGACCTTCACGGAAGGTTAGCTCGCTGGAGCTTGAAGCTTCAAAACTTTGTTTTTACTATTGAGCACAGGAAGGGCTCCCTTAACGTGGTTCCAGATGCTCTATCCCGTTTTGACGTGGACGAATTCCAAATAAATTTGAACCCCCCCGAAGTAGATTTGAAATCCGTGGAGTTCAATAGTTTAGAATACGATAAGCTAAGGCAGGAAATTCTTAAAAATAGTGACTCATTGCCAGATTTACAGGTATCGGACGATCTTATATACAAACGCGTAGAATTTCGAAACGGTACAAACGCTGAAGAAAGTCTCTGGAAGTTATGGTTGCCCAAAACCTTAAGTGAGGGCATAGTAAGAGCCGCTCATGATGCAAGCTGTCATGGCGGGTATCAAAAAACACTGTCTCGGATTCGTCAAAAATACTTTTGGCCACAAATGGCACGAGATGTCAGAAATTTTGTAAAAAATTGTGATGACTGCAAGATTATAAAAGCCACAAACCAAACTCTTCGCCCTCCCATGGGAAATCAATTTGTGACAACGCGACCTTTCCAGCGACTATACTGCGATTTCATTGGACCATACCCAAGCACTAAAGCAAAAAATCGACACCTTTTCATTGTAATAGACCACCTGACAAAATTCATATTCCTAAAACCCTTAATAACAGCTACTTCGAGTAACGTTATAAACTTTTTCCTAAATGAACTATTTTGCACATATGGTGTGCCTGAATACATTCATAGCGACAATGCCAAACAGTTTACGTCTAAGGAAATTAAAGACTTTTTCTCCGCATATGGCATCTCCCATGTCACTACAGGATTCTATTCCCCGCAGGCAAATGCCTCCGAGAGAGCCAATAGGGAAATCATCTCCAAAATCCGACTTTTCCTTAAAGATGACCCCGATCACACAAACTGGGACAGAAGCTTACCTAGAATATTGCAGGTTTTACGTAGTGATTATCACACAGCTATCCAATGCACGCCTTACTACGCCGTCTTTGGACAAAATATGATCCTGCACGGATCCTCTTATCAGCTTCTTAAGAAACTTAATATGATACCCGATGACACAATAGTTCGAAACTTCGACAAACTCCAGCATTTGAGGGAAAAGGTAAAACAAAACCTTGATATCGCTCATGAAAAGGCCTCCAGAACCTATAATACAAGATGCAAGCCCGTAAATTTCCTTGAAGGCCAGGAAGTATTCCGGCGAAACTTCACGCAAAGTAATTTTAAGACAGGCATAAACGCGAAATTCAACCCTAAATTCGTCAAAGGTAGAATACGAAAGAAAATTGGAAATGCTCTTTATGAAATTGAGGACCTGCACGGCACTTACGTCGGCAAATTTCATGCATCGGACATCCGCCCATGAGCAGTTGAAATTGTAATTACTCATAGGAAGTTTTAGTTCAGGTATTGCCCGGCTTCGTGGGTCGAGCCACACGCTTACATTTCTGAAATGACTGTATCATGTTGCAAGGATAAGTTTTCGCATTAGTATATTTGATAGGACATTTCACATTAATAAATCCTCCCTGTTCGATCTAATACATAGATGCGAAGCAGTTTTGTTACGGATTTATTGAAAATTGTTTTTTTCCAACATACATATAAATATATTATAATATAGAAAGCCCCGTATACACTTATTTTTTTTTCTAACAAACCCCCCCCATCGATAACGCTCCTGCAGAAAGGAATGTTGAAAATAGTTATCGCACTTCTTCTTTAAATTTGCATTCGCATGTGGTCTGACTACAGTGCCGTTACGTTATTCGACCAATCAGAAATGAGACACGTAGGCATAATTGTTACAAAGCAAACAAAATTTTAAGGTTGACAGGCAGAAGAAAAAAGACATGCGTGGCAGTTGGGAAAAGTCAGTCGAGGCGCGAACACCACTAAATTAAAATTTAAAAACCAAAGTCAAAAAAGAAATAAAAAAAAAAATAATGAAAATATTATCACCAAGAGTTGGTCAACGCTCAAAGTTGCTATTTTTTTTGAGAACTTTACAAAAATTTAAAAAATAATTAAGCCTAAACCAGTGAAATTAAAGAACGATTTCAACTATCAGTGGTTAACAAAATAAAAGCAGTGTAAAAAGAACAGTTCTTGTGAGCGACAATAATTACGCCGAAAAAAAAATATTGATAATTTTGTCAAAAGGCAAATAATTTTACCTAGCTGTGCATTTTAGACATTGTGTGAAAAAAATTTATCTAAATGGAAGCCCCTTTACATTCACAATTTTAAATATATATAAACGTTTGTTGAAAAAAGTTTTGCAGGGAAAGTGTGTACAGATAAAACAATAAATGAAATTAAATCCCTTTTGACTAAAGGAAGGAAAGTGCTCTGTGAAAGAAGGTTTTGACAAGGCTTAAAACATAACAAGTTGCAAGAATAGGAGTGTTTCATTTTAATATATTTTAAACTTAATCAACACTTAAAAATAATGAAATATAAATAATATAAGTGAAAACTGAAGATTTTTGAATTAGTGAAAGAATTTAAACCTAAATTTCTAGAAATAATATTAGATATTTGGTGAAGAATATTAACGTATAACAAAAATTTTATTGTACATTTCAAACGAAAATAAAAGCTTTTATATAATACGTATCTAGAAAAAATATACATATGTACGTAAAATGTGCGAAGTAAAAAGAAAACGTTTAATTAAACAATAATATGAAACTGTAAAAACGACAATTTAAATGCCAAATTAAAAGAACTGTACCAAAAAGGAAAAAAAACATCATTAGAATTTACCGTTACGGCATTATAACACAAAACAAAACAGTGTTTCAGAATACAAAAAGTGTTACATATACAAAATCAACCCCTACTGTACAATAAACCTAAAATATGGGAACTAATAACAACGTGTACTAAATCTAATAACAACGTGCCTACCATCCATCCTAGATCATAGCGGAAGACCAACAAGCAAAACATCGCCGCACACTCACCTGGCAGCAGATTGATGAAACCCACGCCGGCAAGATCCTAGCATAAGTATTTTTTTTACTTTATATATATACATATAATATGAATGTAAAATTTTATGAACTTAATAATTACTTACTCTAATTATGTATGTATTATGTATTTCCTTTTTTTTTTTTTTTTTTTTTTTTTTTTTTTTTTGTGCATTTAATTTACTTACTTAATAGAATATAATTTTTGGAAATCTTATATTATTTATTATATTTTATATTTTATACTCTATTTTCCAAAAAAATTTTCCTTATAAAAAAGAAATTAATTCAAAGAATGAACACTTCATATTCATGTTTTCTAGAATAAAGTTACAAAATTAATTATGTGCTAACTTTTCATTTAATACGGGGAATGCTAGGTAAGAACGGCCATGAGTAAACTCTAAACAAGATGGATTTCGGGACAAGTAAAGAAAAAAAGGGCAACTGACTTGTCAAGGCGTTCGACATTAAGTCGACAGGGAGGGAAAAATTGTGCCCAAGTGGCAAAACATCACGCCACACTAAAGCGAAATTAGTCTCCAGTATTTAACAGTAAGTTACTTTATTTGATAATATACATAGTGGTTTTTCTTTGGCAAGGATGTATATTTCTATTGTTAAGCGTCCGTGAACCCAGGGTTGAGAACCCAAATACCTCTGAGCTAGACGGAAACCTTTTCTTGCCACTTAACCACGATTCACATAGAAGAAATTTAGTATTAACGACAATTCCTGACTAAGCGACGCGTAACAATAAAATAAAGCAAGAATTTTATTTAGTTTTTTGTGGTGCAACAACTAACATAATGCAAAGTTGCAAAAGTTACTGAAAACAATAGAAACTTGATACGATACAAAAACTTTAAACAATAAAAGTTACGTTAAAAACAAAAAGTTCAATTTAATAAATAAAAGAATTAAAGCTTAAGAATAATTAATTAAATTAACTTGCTGCTCGTTAAGACTATAAAAGCCATATACATTCTTTTTTGCAAGAATTAAATTCAAAAATTAAGCTAAAAATTTAAACAAAAAAATTAAAGCAAAAAAAAACGGCCACATCATCGCCACACACCCAGCGAAGAAAGACCCAACTTCTCGGTGCCATTCTAGAAGCCCCAATTCCTGATTGGACCCTCAGAATTAGTTGCTTGATGTCCCAAACTAAAAAAAAGCAGAAATAGACCAAAAGAAAAAGAAAAGTTGTTGAAATATGCATGTATTTTTGTAGAAATTTATTCAAAAATTAATAGTAAATTTAAGTAAGAAAATCCAAATGTGCATTACATATGTATATTTAATTTTTGTCAAATTATTTCGATAGTGGTTAATAAGCCAAAATAAATAAGGAAAACATTTTCTTACCTCGAGTTAGCTACAACCTTTATTCACTTGCTTTTGAAAGGGTGTCGCACGTTAAACCGTAGTGTTGAGCTCAAGCCTGCAGGTCTTCGTCGTTTATTTTGCTTGTTAAGAGGCCTAAGTTTCCCGTAGAAAAGAGGCGGAATTTGTTAACCTAAAGTTAAAGAAAACGAAATTTAAATTATAAAATCGACAAAAGTAACAAAATAGTAAATTTAATTTTGAATATTTTTTTTTATTATACATACCTTTTTTATTTTTGTTGTCCAATATAAAAATGTATTTTTTTTTTTTTCATTAAACTTGATGTAAATACCTTACATATTAAAAAATAAATTATAATTCTTCTATCAATATTTTTTTATTATTTCTAAATAATGAATGAATAAATATTTATTTATAATGAATTTATAAAATATATTTTTTGGATAATCATGTTGATTGCGAGAAAAGCTAACGGTATGAACGTTTATTTATTTGTGTGTGTATATTAGTTTATTTTGCAGTGCGCACCTCGGGCTCCACATCTTTTTCTTATAGTTTTTTTTCATCTTCAAGTTAAGACTGGCATTTATCATTTTTTTGTAGTACCATAAAAGGAGCTTGGATTGGTTGGCAAGAACCCCACCCCCATACGGCGAGCCGGAGCGTATGCCATCATGCCAGCCATGCCGACAATCTGGCCACAACTTGGATTTTTGCTCACCACCACCATCAGCTGTTGCCTGTCGTTTACTGGCAACACTAATGGCAATAAAAAATTCTACTACAAAAAATGGCGCCTGGACGCGTTGGATTGCGAAGTGTAAATCCCGTTTAAGTTTCACAAGAGTCCTTAACGCGTAGCGACACTCGTACAACTTCACGCGTTCAGTGAACACCAGTTTTTATCCTAAAAGTTTGGTCTTAATCCATGGGAGTACGGGTCAACGATCAATTGCAAAAAAATCTGAAGCTAAAAGAAATGTTTTTTGTTATAATTTGAACATTATTTTTTTTACTTTAATTTGAACTGTATTTTCCTTTTTTTAATTTTGTGTATCTGATTTTCAACACATGTAAGTCCCGTATCTTAAGCATTTTGGCTAGAAACGCGTCGCTACTTGTAGAGAGAATAAGATAGTTTAGAGTTTTTTTACACGTAGAGTCTTACTTGATCCCTTTGTATAGGAGCCTGGTAATAGCTACTATGTGTAGGAACCGTTGTTTGACTAGTCCTGGTACACCTTTGGATTATCTTAAGGAATTCCAGCAGCAGTCAAAGCAACATGTTTGTTGATAAACCGTAGCTTCTGTTAGTAACACACATAGATTTATATTTTTATACTCAATTGTCTTTAATGCATATGTATATGCAGTAAAAATATAATCGTTAGTTTTTTTTTTTTTTGCACAAAATTTCACTTATTACTCTGATTAATATCACCGCTTATAATCCATCACCAAAAACCTGCAATAAAATTATTAAATTAGTTCATCTGCAAAAGACTGATTTTTTTTTTTTTTTTGATTTTTACCTATTTTGACTTCGACTTAGGTCGAGGATTGTTTGAACGTTTTTTTATCTACTTATTTTTCCCGGATTTTTTTCCCTTGATTTTTCTTTTTACTCTTTCTGTTTGTTTTATTATACCGCACGGTGAGAGGTCAGCAGCTAATGTCAAAATTAATTTTAGCGATTCCTGTTGGAATGGTTTTAACCCGTCTGGGCAGTAAACAGTTAACAACTCAGCTAGATAGTAGCTTTATTGCCACAGCAGGAAGCAGTGTCGGTCGTAGTATCGCCAGTTGTACCGATATTGTGACCTCAGGTTTGACCACAACAACAGCAACAGCGCCAGTGGATACAGCTGACAACCAGCTAAATGTTTCATTTGATCCTGACGAGTCAAGTCTTACAGTCGTGTCGCCAGAATTTAGCAGTTTCACTTCACAAGGCATACGCAGAGAGATGCTTGAGAGTGAACGAAATCCATCAAACGTGTAAAATACGTTTAATACCCAGCAAATACAAGAAGTTGTCCAAGCCTCGATAGGGCTATGTCAAGCGCAGCTGATGAAGCAAATGGAAGAAAGAGTGAGGCAAGCGCTGCAAGAGTTTAAAATGGATGAAATTAAAAACCGTATGCGAAATAATCTGCACAATACTCACCAGCCTTTAGTCCCAGAAGCTCATCCAGCAAATACCACCAGAAATGGTGTGCACCAAAATATACCCTGTTTTCAGACGTTGCAAGTGAGTATGCAAATTTTGCCACAGGCAAGCTAGAGGCGTTGCTACAACAGTGACTTACAGTCATCCACAAGCATCTGTTTTTAGCCAACCGCCGCCATTGATGGCAGCGCTCAGAGCTTATCTACCTCGGGACGCTTTGATACCAACCGTATTACAACAAAACTTGTTCACTGTAGGCACACAAGAGCCTCAGAGTCAACAGCTGCCGCTATATCAGCAGCAGCAAGTATCATAATCGTTTTTACCACCATAACAAACGCCTACACTAAGTTCTTTAGAACATGGCACCAATCAAACGTATGGGTCTCAAAACAGAATGGATTTGTCTGAGTGTGGTATAAAGTTTGACGGTACCAGTAAGTCCTTAAACGATCAGGAATTTCTTTTACGTGTGAATGAGTTGGGCCGGGACTACAATTGTTCTGAGGTGGACATTTTACGGAGTTTTCACCATCTACTGGAAGGACCTGCTTTGGAATGGTATTGAAACCATCGTAAGCTAGCACGTATTAGCTCGTGGCAGGAGCAAGAGTCCGGTTTGAAAATGAATACCAAATTTAAATGCAAATATTGAACAGATGTCCACTACCGCAAGAAGCGTTTGAAGAATTTTATAATAAAGTTAAGAAACCAGCAGCGCACGCCATATGATGAAATGTCGTTAGTAGACATTATTCGGGGCAATTTAAATCCCTCACTATCCCAAATGCTGTTTTCTGTGAAGTTGAACACCTTGCCAGAATTATGCAGAGAGGTGAAAAGAGCCGAAAATCTAATAGCTGAACAAAGACAAATGTACCAGCAGCGTCCGAATTATTCTCATCGTGTGAACGAGATTGAGTATGAAGAAAGGGAAGAGCCAGTGCCTGAACTAGAGGTTGATGCGATGCGTACTACAGCTAAGTATACCTGCTGGAACTGCAAGGTGATTGGCCATAGTTTTTCGATTGTCCAGTAACTACACGCACTCTTTTGTTTTAAATGTGGCATGGATGGAGTTGTCACCCCAAAATGTCCTAGGTGTCAGGAAAACCGCAAGCGGGACCCGTCTCTAACTGGGGAGGCGTGGTCGACCGCAGTATAAGCCCAACTGTTAGGCAGAATGAGGTAAGGCCTAACATTAAAATTTTACATAGTGAATGTAGTCTTGTTAAAAGCGCAGATAGTGTGCCAAATGTAAGGGTATTAAAGCCGCTGCATATTCGTATACAGGAGTACAAAGAGGCTAAGCAAAGAATTTTTGGCGAGGTTTCAAACCGAATTAGAGAGGCGCGCGAGCGTTACAAGAAGCGGAAACGGTTGACGCGTGAAATTTTGCTAGCTTTTTTTAACAAAGGCAGGGACTCGCACAGGGTATAACGTTTTATCTAGTGCCTACTTTAAGTCGAGAATTATTTTTGAGTATCGACTTTATGAAGGTTTTCAAAATGTTTGCCAATATAGAGAGTCTCACGACCAATCAAATAAGTCTCTGTGAAGAGGCAGATAGTTGCCCAAATGTAGTAACTCATAAGTTGACTACTGAACAGCGACAAAAATTAGACTTTGTTATATCAATGTTTCCGTGTTATACTAAAAAAGTCTTGGTAAAACCCATTTAGAAGCGCATACTGTAGATATCCGGAAAGCGGCTCCAGTCATAGATAGACATTATCCTGTCTCCCTGGCGGTACAAAAATTGATGTTTTCGGAGCTTGATAGAATGCTTGGTCTTGGGGTCATTAAGCTTAGCGAAAGTCCGTGAAGTCATCCCGTGACTTTAGTCCGCAAGGGCGAGAAGAACCGGCTATATTTGGATGCTCGAAAGCTCAATGCCCTGACGATCAAGGATACCTATCCGCTCCCACACATTGAAAGTTTGCTCAGCCGTTTGGGAGACACGATATATATATCCAATGTTGACCTTAAAGACGCTTTCTGGCAGATACCACTTGACCCATCTAGTAGAGAGAAGACTGCTTTTACGATACCTGGGCGGCCACTTTATCAATTTAGGGTTTTGCCTTTTGAGCTGTGTAATGCAGCTTAGAGGTTATGCCGTTTAATGGATAAAGTGATCCCCGCGGCCTTACGTGATAGAGTTTTCGTCTACTTAGATGATTTTTTGATAATATCTCCAGATTTCGAGACACACCTGGAGTTGCTTAAGCGGGTAGCTATAAAATTGACGGAAGCTGGCCTGACCATTAAAGTGGCAAAATCTAAATTTTGTTTTAAGGAGTTAAAATATTTGGGTTACATTGCAGGAGGTGGCAAACTAAAACCTAATCCGGTTAAAGTGGAAACTATAACTCGGTTTACTTACCCTAAAACAGCGAAGCAAGTGCGGAGCGTCGCCTCTGTTGCACCTCCGATATTTGAAACGCTGAAGAAGGGTAAGAAATTTGAGTTTACGGCAGAAGCTAAAGCTGTGTTTGATCGACTCAAGAATGCTCTGATTTCGAGTCCACTTCTTAATCATCCAGACTTCTCTAGGCATTTCTATTTGCAGTGTGATGCTTCAGATGTGGGCATTGGTGCTGTTCTGTTGCAGAAAGATGATTCTGATGGAGAACATCCAATTGCCTACTTTTCGCACAAGCTGACACAGACGCAGAAAAACTATTCTGTAACCGAGCGCGAATGTCTTGCAGCGGTCTTGGCGATTAAGAAGTTTAGGCCCTATATAGAGTTTATGCCTTTTACCGTAATTACCGATCATAGTAGCCTTAAATGGCTGATGTCACATAAGGATTTGACCGGTAGATTGGCGAGGTGGAGTCTTTATCTCCAAGCGTATAATTTCGGTATAGAACAAAGGCAGGGTAGACAAAATATTGTCCCCGACAACCTATCGCGCTACGAGATGGAAGAGGGCTCCACAGAGGTGGAAAATGTTATTGATTTGAATGCCGAGGCATTTAAGTCAAGTGATTATTTAGAACTTTATTCTACTATAGAAAAAAATTCCGAGCAATTACCTGACTTAAAAGTGGTTGATCGTTTTGTTTATAAAAGAATAAAGCCTTATGATGGTCAGGTCGTGAACGAGGAGTTTGCATGGAAACTGTGGGTTTCTCAGGAGCTGACCAAAGCTATCATAGAAAAATCGCATAACTCTCCACAAGCTTCGCACGGTGGCGTTGGGAAGACTCTGTGTCGAATCAGAGAGTACTTCTATTGGCCAAACCAAAACACAAAAATCCGCGATTACCTAGCCAATTGTCAAATATGCAAGAAAACTAAGCCCGCGAATATTCCATTACGGCCACCAAAGGGAGCTGCAACATTAACGGAGCGACCTTTTCAACAAATCTTTGTAGATTTTCTTGGTCCTTACCCGAGGTCTAAAAATGGCAATTGTTTCATTTTTATTATTTTAGACCATTTAACAAAGTTTGTATTGCTAAAGGCATAACCAAAAGCAAATAATAAAAGCATCGTTAAGTTTTTAATCACCAAAGTTTTTCTCAAAATTGGAACACGAGAATCTATTGTCTCCGACAACGGAAAACAATTCGTTAGTAAAGAGTTCGCAGACTTAGTGAAAAATTTTGGTATAAAACACATTCGAACCGCCCTACATTCTCCGCAGGCCAATGCATCAGAGCGCGTAAACCAATCGATTCTGTCTGCAATACGTTCGTATTTGCAGGAAGATAAGGCTGGAAGGGACAAGCATTAGTCCGAGATAGTATACTCACTAAGATCATCTGTTCAGACTTCAATTGGTGTTACCCCGTATTTTGCTCTTTTGACATAAACATGATAGGCCACGGTAGCGTGTATGGTCTGGCTAGAAAGCTAAAAGCTTTGGACGACCCTGAAATGAATATTTGCCCAAAAACCGTGAAAATGTCCCTTACACGTCAGCAGATACGCGAAAGTTTGCATGAAGCTTATTTGCGTAACGAGAATACGTAAAACACGTGTTGTCGCGTAGTTAAGTTTGTCCCGGGACAAGAAGTTTATCGACGCAATTTTCACAAAGCGATTTTAAAAGCAGATTTAATGCTAAACTTGCACAAAAATTGTTATAATGTCGCGTAGTAAAGCCGGTCGGAAAGTGTCTATACGTGGTCGAAGATCTAAAAGGCAAGCCATTAGAAATCTTCCACGGTAAAGATTTAAAACAATAATTTTTTTACTTTTCCTTTTTATTTAAAAAAAAATTTTTTTGGCCTATTGGTGAACCGCACTTGCAACGAAATTACTTTTTTTTGTTGAGCTATTTAATATTTAATAATCGTAGCTTTGACCACGAGAAATTTAATTCCAGTGTAATTAAAGCCGCGTGCAATGAATAAGTATTTGCCTTGCCGAACTATAGCTTACGTTTCTAAACCAATAATATGTATAACCATCTCCACGCTATATGATGCGACCAAATCGTCACTCTGCGGAACTATGCCATTAAGAGCTAGAGGTCATTAGTCACATAGGGTAAGAGCATTTATCTGAGTCCGTTATTACAGCGAGTTGGGGTTAAAGGGTAAATAATCATGAAACCAATGCTGGCGAGATTTTTCTTTGCAGCAGCTAAATGACACTGAATTTAAGACCGGAGGGCTTAACTATGGTATAAGGGTGCGGTAAATAATTTATCGTAGGTTCGACTGAGACGACAAAAAGAGTAAGTGATAGCAGGGTATGGGGGTTGTCTTACGGTGGTTAACAAGACTTTCTTTCACTACAAATTTGGGTGTAGAAAGTTGTTTACGGACAGGATAATAATAGGAAAATCATAATTAAAAATTATAGTAGAAATTTTTTTATAATAGTTACAGACGCATTTTCTTTTGTCCGTTATAGGGAACCTAACATCCTGAGTTTGTAGCTGCCTAAGTTCACCTGTAATATTTAAAAAGGAAAAAAATTAACTTAAAAATTTTCATTTTTATTTATTTTATATTACATTTTATATATATACATACATACTTATTATACATTTTTTTATATTTGATTTTGTCATTAGTTACTTACCAAACTGTACTTTTGCAAGTGACCAGAATTAGTGTTAATGTTCCCCCAGGCCGATGGATTTTTGTTACAGCCTGTGAAAATAAACAGAATTGTTTATTTTAAATCATTTCAAACTGGTCTTTTTTAGTTGCTATTAAAGAAGTTAAAATGAATATAAAAAAAACGATTTTAAAAGCAAATAACCCGAATTATTTATACCCGATTATGGTATTTATTCCTTTTAAGATTGTTGTCCTTCTTGATTAGTTTAGTTATTAAGTTAACTTTTGTTTAGATAATTTTTTTTTGCTATAAAGCAAATATATTTTTTCACGAAGACAGGACAATTTGTTTAATTACTTGAAGAAATGGCAAGGGGTATTTCTTGCCAAGGACTTAAGAGTTTTTTTATTTCCTTGATGGTTTTAGTCCCTGCATTTCTGCTATCCCGTTTAGATCAACTGGCTTTAAACACCTAAAGGTGCAATTCGAGCTTTTGGATTTGGGGGCAAGGGTCCCGATCATCACATCTCTGGATGCAATCCGTAGGATGATAAGGGAATGTGTTTTTTTTTTATTTAGTTATTTACGCACTGAACGCAATTAATATTAGAGCCTTTTAAAACCGGAGAAAGGGAATTACACATACATAAAGGTATAGATAAACGTTCGTATTTCACAATGCAAGAACTAACCGAAAGTTAAAATTTCAGTTTTTAGTGCGGAGCACTTAGGACGCAGAATCTATTTGGTGGTTAATAAGTCAGCGAAGCTATTTTATGATTGGTCAGGAAACCACTGTTTTTATAGGTAGACCGCAGCGTTCACGTTTACAAGACATTAGTTTGTTTTTTTATATAAATCTTAACACAAGTTTTTCTTTATTACATAGTTACGATACATATGTTTGCAACTTTTGCTACCACCTTTCAGTTCTTTTTTTATCATTTAATATTTTTTTTAATTCAACGCTGTAACTGACAAAACATGAAATGTTCAATGAATAAATTTAATGCAAATTTTTCTTTGCCGTTTTTGTTTTTTCAACATTCCAATATTTCAACCAACTTTGTTGGTCATCTTCAACGAATATGACTAGAGTATATACAAAAAATATATGCTCAAAAACAAACAAATAACAAAAATATTACAAAAATAAATAAAAATAACAATCAAGTTAAAAATTAATAATTACATTTATATTAATTCATTTTCAGCGTCGCACGCTGGTTCAGAATTAATTTTCATTGGCCAAAACCTATGTTTTTTTTTGACACAGATTCTTAAAATGTTTATGTCACCAGAAAGAAAACAGATCAATACTAAGGTAGCCGAAAAATTGGGTCAAAATATTCGCAGTAGTGGGCGTGGCATGCTGCTAAAGGCAAAGAATTTATGTTAATTTAAAAATAAAATAAAAATTGTAATATTTGATCTCATATTAATTGCGATTTCTTAAAAACTGTTATCGATATTGAGCTGCGTTTTTTTTGTTATGTTGGGTGAACTGTTGTTTTTAAGAAATGGTATATGCGTACCCTGTATAATTTGTAAATAGGGTGTTATGTTTAAAATTGGAAACCTCCATATATTCGCAAAGTTTGAAGTTTAGTAGTATATAACTTCTAAAGGACAAAAAAGGACAAAAAACCAAAACCACCCAAAGAAAGGCAAAAGTGTTCTCTTTAAGCCTATATATACTTTTGCACCCGCCAGGATCCGCCCGTAGAACACTTTTTCTATTTTAATGAAAATACTCAGCATTTTTACAAACAAATTTCTATCAAAACTGCTAGTAAATTTACTTTAGAAGTCATTCACTGCCAAAAGTACAAATTGCAGATAGCAAAACGTAAGGGGAAAGAGAGGAATCTAACTAAAAAGTTAATTTTTTTAGTACACAAAACAATTTTTGGTAACATTTCCTTTAAATCCAGTATAAGTTGTATATGACAAATTTTCCCATAGAAAACTTGTATAAACCGAATCAACTTAGGTAGTTAAACTTAGTTTTTTGTGTTTAGGTAATCTACTTTAGGTTTAACACTTTTATATGTAGTATAAATCACAATAATTTGGAAATAAATTTTATTTCGGAACAAGTATTCGATTTAAAAAGGCAAATTTATTGTACGTTTTCCAAATCAGCTTAGGTAGTTGAACTTGGTTTTTGTCTTAAAAAATTCCATACAAAAGAAAAATACCTGAGGTAGCCTAGGTAATAAAAGCTCTAATATTTTTTTGTGTGTACGTAATCTACTTTAAGTTTGACATTTCTTTATTGAGTATATAAGGACAAAAATTTGGAAATAAATTTTACTGTCAGACAAGAATTCGATTTGAAAAGGTTAATAAATTTTTGGAAGTTATTTTTATAGAACTTCAACAAAAACATTATTTTCAGCTTAATTAAAATATGGAAACTTTCAGCTATAATGAATTGACCGAAGAATATTTTAAAAACAAAAACAAAGAAGATGTTCTAAACCATATTGAAAGAAAATTGAACATAAATGCTATCAGCAGTGAAACGCAATTGGAAATAAAAAACAAAGTATCTGATTTCGTAAAAATATTGCAAAAACGCTACAAGGAAGTTCACTATAGTAAATGTAAATTTTACAAGCGCTTTGAAAATTGGTTACAAGGTGAACTTAGTTTCCAGGTGATTTCAGAAACCACAAATAAGAAGAGTGGTGGAAGACCAGAAAAATCGCTAGATAACTGTAGCCATAGATCTAAGAGACGAAAACTTAAGAATATAAATGAAGAAATCGGATCCCTTCATCTCTAGCATTCGAAGTCAATGGAAATTGAATCATTCGGAACTAAATGCCGAAGCTAAGGCACTGCTACAGGACACAGGTAATACAGAGCAGAATATAGAATATTTACAGGAAATATTCCAGCCAAATGAATAATAATTATAATTTGAATTTAGTATTTGAATAAAATAAAGTATACAGACATTAATATTAAATGTTATTTTATTTACCTAGAATCTATTTATAACTATAAATAAATATGTATATAATTAAAGAAAAATTAAATTACACTGTTTTGTTTTAAAATTGACCAAAAACTAGGAAATATTTAAGTATTGTTAGGCATAAAGTTGAAATTTGAACAATCCTAATGAAAATATGGAAAATACCTCAGTGAAAATAGGGGCCACCCTAAGGATAGCAAAATATTGTATTGTCATCCAAGATTGACCCGTGGACCAAATTTGAGCCACATTGTTTAAGGAAAGGTGGGTCAAAAATGAGTTGGCACATTTGAAACGGAATTTCAAACAAGAATTAGGAAAAGCAAATCGAAAGTTCAACTTTAGGCTTGAATTTCTCAGCAACCGCTGAACCAATTTTAATAAGGCCCAAACTCGGTAAAAGCTTAAGATGTTGTCTATTGACTAAAAAAAGAACTACTAAAAAATCTTTATTAGTTAAAAAGTTACAGAGTTTTGGCCAATGAAAAACGTTTCTGAACCACTGTGCGTCGTCACTTGTTTATGAAAACACTTGGTCACTGACTGTCGTTTATGTTTTTATTTGTTTATTATATCTATGTTTACTACTTATGTACCAAAATATGTGAGCACAATTGTCTACGTTTGTTTTGTAATTTATTCTCTTTTCTGTAGGAGTGTTTATTTTATGAAGCATCTCTTGCATGTATCTCTTTGTTGTATTTATTTCTCCTGCTAGAATTTTAACATTTTCAAAGTTTGATTGGTGTCCAGTTATCGAAGAGTAGGAAGCTAAGTCAGTTTTTTGGTCCGATTTATGCGATGCTAATCTTGTCTTTAATCTTGTTTTTGTCGTGCCAACATATACTTTTGGCATATGTCTTCGTCGTCACCATTGCATTTGATTTCATATACTAAGTAAGACTTCTCCATCTCATCCAGTCTTGATATCTCATTGTTAAACAGCTTTTTCGTCGATATACTTCTTTTTGTCATAAATATCGAAATTTTTAAATCTCTCAGAAAAAGTAAAAACAACAGAGTTTTTTTTATTAACAAATAGGACCTCAAGCCGAACGTTGTGATAACAATTCAATTAAAGTAGCAAAAAGGTCTATAACAAACAATTTATTTATTTTTCGTTACCCTAAAACAGAAAATTCGAAACTACAACGATTAGAGTTAAAATTATAAACAAAATATTACACCGGGCACCTTCAGAATGAGCTTACACTGTTGAAACTTTGTTACTGACAAAAAGTGTTAATAGTCGTAATAGCCCATTCAGGCTGCCACGAAATTAGGTCATTTCGTGATTTCGGCCGAAAACAACTTTAAATTACGTAATTTCGCATACATTTTACCATTGCCTAAATTATCTCATTTTACTTAATTTCAACGAAATTAACGTGAATTTACGATAGACAACGCTGTTTTTGTGTAAAATACTACTCTGTGTGTAACCATGAACATATCTTCAACCTTAAAAGTTCGTTTCGTTGGAATAAAATTTTAAATGTCAAACGGAGTGATTTTCTAATATTCGCATACTTATTTTTCAATTTATTAAAAGTTAAAAACTTTACAATGGCAGAGTAAGTGTACAAATTATGTAAAAAATTTATTACGAAAAATGTTTTTCCAGGAGAAATTATAAAAAACGTTCAAACTGGACTGATGCATCCGAAAGCATTCTTGTACAATTATGGGGGAGATAGCATTGATAGATTGCGGGGCAACTGTAAAAACTCACATATATTTGAAGAATGTCCGCAGGTATGAAGGATTTTGGTCACGCTTTTACCTCAAAAGAAATCAGTATCAAAACACATAACTTGACCAGTAAATACAGGTATTTTTAAATTTATTTGAAACGTTCTTTATCTTCAAAAATAATATAAAATTTAGGATGGAAAAGAAAATAATTGGTCCTTCGGGAAATAGTCCGTCTACATGGTCACTTTTTAATAGGGTATATGCCATAATTGGCCAGCACAAATCTAACAAAGTTGAAGAGCTTATTTATTAAGTATTATTTAGTTAAGTATTGTTAATTGGCATACATATTTGTAAGATTGAAAAAAAATTTAAAAAATTATAATTTATTATTTGTTTTTGGAAGAATAGCTTGAATAACAAAATCAATTTTTATTATTTTGTATCATGAGATTTTATTAGATATCGATGCAAACTTGAGCATAGAAATACTGGATGATTGCGATGCCGAAATTTTTCTTACTGGTGATAGCAATGAAAAAAGCTTTTGCAGCGAAAATGCTGAAGAAACAGTTACATCAACATCTCAGGAAGTTCTACCTACGAAAGAAGAAAATCGTAAAGGAAAAAAAAAGATCTTTTCATTAGGAAATATTACGAGAAATAAAAGAAAGCAAGGAACTTATGAAGCAGGACATGGAAGAGAGAAGTGCACTTGATGCAAAAATGCTTAAATTGCATGAGGACCTGGTACAGCCAGAAAGAGAGAAAATTGAAATAATGAAAAAAAAATTATCGAATGAAATCGGAAATAAAATTAATCTTAAGTTTGTTTTATGAATTTTTTTTATTAATTTGCAAAGACTGAACTTTTGTTTTATTTACGTTATTAATACGTATTTATGTACATTTTTACGTATGTTTATAGTCTCAACAAGTAACCTTATTTAATAAAAAAATATATATACATTGTATTAGTTAAAAATTACTTAAAATGCTTTAATTTAAAAGATACTCTGCTTAACAATCTCTTATAGTTTTTCCATGACAGTTATTATCATATCTTTCATTTTCTGCAGGCTGAGGTCTTGTGTTTTCAAAATTGTTTGTGCTTCCAAACAATTGATCTACTGATCGTTAACTATCTCATTTTCTTCTATTAAGAAACTGTGTAGGATACAACACGTTTTTATAATTTTATTGGCATTTGTATATTATTATCAATGCCTATACCAATTCTCCTGAATCTGGATTTCAGATGACCAAAAGCATTCTCTACAACTTTGCGACATTTTGAGAGATTATAATTGAAGTTTTTTCGCTTTCTGATGCTAAAGTGTTAAAGGGATAAGGCTTCATCAAAAATTCGGATAGTCTTAATGCCGAATCTCCAATCAAAAATGGTCAAATATTTTGTCCATTTATTTGCTTTAAATGTGGTCTTAAAATGCCTTCAGACAATTTTTGTTTTAAAACAGATTTTCGAAAATTGAGGAGTCACTACAGCGGCCTGGGCTGCCGACATTAATGTAAATAAATTTGTACCTGAAAAACATCTATTTTTGTATGTAAATAATCAACAAAGTTATAACAATAATTTTACCTGGAATCTACAACCGCCAGTAAGACAGCAGAATACCACCTTTTATAATTGTAGTAGTCACATGCTTACTCTTTGGGATGGTAAACTTCTATATGGCAACCATCTGCGCATAAATTTAATTGCGAACATATTTTAATCTTCAAATTAACTACTCATATCTACTTATTTGTGGGTAATTACCTGTTGCACCAAAGCAATGTGGAATTCCTAATTTTTCAAATCTGAAAATAGACCTGGTGATCATTAAGTTGGTAAATATATTTGATGTCATATACTTTGAGTGCATCCCTCACCAAACTACATTACAAAAGTCATTTAAGATATAACATACCGTCGATTTTTCCATACCAAACAGTTGTCTGATGGTTAAATACTCGGACGACGATTTAAATGCAAATAACGCAATCGCAATACGTTTTAGCAAAGGTTTTGGAAGTTACTATCTTCCTTTGCGAAGTCTCTCAACTCTTCACAAAGGTGCATGAACGGTCTCCGCGTCATTCTGAAAGTCTCCTTAAACATTTCTTCGGTAAAAATAAAAACGTATTTTTCCTAAAAGGAGCTCTCCCTAGGCTGATGGAAATAAGAATACACGTATGTACATACAACAATATGTAAATATATGTACATATCGATGGCTTAATATAGAAAGGTCGTATCTCGTTTTTTTTTTTTTTCAAAATAGCTTTTTTTACATATCCTGGTAGAAAAGGCACAGATACACTTCTCCTAAAAAATTCAGGCACCTATGTTGACGAATTACAGATTTGTAATAATTTAAAAAAATCCCTATCTCATTTCAAAATTTTTTTGAAAGAAAAAGCCCTAACATTTAAAATAATAAGATTTTATAGTTAATATGAAACAATTTTTTTAGTATTAAAAAATGCAATGAAAACCCATCGCCAACTAATAAGGTCTGTGAAACTCTACAACAAAAAGGCCTTCCTGCTCGGATTGTCAAAAAACAATCAGGTGATTACCGGTATAAATATTTGTTTTAAATAAAAAGAGACTTTCCCGAATTCGTGTACATAAAAGAATTTTTGAGCATCATTCGGAATTTCTGAAAGGAGTGTTTGTCTATAAGTATTTGGAAAAAGTTTATTGTAAATGAAAGTTTAAATAAAATGAATTGTTTAAGTGAGATTATTAATTTTGATACGAAAAATTGAAATAATGTTTGTAAGAGAAAAAAGATGGCGAAAAATCTTAATGGAAGCAAAATATTAATAAAAAAAAAAGAATGGAAGCTGAGCAGTATTTTGGTATATCGAAAAAGGTACTTTGTCAAAAGCCTTCTAGGCAAATTGGAGAGTCTTGTTCATCACAATATGGCCAAAAAAGTTCATTAAGAAATTGTTCAAAGTTTACGGAATTTATTCGAAAAGAAATTTTTAACTGGTTTTGGAATATTACCTGGCAGCAGACGCGTATGTATGTTATTGGTCTTACAAAAATATCAGAGAAAAAACAGAATTGCATTGAAAATTCAAGACATAATCAACCAATAACATATTTATTGAGAAATAGCTCAATCAGATGGCAGGTGTGCCGCAAAATGTTCCTTTCTACTCTCGGACTTAATGAAAAAATGGTTAGAAATTGGATTGGCAGTGGTGGCAAACACGGTTCACAAGACAGTCCTGATAAACCTTCAAGTTTGCGCAAGTCTGCTAAACGATCATCGGCAATAGGAAAGCGCAATCAACAACGACGAGTCTTTTTACAAAAATAGCTAGAGGAGTTACATGGAATCACATTCGAATCACTGTCGAAAAGATACAAAAAAATTATATTTCCAGAAAGGAAAATAATAAAAGGAGTGTAACTATTCGATTTTTAAACCAAGGAAAGATCAATGCAATTTGTGCGTATCTCTTAAAACTGATAATGTGTCAGATGAAGATTATGGAAACCATAGAGATGAAGTAAAAAAAATGCGCGAGGAAAAACAGAATGACATCAAAAATGCTGAATCAGGACTATGTGCAGTTTTCTGCATGGATGTGCAAGCTGTTAAATTAGTGCCTCAAGCGTATGAATCGTCAGGACTAATTTATTTTAAATCTAATATTACAGACGTATATGAGCTGCTCCCACAGAGAGCAGAACCTGCTATTAATAATGTTTCCATTTGCAAGATTTAAAAAAGTTCCTGCCGGAAGATTGCCACCGCTTCTATGGTAATTTGCCTTATAAAAACTTTTTTACTTGGATTTATTTTTTTTTTAATTTAGTTTAATCTGTTTTGTTCATTTGAGAACGAATTATTTTATTAATATTATTCAGTTTTTAATTTAGTTCAAAAAGTCCAGTTTTTATTGAGTTTTTTTCTTCTCCTATAAATAGCCAAAATTTAACGACCTTTCTATATTAAGCCATCGAGTTATAACTCACAATAAAATAATTGACTGAAGTTTTTTTATTACATGGATTAATATTTTTTATGTGATGTACATTATTATATTTTTTTCCCCAACTTTAAACTAATAAAAAAACCGCCTAACTCTACATTAATATTAAACAATTTGAATACCAAAAAGCCCTAAGTTTATTTTCTCCTTAAAATTAAAAAAAAACTTTTTTTAATTGAATTCCTTATTTATTTTAAATAAAAACTGCATTTACACTTTGTTTATAACTATTTTTTTAGATTCTATTAAGTTTTTTCCTTCTCCTGTAAAGTACTGGAAATTCGAGATACGACCTTTCTATATTAAGCCATCGATACATAAACATTTATGTTGGATTATAAAAAGTTCTTCCGCTTTGAAACGTCAGAAACAAATGAAATTGATTTAGTACCGCAGAGTGAATTCTTTTAATTCTGACGTCTTTATCCAATTTCAGCCGCTTCAGAATTAATTTATTTTTTGATATTTTATTATTTATAGCTCCAATTTGATTAATAATAACTGTTTTTTTCCATTTTGTACAAAATTTTTATACAGAATAAATTTATACAATATAATTAAAAACGAACAGCTGTTTTTTTAAATTAACTTAACTGCCAAATAACTCAGTATAAACACTTTAGATTTCGTTCGTAATTTCCAAGGCGAATTAACAACAGGTGGCCTTAACAGCCCAGGTGACTTTTTGATTTTTCCTTCTTCGAATGTCAAAAGTTATATTCTCCTATGTACTTCTATCTTTTTTGACAGCCGAAGACGGTTTATACAAAAACAAATTATACATATTTCTTTCGCAGTGTTGTATACATTTTCGCCGTGTGTATACTTGTTATTAATTCGCCTTGGTAATTTCAGTTTTAAATTAATTAATTTCGTAGCAGCCTGTTAAAAGCTGTAAGCAACAAATGTTAAAAATACTAGTTTTTTTAATGCTTACGACAAAGAAGACACTGGTATTTTTCAGAACGCAGACGGCGTAAGTGAATTTTTTTTTATCATACTATTATGGGAACGGGACCAATCGACGCAGTATTTTCGATTTTTGTCAGTTACAGCGTTCTTTAATTCTTGCGAAGATAATTCGTGTGATTTTATTGTGAATTCTAATTAAAGAAAGACTTTTTCCACAAAAATGTGATGGTATTATCTCTAAAGGTGTGTTTACATTATGTGTACAAGTCATATGGAATGTCAGATTTTCCATATGTAAATCCACACACATAATGTAAACCTCATGAAACATAACATATGTTATTTTCCTATGTGTTATAACATGTGTTAGTTTTTTATCTAGAGCACGCTCTATTTGATATGTAAAACCTTATGACAACAGATGTTTTCAGTGATGCTAACTTTTACTTTTAAAAATTCCACTCGAGATACTAAGACGATAAAAGCAAGAGTTTAAAAAAATTTAGTTTTTGTTGTTATAAGGTCTGTTCAATAACTTTACTAGCAAAAACTAGCAACGAGTGAGTAAAACAGAAATTTTCAAAATTATTCTCCCAAATGTAAAGAAATATATGAACGCTTTACTAGCAAGAGTTAGCAAAGAAAATTCGCGTGGCTTCGGAAATTTAAAAACTCTACAGTATGATCACTAAATAGTCCCCTTTTTAAAGAAAATGTACTAAAGTGGCAAAATGTATAAATCAAAGATCACCAAAAGCCAGCAAACTGATAACCACACGAAAAAATTGAAAATAATACTCCAAGTAACTAAATAGCAGAAATATTTACATAAATTGTTCTACTTTTTTTAATTATTAGGTAATTTTCAAACACGTTTATGATGTTTAAGAGCATCATGAATATAACTATTTTTCTGCTCAAGTTCTAAAAAACATTCTTATTGTGATTAGATGAGAAAATATTTATGCATATTTTAGATAATAATAACTTCATACATTTGTATAACTTATTGATAATTATACAAAATAAAATTCAATACTCCTTTTTAAATTGTACCGAAATAAGTATATTGCATTGAATGTTTCATCACTGGCTTGTTTACTTTTAATTCTAAAAACAATACAAACACCTGCAAAGCTAGAAGACTCTAAACCAAATTTCTGTTCTTTTACACTTCTTTGCTGTGTACTTCCATAGCAAAATTAAAGCAAAATAACAAAATATTATTTTTATATTCTTTTAATTGCCAAATACTTGTATTTTCTTTAATCTTACAAAAATTCTCTCTTATCAGACTTTTTTAAAGTCAATTGTTTTTTAAACAAAAGTAGAAACAGCTGTTTGGCTAATTCTAGCTAGTAAAAATTTTACTAGCCAAAACTTGCAACAAATTTTTTCGCTCTCACATTTTTACGCTCTTTTTAAACTCTCTACTTGCAAGTTTTTTGAGTACGTTAACACGTTGTAGTAACAATTAGCAACAATTAGTAACAATTTTTAGTTACTGAACAGACCTATGATCGGCCAACTGGCAATATATAGGCATTCCTACAAATACGACAAACACGTCACCCAAGCTTAGCGCCAAGGCGCGGTCAACATATGTTTTAGCTTTTACGTGTATTTTGTTTTTATAAAAACTGTTGAGCTGTCAAAAACGTTTAGCAATCTGTGTATATGTATTTGTGAAAAAAAGGCAAACCACTGAAAATACATTGAAATACATACACACATATTGCCAGACATTTTTTAAAGCTCAAAAGTTTTTACAAAAACAAAATACACGTAAAAGTTAATGCATTCACCTGGTATTAATGCGCCTTGCTCAGCGCTAAAGTATATAGTAAAAAATTAATTGAAATCTGAAATATTGCCCTTATTACCTCCTTTTTGGTATTTTTTTTTTCTTAGTGGAGATGTACTTCAAAAATCATGATCACTTTTTTTGGTGCGACGAGTATTATCTTTTTGTACGTAAAGGAAAAAAAATTAAAATTTTTAAATTTTACATTTGAATGTTTTAAACAAACTTCAGCAAACATCCTAAAAATTAAATTGTTTACAGCAAACCTTTCTTCAATGGAAATTTTTGTATTGTTTTTCTTTTTTACAACTTATCAATAACAGTTGCGTACTTATGCATGAACAATGAGCAAGAATTGTGTGTTATTGTATGTTTTAAATGTGAAAATACGTTGGTAAGATGTACTTTATACGAACTACGCCACGTATCTGAAAACTTGTAGTTTCGAGCTCGTGTTTTAAAACCAACATAGCCAAGTATCTAAGTGCAGACATCTAATATATATTATAGCAATTTTTATAAGGAAAGACAGCCGTGTGCTTAAACTTAAATTTTAAAGTTCTAAATGGTTATCGCAAAAAAAGATTTATTAGCTGATATCATTGTTTTTAGTATTTATGTTTTCTTTTCGACGACAAGAGGTTATGTCATATGTAAGTTAATTAACTCGGTTCCTTTTGAGTTAAAAAAATATTTGTTTACTGCTAGATACTGCTTTATATCTAGAAGTATAATTTATTGAGATTTCTTATCAACTGCCTGGCAAAAGTATTTACAGTGGCATTTATACTTTTGCTACTTAAAGTTTACAATGTTGTGTGGGAAATATAAATAGCTATGTCAATAAAATGTTTTAGTGATACAAGGGTATTTCTTATCTTAGGTTCCTAATTACTTATTATATTATCAAGTGTTTTTATAGTTTTATGGTTACATTTATGATCGTGTTTTTCTTATCCTTTTGTGTATGCTTACAAATATGTGTTTTACTTAAAATAACCTTTTTTGTTAACTATGTGTTTTTCCTCAAAATTATGTCTCGGGTTAATTATGTGTTTTTCCTGAAAATAACCCGTGTCCT
The DNA here is from genome assembly GCA_937654795.1 of Cistogaster globosa. Lineage (NCBI taxonomy): Eukaryota > Metazoa > Arthropoda > Insecta > Diptera > Tachinidae > Cistogaster > Cistogaster globosa. The sequence continues at coordinate 55,370,634 of OW569407.1, read as the reverse complement.
TAACTCTCTCCCTTGTTAAAAAATGAATCGTCCGGATTCGTATCTAAGCTGTAACTCTCCCCTCAAAAAAATGAATCGTCTCGATTCATATGTGATTAGTAATAAATTCCTGTTGTTAGGTCAACGTATAAATATTATTTAACTCATTAATTTTTTTATTTACTTAATTTTGCTTTATTCTTTGAATTAAATTTCATTACACTTTTCTTACATTGTTACCACTGTAATTTGATGCTAATATTGTACAAACAAACCACTGTAATAATATTTGGTTATTAACCGTTAGTTTTTATATTTGTTTCTCATTTAAATTCTTTCAAGTAGTATGTTTTGTTGTTGTTAAAAAGAATGCATTTACATAAACTGTAGGCTTATATGAATATAGTAATATTGTTTTTGCAATTTAAATACAAATAAGTTCAATTGGTACATTGGAGGTAAGAAAAAATATAACAACAACAGTGGCTCTTATTTACATATTGTTAGAGTTATTTTTAAGTTTTTGGAAATAAAAAAATCAGTGTTAATCTTGAAGTGAAATAAATCGGGTCGTTTTTATTTTTACACGGTCGGAAATTATTAGGAACAATTAAGTGCCTCAAATTATAAGTTTAGCAGCATATAGATAACAACTTTAAATTACCAAGTTGCTCTATATTGCTGCCGGTAAGGAAAACGCTCCTTATCGTACACCTGTCTTGCCTTTTCTAATTCTTTGTTATATATATTACCTGAAAATTTTCTCCAGCCCTGATTTCTCTTAGGGTTAAATAATATTTTGTTACCTTTAAAATATTATATGCAAGAATTATTGTTGTTATTATTGCTAAAAGTATATACAAAGCGTACCTGATGGGATGTTTTTCTACAGGTATTATGAATTTCTTAATAGAGTCTATATTACTAAATGCTAACTCTGAGGAGGATGTTAATACTCTTATTATTTCTAGATCCTCATCATGTTTGTTGTGTATGGCCTCTATTATTTTATCATGAATATTCGTATATGTAATATTATTAATCGCTACTTTATCTGTGTATTTTACTAATATGGTTCCAGTAATGTTTTTATTATCTTTAGTGTTTACGCCATCTAGGAGGATGAGTCCTTCGTCTATTTTCAATAATGAAAAATTATACTCTTGCAAAACTGTACATTTGGCTCTTCTCTTTTCTAAAAGAGGTCGGATGCAGTCATCATTTGTGGTGTTGGCTTTGCAAATGTTTTTGCTTAGGTAATTTTTACAATCACATACCCTGGTATACACATTATTACAGAGAGCGATATCTTTGTCAAAAGAAATTTTGCCATGTTTAATGCTAAGTGGTGTGAAGTTGAATAATTTACAATAATTGTTTATGATAGGGTATTTGTATATGGTAATAAAAGAATCGTCCGTTCTTGCCATATAGATGTCGGAATATTCTAATATGTTATTAATTGGTACAAACGATAATTTATGTTATGCTATTTCTTTTACATCCGTCAAATCTAATGATTCAGCCAAGAGAGTCCAATAATTTCTCGAATTTGGAATTAATTTTTCTTTGCTTTTCGTTATTGTCAATTAGGGCATTAATTCTGGTTTCTCTTTCGATTACATCGTCGTGGTCTGGTATACCAGTAATGAACTTCAGAGTCGATCCCAAGAAATTCAATCCTCGCTTTTTTATTTTATGTTCGTTAATTTGTTCTATAAGAGTTTGTGTTTTCTTTATTAAGATATGTTCTTCGATAGTAGAATAAGAATTTTTATTAAATATTTGTTCGTATAAATTGAAGATTTTTGTTACATTAGTGAAGTGAAACTTGTCCGTTCGCTGCTGATCTATGAACTGGCGTTTCTAATTTTTGAATGCCGTATTTATGGCACATTTGTTTAATGGCTGGTGTGACAAAAGATGATTCGTTGTCAGTTATCAATCGTTTACATCCAAGAAAACTTGTAATGATTATTTCTTCTAACTCGTTTTTAATTTCTGCTTTTGTTTTGATTTCTTATCATTGAAATAAATATCTGCGTGTATAAATTCTCTGGGTTGTGTTGGTATAGTCGAGTCGCGTAAAGGTTCTTTAATAGGGTTTCTTTCATATTTATCATATATTATACATATTGTTATTATATTTTTTACATCTCTTTTTATTTGTGGCCAATAGTATTTCTCGAGTATTTCATTTATAGTATTTTTGTAGCTTTTATGAGTTCTATCATGTGTTTCTTTAACAATGCGAATTTGCTCATTCTTATCTAATACGTCTTTTAGTTTTTTAGGTGAATAGACAAAATTGGTCCCAACAAATGTGTTTGTGATTGTTTTTCTATGTACCTGGATTCCAGCGTGTTAATTTGGGGTTAGGGTTTTTTTCTGAGATGGCGTATGTTAGGGATTGATGGTCTGTGAAGATCGTAAGGTCGGCTATGCCGTATATATAGTTCCTAAGTTTTTGCAAGGCCCATATTATGGCTAATAATTCCTTCTCATTTGTACTATACCTTTGCTCTGTTTCACTCAAGGTTCTTGATAAGAAGTAAATGGGGTTCTTATTTTGGCTTAACACGGCTCCAATAGCTATGTTGGATGCATCCGTTGTTAAATCGAATGGTTTTTTAAAGTCAAAAACGTTTAGCAATATGTGTATATGTATTTGTGAAAAAAAGGCAAGCCACTGAAAATATATTGAAATACATACACACATATTGCCAGACGTTTTTTAAAGCTCAAAAGTTTTTACAAAATCAAAATACACGTAAAAGTTAATGCATTCACCTGGTATTAATGCGCCTTGCTCAGCGCTAAAGTATATAGTAAAAAATTAATTGAAATCTAATTTATTGCCCTTATTACCTCCTTTTTGGTATTTTTTTTTTTCTTAGTGGAAGTGTACTTCAAAAATCATGATCACTTTTTTTGGTGCGACGAGTATTATCTTTTTGTACGTAAAGGAAAAAAAATTATAATTTGAAATTTAACATTTGAATGTTTTAAACAAACTTCAGCAAACATCCTAAAAATGAAATTGTTTACAACAAACCTTTCTTCAATGGAAATTTTTGTATTGTTTTACTTTTTTACAACTTATCAATAACACTTGCGTACTAACGCATGAACAATGAGCAAGAATTGTGTGTTATTGTATGTTTCAAATGTGAAAATACGTTGGTAAGATGTACTTTATACGAACTACGCCACGTATCTGAAAACTTGTAGTTTCGAGCTCGTGTTTTTAAAAACGAACATAGCCAAGTACCTAAGTGCAGACCTCTAATATATGTATATTATAGCATTTTTTATAAGAAAAGACAGCCGTGTGCTTAAACTTAAATTTTTAAGTTCTAAATGGTTATCGCAAAAAAAATATTTATTAGCTGATATCATTGTTTTTAGTATTTATGTTTTCTTTTCGACGACAAGAGGTTATGTCATATGCAAGTTAACCCTTTGCACTCGAGGGCTCCGGAGCGGAGCCATTTAAAATTTATCTTCAAACTCGAGGGCTCCGCTATGGAGACAATGCAAATAATTTTTAGTTCATAACATAAGGACAAAAACAAATCGTAATAACTTCATTTATCTATAATTAATATAATTAATAATTAATATAATTAACTTTAAAAAAATTAATATAAAAAATTAATATAATTAACTTCATTTATCTATAATTAATTAAAAAAGATTTAAAATACAACTATGACTTTTCTTTTTTATGCGCATATCATTTACTTATATGTGAATATGGTTTTTCTATTAAAATTGATTCGAGTTGCTGGTATTATGAGTGAAAAAAAGCTTCGAGTGCAAAGGGTTAATTAGCTAGGTTCCTTTTGAGTTAAAAAAATATTTGTTTACTGCTAGATACTGCTTTATATCTAGAAGTATAATTTATTGAGATTTCTTATCAACTGCCTGGCAAAAGTATTTACAGTGGTATTTATACTTTTGCTACTTAAAGTTTACAATGTTGTGTGGGAAATATAAATAGCTATGTCAATAAAATGTTTTAGTGATACAAGGGTATTTCTTATCTTAGGTTCCTAATTACTTATTATATTATCAAGTGTTTTTATAGTTTTATGGTTACATTTATGATCGTGTTTTTCTTATCCTTTTGTGTATGCTTACAAATATGTGTTTTACTTAAAATAACCTTTTTTGTTAACTATGTGTTTTTCCTCAAAATTATGTCTCGGGTTAATTATGTGTTTTTCCTGAAAATAACCCGTGTCCTTAACTCTCTCCCTTGTTAAAAAATGAATCGTCCGGATTCGTATCTAAGCTGTAACTCTCCCCTCAAAAAAATGAATCGTCTCGATTCATATGTGATTAGTAATAAATTCCTGTTGTTAGGTCAACGTATAAATATTATTTAACTCATTAATTTTTTTATTTACTTAATTTTGCTTTATTCTTTGAATTAAATTTCATTACACTTTTCTTACATTGTTACCACTGTAATTTGATGCTAATATTGTACAAACAAACCACTGTAATAATATTTGGTTATTATATTTGTTTTTTTATATTTGTTTCTCATTTAAATTCTTTCAAGTAGTATGTTTTGTTGTTGTTAAAAAGAATGCATTTACATAAACTGTAGGCTTATATGAATATAGTAATATTGTTTTTGCAATTTAAATACAAATAAGTTCAATTGGTACATTGGAGGTAAGAAAAAATATAACAACAACAGTGGCTCTTATTTACATATTGTTAGAGTTATTTTTAAGTTTTTGGAAATAAAAAAATCAGTGTTAATCTTGAAGTGAAATAAATCGGGTCGTTTTTATTTTTACACGGTCGGAAATTATTAGGAACAATTAAGTGCCTCAAATTATAAGTTTAGCAGCATATAGATAACAACTTTAAATTACCAAGTTGCTCTATATTGCTGCCGGTAAGGAAAACGCTCCTTATCGTACATTTTGGCGCCCAACGTGGGGCACAATTCTAATTGTTCGTTGATTTTTCGTGGTGCGATCCGTAATAAAAAATAAAAAACAAGTGGACAAATAAACTCTAAATATTCGTGGTAAAAAAAGGAATAAATTTCGACAAGACTAAATAAAATAAAAAGAATAAAAAACAATAAGTGACTCAATTGTGACGCAATAATACAATAATAGAAACAACATTTTTCTGTTCGAGAAGCAAATATTAAAAATTAAATTAAGCTATTTTTTGTGCGCTATTAGTGGTACAACAACTTTTATATAAATTTTATTGGTGCCATTAAACCCTTAAATTCGTAATGTCTTTGGAGGAAGTTAAACAACAACAGACTAATACTAAGAAGAGTATTAACCCTATAAAAAATCAAATTGAGGCCAATGGTAGGAGTGAAAGACGAACGCTATCTCCTGCTGAACTCAAATGCCGCTTGGGAATTTTGGAATCCTACTTCAAGCAGATTTTAACTTTTCAAACCCAGATAGAGAAATATGATCCAGAAGACAACGGTCGTCCCGAAATTGTGGATTTGTACATAGCAGCTAAATTGAGTATTCAGGCACAGCTTGGTGAAGATGTTCAAAATACAACAATGTCAGACTCCACAATTTGTTTTCCTGTTTCCAACCACAAATTGCCCATATTTAGCGGTAAGTACAGTGAGTACAAAAATTTTATTACGTCGTTTAACCAAGTTATTGATCGTGAGTTTGGTCTTTCAAATATTGAAAAATTTAACCATTTGCTAAATTGCCTTCATGGCCAAGCTCTGGAAACGGTCAAAGCTTTCCAAATTATAAATGAGAACTACCCAAAGGCCCTGGAACGACTTAAGGCGCGCTATGACATTAGTTCACTAATTTTTATGGAAAATATCACAACTCTTTTCGAACTTCCTGCCAAGTCCAAATACAATTGTGCTCAATTACGTAGTCTTGTTGATAATGTTACTGCCTTGTATAGTTCCCTCCAATCTTTAGGCTCACCAAGTGACATCGGTCACTCCATGCTTATCCACATTGTAATGGAGAAGGTGGATGAGGTTACCCGTAGAAAATGGAAAGATTCCTTGGATTTCACTAAGTTACCCTCATGGGACGATTGCTCTAAGGTCCTGGAAAGGCGTTGTCAATTTTTGGAGTCGATTGATAGCAGCCACACCCATTCAGAATCTCGTAAGAATGATGTTCAAGCCGGTAAGCCTAAATCTGAGAATTCTAAACCTTGATATACCTTTTCGGTCTCAAAACACTTTTGTCCACTGTGCTCAAAACCCGATCATACCATTAGTCACTGTTCTCGCTTTAAGGATATGGATGTAGCTTCTCGGTTCGCAAATATTAAACGACTTGGTCTTTGTCTAAACTGCTTGTCGAAAGGGCATCAAGTTAATAGCTGTTCATCCTTATTTAAATGCAAAATTTGTTCCCGGTCTCATCGTAGTTTACTTCATCGCTCTCAGCCGCCAAGGCCCTCGTCTCCTGCCGCTGAACCAACCCCTAGTACTTCGCGCTCTGCCGTAAACGAAATTTCTGCCTCGGTCCACAGCCATATGGATAAATCGTCACCTGAACAGGTATTGCTTGCTACTGCCATGGTTTTAGTTCGTGATTCTACTGGTCGTTATCAATTGGGACGCGCTTTCTTGGATTCTTGCTCCCAATTGAATTTTATTACTGATGAATTTTCTCAAAAATTGCATCTGACTACTGAAGTCGCTGGTATAGGAAACAGTTTCACTAAAACCAAATACAAGTCGTCCACAAATGTAAAATCTCGTTGCACTGAATTTGACGTCTCGCTCTCGTTTTGTATCACTTCTCACATTTCGTACCAACCCGATCCCGACCTTGATATCTCATCCTGGAATTTGCCACCGAACACCCAGCTCGCAGATGAAGAGTTCTTTAAATCCAAACGGATTGATTTGCTCATTGGTACAGAAACCTTTTTTGATATTTTGTCGGTAGGTCAAATTAAACTTGGTCCTAACCTACCCAGATTACAGAAAACATTATTTGGATGGATCGTTGCTGGTAGATACAACTTGAATGAACCTAAGAAGTTTGGCTCCTGTATGCTGTCACTAGAAGAAGAAATTGATGTTAAACTTCAGCGTTTGTGGGAAATTGAAGAAGTTGATAATGGCTCTAATGTTTTAACACAAGAACAATCCGAGTGTGAAATGTTTTTCGATGATACCGTGTACCGTGAATCCAATGGTAGAATTGTTGTTAAGCTGCTCTTTAAAGATTCTCCCGACTCTTTAGGTATATCGAAAAATATGGCTCTTAAAAGATTTGCTTCTCAAGAAAGAAAATTTGCTCGAGACAGCGATTTAAAGAAGCAATACGTGGCTTTTATGAAAGAGTACGAAAAATGTGGTCACATGACTTTAGTTCGCAACCCTCGGTTACATGAGCCCCATTATTTCATCCCTCACCACTGTGTCCTCAAGCTCAATAGCACTTCAACAAAGTTAAGAGTGGTCTTTGACGCTTCATGTGCAACATCGTCCCATAAATCGCTTAATAATATTTTAATGATTGGACCAACAATACAGGATGAGTTGTACAACATACTGCTTCGTTTTCGTCTCTATCGTTTCGCAATCACGGCTGATATTGTTAAAATGTACCGTCATGTGACAGAGGTTTCAATATATTTTGTGGAGAAATTCTGAAGAAGAGGAAGTTCAAGTTTACCAGCTCAAAACTGTTACTTATGGAATGTCAGCAGCACCTTATCTCGCCATTAAAAGTCTTCATTGCCTCGCAGATCAATATCCAGAAGAATTTGAACTTGGCTCTAAAACCATGAAATCATCGTTTTATGTAGATGATTTTTTGGGTGGCGCAGAGACTTTGAAGGAACTTACTCAGATGAAAAATGAAGTTACTGAAGTGTTATCTCGAGGTTGTTTCCAGCTTGATAAGTGGCACTCAAACCATCAAGATTTTCGAAATGACTCAACTGTTAAGGATTTAAATATTGATGAATCATCCATAACAAATGCTCTTGGGATCAATATAAAGATGTTTTTCTCTTTTCGTTTTCACCTAAGTCTCAGTTGAATGACAAAACACAAAACGATCAGTTCTTTCGCTTTCATCATCACTCTTTGATCCGCTTGGACTCTTGGCTCCGCTCATTATCAAAGCAAAAATAATTATGCAGGAATTGTGGATTTTAAAAATTGGTTGGGATGAATCTATTCCTCAAGAAATACATATAGCTTGGCAAAATTTTGTCTCAGATCTTCAACTGTTGTCTTCACTTAAAATTCGTCGCTATTGTCTTGCTGCCTCTGCTCAATCTACTCAACTTCATGGTTTTTGCGACTCATCAGTTCGCGCTTATGGTTGCTGTTTTTACCTTCGTGTCATCGATTCTTTTGGAAATACTTCTGTTCGCCTTCTCACCGCAAAATCTAGAGTTGCTCCTACAAGACGAAAATCTTTGCCCAAATTGGAATTGTGTGGAGCTCAACTTCTTGCGAAGCTGTATTCAAAAATTAAAAAACTTTTCGTTTTCAAAAGTCCCGTGGTAATCCTCTGGACAGATTCGCAAATTGTTCTTCATTGGCTCAGGCAGCACTCATCAACATTATCCGTTTTTGTCGGCAACAAAGTATCTGAAATTCAAGATCTAACGAATGGGTGTATTTGGCGACATGTACCGACGCATTGTAATCCAGCAGATATCGTTTCTCGCGGCTCAGCAGTACAAGTACTTGATTCATCTATCTGGTTCAATGGCCCTTCGTTTCTCTCTTCGAATTCGGCCCAATGGCCAGCTAATAAATTTACTGAAGTTTCAAAAGAAGCTCAAGACGAAATAAATAAGGATGAACGTAAAACGGCGCTTTGTCTAGAGGTTAAGTCTAATTACATCTTGAAATCAATTGAAAAATACAGCTCATATTTGGAAATTATTCGTATTGTTGCGTGGATGCTTCGTTTTTCACAAAAATACAAAACTAATCTTTTAAATACTGACTCTTTACAACCCCAAAAACTCCAAAATACCCTACTTCGCATAGTTTTCAACATACAGAAGCTCTATTTTCAAGATGACATAACACGAGCCGTAAAGAAAAAAGATCCGCAAGGTGCTCTTAAGTGTCTCAACCCCTTTGTAGGTGCTTCAAGTGGCTTTAATTTGCTCAAGGTCGGTGGTCGATTAGAGCATGCTGCAATTTCTGAAGGTCAGAAACACCCTATCATACTGCCCGCTAAAAATCAATCGTCAATTACTATGTACGTCATCTCCATATTAGTAATTATCACGCTGGACCAAAGTCTCTAATGTCGCTTATTCGTCAACAATTTTGGATCATCAATTTCCGAAACCTTTGTCGTCAAATTGTCAACTCATGCGTCCAATGCATTCGTTATAGGCCAAAATTGCTCCAACAAATGATGGGAAACTTACCAGTAGAACGGCTCAACCCTGGCAGACCATTCGCCCGATGTGCCGTAGATTTTTGTGGTCCATTCAACACTTATTATCGTATACGAGGGAAGATTCCGTACAAAACCTACATTGCTGTTTTTGTTTGTCTTGAAACCAAGGCGATCCACATTGAAGTGGCTTCGGATCTGTCAACAGATGCCTTTATTGCTGCTCTCAAAAGGATAATTGGTCGAAGAGGTCTGCCTACAGATATTTTCTGCGACAACGCAACAAATTTTGTCGGCGCAAACTCGAAGTTGGCAGTATGTTTTGTTGTTGTTAAAAAGAATGCATTTACTTAAACTGTAGGCTTATATGAATATCGTAATATTGTTTTTGTAATTTAAATACAAATAATTATAAGTTCAATTGGTACATTGGAAGTAAGAAAAAATTTAACAACAACAGTGGCTCTTATTTACATATTGTTAGAGTTATTTTTAAGTTTTTGGAAATAAAGAAATCAGTGTTAATCTTGAAGTGAAATAAATCGGGTCTTTTTATTTTTACACGGTCGCAAATTATTAGGAACAAGTTTAGCAGCATATAGATAACAACTTTAAATAACCAAGTTGCTCTATATTGCTGCCGGTAAGGAAAACGCTCCTTATCGTACACCTGTCTTGCCTTTTCTAATTCTTTGTTATATATATTACCTGAAAATTTTCTCCAGCCCTGATTTCTCTTAGGGTTAAATAATATTTTGTTACCTTTAAAATACTATATGCAAGAATTATTGTTGTTATTATTGCTAAAAGTATATACAAAGCGTACCTGATGGGATGTTTTTCTACAGGTATCATGAATTTCTTAAGAGAGTCTATATTACCAAATGCTAATTCTGAGGAGGATGTTAATACTCTTATTATTTCTAGATCCTCATCATGTTTGTTGTGTATGGCCTCTATTATTTTATCATGAATATTCGTATATGTAATATTATTAATCGCTACTTTATCTGTGTATTTTACTAATATGGTTCCAGTAATGTTTTTACTATCTTTAGTGTTTACGCCGTCTAGGAGGATGAGTCCTTCGTCCATTTTCAATAATGAAAAATTATACTCTTGCAAAACTGTACATTTGGCTCTTCTCTTTTCTAAAAGAGGTCGGATGCAGTCATCATTTGCGGTGTTGGCTTTGCAAATGTTTTTGCTTAGGTAATTTTTACAATCACATACCCTGGTATACACATTATTACAGAGGGCGATTTCTTTGTCAAAAGAAATTTTGCCATGTTTAATGCTTAGTGGTGTGAATTTGAATAATTTACAATAATTGTTTATGATGGGGTATTTGTATATGGTAATAATAGAATCGTCCGTTCTTGCCATATAGATGTCGGAATATTCTAATATTTTATTAATTGGTACAAACGATAATTTATGTTGTGCTATTTTTTTTACATCCGTTAAATCTAATGATTCAGCCAAGTATTCATTGTTTTTAGCTGCATTTATTGTTCTTACCAATGTTAATAAATCATCGTGAATTTCTTTAATTATGATGTGACTTTCTGTTACTCCTCCTTGCATAGAGTCCAATAATTTCTCGAATTTGGAATTAATTCTTCTTTGCTTTTCGTTATTGTCAATTAGGGCATTAATTCTGGTTTCTATTTCGATTACATCGTCGTGGTCTGGTATACCAGTAATGAACTTCAGAGTCGATCCCTAGAAATTCAATCCTCGCTTTTTTATTTTATGTTCGTTAATTTGTTCTATAAGAGTTTGTATTTTCTTTATTAAGATATGTTCTTCGATAGTAGAATAAGAATTTTTATCAAATATTTGTTCATATAAATTGAAGATTTTTGTTACATTAGTGAAGTAAAACTTGTCCGTTCGCTGCTGATCTATGAACTGGCGTTTCTAATTTTTGAATGCCGTATTTATGGCACATGTGTTTAATGGCTGGTGTGACAAAAGATGCTTCGTTGTCAGTTATCAATCGTTTACATCCAAGAAAACTTGTAATGATTATTTCTTCTAACTCGTTTTTAATTTCTGCTTTTGTTTTGATTTCTTATCATTGAAATAAATATCTGCGTGTATAAATTCTCTGGGTTGTGTTGGTATAGTCGAGTCGCGTAAAGGTTCTTTAATAGGGTTTTTTTTTCATATTTACCATATATTATATATATTGTTATTATATTTTTTTACATCTCTTTTTATTTGTGGCCAATAGTATTTCTCGAGTATTTCATTTATAGTATTTTTGTAGCTTTTATGAGTTCTATCATGTGTTTCTTTAACAATGCGAATTTGCTCATTCTTATCTAATACGTCTTTTAGTTTTTTAGGTGAATAGACAAAATTGGTCCCAACAAATGTGTTTGTGATTGTTTTTCTATGTACCCGGCTTCCAGCGTTTTAATTTGGGGTTAGGGTTTTTTCTGCGATGGCGTATGTTAGGGATTGATGGTCTGTGAAGATCGTAAGGTCGGCTATGCCGTATATAGTTCCTAAGTTTTTGCAAGGCCCATATTATGGCTAATAATTCCTTCTCATTTGTACTATACCTTTGCTCTGTTTCACTCAAGGTTCTTGATAAGAAGTAAATAGGGTTCTTATTTTGGCTTAACACGGCTCCAATAGCTATGTTGGATGCATCCGTTGTTAATTCGAATGGTTTTTTAAAGTCGGGTTGAAACAATTCCACCTGTTCTTTTAGTTTCAACTTTAATTTTTCTATAGCTGCTATGGCTATTTGATCCAAATCGATTTGTTTATTTGCACTTTTATTTTTGTCAATATGTGCGTTTTCACCCTTCAAATATATGGCTAGAGATTTTGTAATTTGAGCGTAGTCTTTTAAAAATCGACGGTAATAACCTGTTAATCCTAAAAATTCTCTCATATCCTTGAGAGTTTTGGGAGTGGGAAAATTTTCAATCGCTTTTATTTTCTCTGGATCTGTCGTTATTTTATTGTGTTTGATGATGTGGCCCAGGTATTCAACTTCGGACATAAAGAATTTTGATTTTTCATCCGAGACTTTTAGAGTGGCTTTATTTAATGCATCAAAAACAATGTTTATGTGTTTCATGTGCTCCTCTGCTGTAGATGAATAGATCAAAACATCATCTATGTAGACGAACACGAATTTTCCTATGAATTCCCTTAAAATGTCGTCTACGCACCGTTGAAAAATGGAAGGTGCATTCTTCAATCCGAAAGACAATCGTATGAATTCATACTTGCCTCTATTAACGCAAAAGGCTGTCTTTTCTCTGTCACTTTCTTTAATTTTAATCTGATGGAAGCAGGTTCTAAATCCAAGGTGGTGAAGAATCTAGCATTACCCAAATTTTGCAAAGTTGTGTTCACGTCAGGGATAATGTAATTGTGTGCTCATTTAATTTGTGAAAATCTATTACCATTCTCTTTTTAGGTTTACCGTTTTCATCAAAACCTTTTTTCTTTATTGTTAGCATTGACTGAAACTGCTTTGAATTATTTCATCTTTTAATAACTTTTCTATTTCCTTATTTACGAATTCCATGTCGCTCATGTTTCCAGGCTATTGTTTCGTCCAAATAGGGTCCTTACTAGTTGTTCTGATACTAGCTTCAATTGTTGTCGTGAAAGGCAACGGACCCATTTTATTGTTTTCCTGCATCAAACTATTTATGTCTACTTCATATTGTTTTTCTCCTATAGAGTAATTTATTCTATGTGGTAATTCTGGGACACTGAACAAATTTCCTTCCATGTCTATGACCGAGTTTAATTGTATCATTCCCTGAACACATAACATTAGATCAAAATCGACATCGTTTTTTAATTCAAAAAATTCTCATTCTTTCTTATATGATAGACATTGTTATAACGAAGACCTCTATGGTTGTTGTCATGCTCTATGGCTTAGGCATGTTCTAATTCCTTAATTGGGTTTCCGTAGAGTGTTGACCGAATAAAATCGTTATTTATGCCATTTTTAAATGTTCGAACTGCATCTTCCATTGCATGTGCCGTCATACACTTAATTGGTGGATCTCCAGACATTGCAGTTTTTGATGTAACTACTGTCAGTGCTTTACTGACTTTATCGTGAAATTCTGCCTTGGGTTAATCTTATTAATTCATCTTTAAGGACATACAGTGGTCGCTGATCACAGTAAGTGTAATCTAATCTGTTCAGAATTGCTTAAAAGTTGAAAATGGTGTTATGATTCAAAAGTATATTAGCTGCTGGCCCGATTATCTTAGACTTCACAATGGTCAGTGCTTCGACATATTTGTTGGAATTCGCATGACTGTTAATGCTCTTCATTAAGCGTGTAGCATCCTCTCTCCATAATCGATAGTTGCTCTTTTCTCCGTCAAATGTGGATAATGACTTGAATATCTCAAGGTTGATCTCATTCGGGTTGTTATATACAGCTACCTTAGGTACTAAAGCTTCGGCATGTGCTTGCCCTACGCCCGGATTTATTGGGATCTACTCTAGTCTGCTGCATAGTGAAATATTTTCCTGCTGGATGTCTTGCAAAGCTACTTGTAGGCTTGCTATTTGATGCATAAATTGGTTTAAATTTACTTGTTCCATGTTTCTGTTATTTTCGAAGATTTTTGCTCATGAGGCTTTTCTCGTCAGGGCTTAATTATTTAGCCTTTGAGTTTTAGTATCCTGTTCTCTGCAGGATTTAAATTTGTTAAATATCCTATTTAATCTAGGATTTGTTGTTTAATTTCTTCCTATGAAGAATTGTTTGTCTTCTTTTTATAATGAAGTAGTTCTGGTTCCTTGCTGCGACAAGTATTCCAGTGGTCCGCTCTTGAAGGATATAAATATAATATCCCCCTGGCAGGATCGCCAGTTAATTAACTCGGTTCCTTTTGAGTTAAAAAAATATTTGTTTATTGCTAGATACTACTTTGTATCTAGAAGTATTCTTTATTGAGATTTCTTATCAACTGCCTGGCAAAAGTATTTGCAGTGGTATTTATACTTTTGCTACTTAAAGATTACAATGTTTAATAATGTGCGGGAAATATAAATAGCTATGTCAATAAAATGTTTTAGTGATACAAGGGTTTTTCTTATCTTAGGTTCTTAATTACTTATTTCATTAACAAGTGTTTTTATAGTTTTATGGTTACATTTATGATCGTGTTTTTTTATCCTTTTATGTATGTTTACAAATATGTGTTTTACTTAAAATAACCTTTTTTGTCAACTATGTGTTTTTCCTGAAAATAATGTTTCGGGTTAATTATGTGTTTTTCATTAAAATAATATCTCGGGTTAATTATGTGTTTTTCCTGAAAATAACCCCGTGTCCTTAACTTGTACATAACATATGCAAGTTTGAACATGAAAATTATAAAACGTATGTTAAACACTCATTTTGACATACACACGAAATTACATATGTATAGCAATTTTGACATTCCATATGGCTTGTAAACACACCTCAAATAACTTGGCAGCTATGTATAGTAATGAAAAAATACATGCATAACTGTTGACATGCTAGAACAATTTTCGGTTTGGCCGAAGTTGAAGGTTATTTAAATTGTTTAAGTCGTTTAAGCGCCACCGAATAAATTTCATGAGTCGCGCCGCAGCCGCATTTGTCGGCTAGCCGGTGGCTCAACTGTTAGCAGTTTAACGTGGCTAGACAGTTTCTTATTCGGGGTTTTTTCATTTTAAAAGGAAATATAAGAACTAGGTATTGATTACTTAATTCTTTAATATTTGTTTAGTGGTGACAACATTCCTATTTTATGCATATATATTTCGAGTATAAAAGTATAAGTTATTTGTCAAAAATAACAATGCATATTGAAATAATATTTATTTTGAGATAGAAATCTAATTTAGGAAATATATATATAGAAAGTTGGAGTTGTAACAACACAAGTTTAGTAGTAATTTTTATTTTTATTACGAATTTAATTTTTTATCTTAATGTGAACGATATTGAAAAGAAGACAAGATGACCACGAAATTTTAAATAATCATTATTTCATCTGATACATATTTTTTCTTTCGGTATAGCTGCTGAACCGTGATTGTCGCACAAATAAAGAAACAAATTTTAATTTATAATATATACTGGCAGCGTCCACGACTTCGTTTGCGTGTCATTTATGATTTTCTTAAAACTCAAATTTAGTGTTTTTAATTATTAATCCAGAGGTCTATAGATAGTGTTAAAAAATTTATATTTGAAAATTAAATGAATGTGCTTTTAACTTCTTTAGTACACTTTACCCTTAGTTGCTTTCAAATTCTTTTCTTTAGTTTCTCTACGAAACTACATATTTTTACGAATAGAAACGTTGTTTGACCAAGGTTCAATGGGACTTTCTCACAAAATTTTATTAAAATCCATCTAGCAATTTTAACGTGATGCGAGCACAGAAATACAAGGAGAAAGACTGAAGGACAGACAAACATTCCAAAAATAGTTCATTTGTATTCCATTAACATTAAAATTTGCAAAAATTATTTCGTGCGCAGAAATGACTCTTTTACATTTGTATTATTATTACCTTACGATTACCTTATATTGCTAGTAAAAAATTTTTGTAAAATTCATTATCAAAACAATGGTGATGACAAAATATGTACTGGCAACATTTAAGTCAATGTTAATAATATGAACAAATATCGAGCTAATGTAATGAATTATTTCCTTATATGATCTTTATATAGAAGTTTATAAAAAAAATACGCCAAACTTAAAGTGCTGAATAATAATTACGAGTATTGAATACAAAAAAGCAGTAATCTGTATTCAGTATTAAAAATAATTATCATTCTAAAGGCCAGGATTCACTATCATACACAATTATACGACTTAATCGCACAAAAATCTGACAGAATTCTGTCCTACTTTAAAAATCGTTTCAAAATGGCGTTATAGGTGCCACACTGTTATACAAAAAAATGCGAAAAAACATATGCTTTTATTATTTTCTACTCATCTTAAAAAAATCAACTCTGATCGCAAAGAAAAAATCATTTTTGAATTATTTCAAAAGATTATAAAATCGTACAGATCTGTCAAAAAGTCTGTCACACACATACACTTTTAATCCACACTATCATACTGCTGGAATTATTTGAAATATATACATATATTTTTTGTAAACAAAAAAATATGCACTGCCACAAAATAAATTTATATATAAATAAAATTTAAATGTATTTTGCCACAAATATCAAATTGCACAAAAATAAATCCTTTGAGTGTTAAAAACCTATTATAATAACATACAAAAAATACAATTGTAAAGTTAGAATTTTACCGAACTAACTACCTTACTTAGTTGCAAAGAAGCTGAATTTTATTTTCACGTTATTGACTCACCCCTACTCTGCGTTTCGTTTAGTTCCATTTCGATCGAAAATCGGTATTTTGAAGAAAAACGGAATAGAAAGAAAAAGAAGAAGACAACAATGTTTACAAAATTAATAGCAAAACTGTGGAATGTGGAAATGAAATAGAAAAATAAGCAAGTTTGTTATCATTTTCACAAACAAATGTTAAATTTAATACAAAAAGTTTTATGTATACATCACAGACATCGATAATCTATGGTATAGATAATTAATAATAAATTCTTGATAAAGTATAATAAAAAAAATTGTTGAATAAAATAAAAAAATATAAAAACATTTTTTGTTGAAGGACCTAGTGCATTGAGGATTCCTGCAACTTCCTCTCAGATCGCTGCCACTTCTTCCTTTGATCGTTGGTGGTATCCACATGCAATGTTTGCTTTAGATGCCATTAAATTTTCCAGTTTTTCACACTGCTCTGGCTTTGTTGTTTTTGACCTATAATACATAAAAAAACACAGCAGATTCGGGAACAAAAATTAACAATTTAAAACAAAAAAATTATTGTAATTAAATAAAAAAATTAAAAATGATTTTAAGTGCTTTTGAACCGTTTCTCATTTACTGCTTACATTTTTTCAATTTCTAATTTTTTACTGTTGTCATACCTTTCGGTGAAGACCGTCGTCACTGGTTGTTTATTTGGTACGATTGGCGAGCGCTTTCGATGTAAAGACATCATTTTCAAGCCGCGTTTTGATTAGTACATCGAAAGCGCTCGCCAATCGTACCAAATAAACAGCCAGTGACGACGGTCTTCACCGAAAGGTATGACAACAGTATTCTAATTTTTTACCTAAAAAACACAAATAAAGAAAACCCCTCCGTTAACAAAAAAAAAAAAAAAAAAAAAAAAAAAAAAACAACTGAGAAAAACGGAGCTTCGATCGTAATAGTCTTTTAACACTGATCAACATCTACCATCAGTTTGCGAAGATGTTAACATCTTCCCATAAGAAATACACAGGGCTAAAAATCAACATCTTTAAAAGATATTCCTATCTCATTTTGTTCTACCTAACATCTTTTGATAATTTTAGTGTCATTACTAGAAAAATGATATTCTGGTGGCATCACTGATAAAATGGCGTTGAAAATATAAATAAATATTTTAAACGAAAATTACCGGCACACACAAGTTTTTGTTTTTACAATTAAATATAAATAAATTTAGCGCATTTTAAAGTATTGAAAAAACAAAGAAAAATGTATTACTTTGTGGTGTTAAGCTTGGAAAAAATCTTAAAAAAAATTATTTTGTTTTATATTAAAAAATAAAAAAATTAATTTTATTTTACATTGTTTGTTTATTTTATTTATTTTGGACTTCTTTCTCCCAAAATAATCCATTGAGGATCTTAAGTCCAGTGTATTGTGACCCACAAACAGACTTATGTATGTCCACTAAAAGCTTTTCTTCATCTTCTTCTTTTCATTATGGAAAATTTGTCACAACAACGTTTTTAAAAGAATGTTAATAAAAACACAATTTTTAGAAAGTCACATAAAAAATGATGGTAAACGATTTTTCTATATACTTATGTACATATATACATTTTTTTTATTTAAAAATAAGGAATATTTCCATACAGCATTTAAAAGAAAACTGAAAGAAGATTCAAGCAATTTTTCTCAAGACCGTTAGAGTCAAAGGAAGGCCGGGTTCGGATAGTTCTTTTATTTACATATTTGAAAAGCAACCTATGGGCCTCGTGACATTATCCGATGTATTAAAGCTTGTCTGCCAACTGCTTTCGCATTTTTTTAATGAGTTTTTTCGATAAATTATATATAATGGAACAAAATTTGTTAATTTTTTCCTCTTGATTTAATAGAGTGCAACAATATCTTCTTTTTGCTTTTTATAGTTTTTGTTGGCAGGAATACGAATTATGGGTCCGTTTTCAAGTTGTGTTAAAGGACCAGGCTTAGTTGTTTTTTAAAGTTCATTGTACGAGAGTTTTTCCTAAAAAATTAAAATAAGTAAAGTGAACTTGTATCGTAATATTTCGAGTCTGTGGGTGCAAGTCCATGAACCTTCTGGTACATTAAAATTTAAAGTCAACAATTCGAAGTGTACGGACGTGTTCTTAGTTTTCTAAGAGATTTAAATCAATATATTTTTAATAAAAAAATAACATGTCAATTAAAAAAAAATTATTTAAAGAGCTGTTGCCAAGGCGGATTGAATATTAGGTAAAACTAATAGCATGATATAAAAATAGAAGTTAGTTCCACTATTTCTCTTCGACCCCATATTAACGTTCTGACGTTTGCGGGCATTATGCAAATTCGTGCTACCATATAAATTTCTAAAATCCTGTTTTTATATGTAATTTTATATATGATTTCCAAAGAAAAAAAAATTCATAATATAAGTCAGAAATAATTTTCATTTTATCACCAATTTAAAGAACAACAAGGAAACAAAAAAATTCGAAGCAAATAAATCTTTTAAATGAAATAGAATATGAAAACTTGTAAACTTTTCGGGATTTTTTATTTAAAAATGGGGTTGAAGGAATTTGGGTTCAGACCTTTAAGGAAAAATATCAAAGTTATACACACATATGTGAATGTTTTATCTGATGGTGGCTTTAATAAGCTAAAAAAGGGATTTATAAAAGAAATAGATAAAAATTTAATTAATTTTTTTGAAAATTGATAAAAGTGTTTTTATAATATATGCAAAATTTGTTGTGCAATTCAAAATCAAGTTTAGACAGTTAAATAAAAATTAAATAGAGAAATGGAAACAAAATCAAAATTTATTTTAATAAAATATAAAAAGAAAAAATTATAATTTATTGTCGTTTTAAGTTAATAGAAAAATTCTTTTCTTGGCGTTGCTGAAATGCTAAGGATTTAACAAAAATTGCTTTGAAATACATAATTGCATAATGTACAAATAATTTTAATCATCCCTATTCTGGGTTTCAAATCGAATTGAAATTCTCTCCGTCTGACAAGTTTGGTATTCTGCGTTTCGATTCCGCTTAGCTTCTTTCGCAATAATGCCAGGTGAATGCATTACCTTTTACGTCTATTTTGTTTTCGTAAAAACTTATTCGAGCTGTCAAAAACGTCTGTCAATATGTGTGTATGTATTCCAATCTATTTTTAGTGGCTTTCTTATTTTTCTCAAATACATACACATATTGCCAGACTTTTTTGACAGCTCGAATAAGTTTTTACAAAAACCAAATACATGTAGAAGCTAAAACATAATGAACCAGATCATGTGAAGAAAAGTTTTTAGTGGACATACATAAGTCTGTTTGTGGGTCACAATACACTGGACTTAAGATCCTCAATGGAACATTTTGGGAGAAAGAAGTCCAAAACTTTTCTTCATCTTCTTCTTCCAGGATGGTTTTCCATTATTTCAATCCATTGCATTAATAACTGAGTTTATTCTTTCAAAGTCACAATTAGTCCAATTATTTATGTGTCCTTGAAATCAGTTTTTTGAATTTTGTTTTTAATATTAAAAGTTATGCGTCGTTTAATTAAATGTTTTTGACAGCTGAGTTGATGGAAGATACTAAATGTTGTCAATGTTTTCTACATCTACCATGCGTTTCGCCGAGATGTTAGTCAGTGTAAGAAGCCTATATTGCAGACTACATACCAAGGCGCATCAAGCAGGTGACTGCATCAGATCATGTGTTCATTATGTTTTAGCTTCTACATGTATTTGGTTTTTGTAAAAACTTATTCGAGCTATCAAAAAAGTCTGGCAATATGTGTATGTATTTGAGAAAAATAAGAAAGCCACTAAAAATAGATTGGAATACATACACACATATTGACAGACGTTTTTGACAGCTCGAATAAGTTTTTACGAAAACAAAATAGACGTAAAAGGTAATGCATTCACCTGGCATTATTGCGAAAGAAGCTGAGCGGAATCGAAACGCAGAATACCAAACTTGTCAGACGGAGAGAATTTCAATTCGATTTGAAACCCAGAATAGGGATGATTAAAATTATTTGTACATTATGCAATTATGTATTTCAAAGCAATTTTTGTTAAATCCTTAGCATTTCAGCAATGCCAAGAAAAGAATTTTTCTATTAACTTAAAACGACAATAAATTATAATTTTTTCTTTTTATATTTTATTAAAATAAATTTTGATTTTGTTTCCATTTCTCTATTTAAAAAGCGAGTACGAAAAAAATTCTTCCAAAAAAAATTATTTTTTTATTTAACTGTCTAAATTTGATTTTGAATTGCACAACAAATTTTGCATATATTATAAAAACACTTTTATCAATTTTCAATAAAGTTAATTAAATTTTTATCTATTTCTTTTATAAATCCCTTTTTTAGCTTATTAAAGCCACCATCAGATAAAACATTCACATATGTGTGTATAACTTTGATATTTTTCCTTAAAGGTCTGAACCCAAATTCCTTCAACCCCATTTTTAAATAAAAAATCCCGAAAAGTTTACAAGTTTTCATATTCTATTTCATTTAAAAGATTTATTTGCTTCGAATTTTTTTGTTTCCTTGTTGTTCTTTAAATTGGTGATAAAATGAAAATTATTTCTGACTCTTATATTATGAATTTTTTTTTCTTTGGAAATTATATATAAAATTACATATAAAAACAGGATTTTAGAAATTTATATGGTAGCACGAATTTGCATAATGCCCGCAAACGTCAGAACGTTAATATGGGGTCGAAGAGAAATAGTGGAACTAACTTCTATTTTTATATCATGCTATTAGTTTTACCTTATATTCAATCCGCCTTGGAAACAGCCCTTTAAATAATTTTTTTTTAATTGACATGTTATTTTTTTATTAAAAATATATTGATTTAAATCTCTTAGAAAACTAAGAACACGTCCGTACACTTCGAATTGTTAACTTTAAATTTTAATGTACCAGAAGGTTCATGGACTTGCACCCACAGACTCGAAATATTACTTATTTTAATTTTTTAGGAAAAACTCTCGTACAATGAACTTTAAAAAACAACAAAGCCTGGTCCTTTAACACAACTTGAAAACGGACCCATAATTCGTATTCCTGCCAACAAAAACTATAAAAAGCAAAAAGAAGATATTGTTGAACTCTATTAAATCAAGAGGAAAAAATTAACAAATTTTGTTCCATTATATATAATTTATCGAAAAAACTCATTAAAAAATGCGATGTCAGTTGGCAGACAAGCTTTAATACATCGGATAATGTCGCGCTTGTTACATATAGGCCCATAGGTTGCTTTTCAACTATGTAAATAAAAGAACTATCCGAACCCGGCCTAACGGTCTTGAGAAAAATTGCTTGACTCTTCCTTCAGTTTTCTTTTAAATGCTATATGGAAATATTCCTTATTTTTAAATAAAAAAATGTATATATGTACATAAGTATATAGGAAAATCGTTTACCATTATTTTTTATGTGACTTTCTTAAAATTGTGTTTTTATTAACATTCTTTTAAATACGTTGTTGTGACAAATTTTCCATAATGAATTACTGCACACCAGTTATCGTGTTCTAGGAACAACGTAATTTGATTATTATTATTTCATATATATATATATATAAATATATATATGTATATATATATATATATATATATATATTTATATAGTTATATACATACATTCTATTGCTATGATCACCCAGATATTAGCGGGATAAAGGATAATGTTATCCAAAAAAACATAAGGTGTTACCGTACGTGTTTAAAAATATGTAAAATAAAAAGGATAAAAGTGTTTGTTACGCGTCATTAATATTCCGTTTTTCGTTATTGAAGAAAATAAATGCAAAAAACAGGCAATTAAAGTAATTCTGCTACAATTTAAGATTGCAGCCAATCAAAAGTGAATCACATTTTCTTTATTTTTTAACGAAAACTCATTTTGGTTGCAAATTGTTCAAATAGGACGCAAGGGACAAACTACATCTTTGGAACAAAGAAAACTTGTGAATTTTCTTAGTGAAAGGCGTAAAAGGAAAATTGGATAAATCAAAATACTGTTGGAGACAGTCAGAAGACACAAAAAGGAGGGAAGAATCCATTTCATAAAGCAAACAGGCAAGCCAAAAAAATTAACCGTTCGTGAAGAAAATGCAAATGTTCGAAAAGTTAAGGCAGATCCGCGTTTAAGTGCCCCAAAATTAGTGACTAAAGGTTTTAAATGAGTTCAATAAAGAAGTATCAGCATCAACCATAAAGGCGAAAAGTCCTAATGGTCGAGTATCACGTCGTAAGCCCTTTGTTAATTTACGCAGCCGAAGTGCTCGTTTAAGTTTTGCCAGGGAGACCTCCCTAAGCCGGAAACTTGGTGGCATGATGTAATTTTTGCAGATGAGAGCAAGTATAACGTATTCGGATCCGATGGACCAACTATTAAACATGGGAATGGGCATGTTTTGGTGTGAGGTTGTATGGGAGCTAAAGGAGTTGGAAAACTATTATTTATCCACGGAATTATGAAAAAGGAGTCATATTTAAATATTTTTCATCAAAATTTAAAGGAGAGTGCTAATAAGCTGGGCGTTTTGGAATCGTTCAAATTCTATTAAGATAACAACCCAAAACATGCGTTTAATTCAAGAATGGCTCCTTTATAACTGTCCTAAATTTTTCCATCCACCTGCTCAATCTCCAGACATCAATCCCATTGAGAATCTGTGGGATGAATTAGATCGGCGCATCCGTAAACACACAATAACTTCAATAACAGAGCTAAATTCGAGGTTTTAAGAAGAATGGGATAAACTTCCAGCAGACTATACAGCTAGCATAGTAAAAAACATGTCATGCCGTCTGAGCGAAGTTATTAAAGAAAGGGCTATCTCACAAGATACTAAAATTTAAATATTAGTATTATAAAATAGATCATTTGCTATTAGTCACTAAAAACCGAATATTATTGACGCGTTATTTATTGAGATGTCTGAATTATCTTATTTTTTTCATGGAGACAATAATTATAATTAAAAATGAGAACTGTTGAAAACCCTAATATATTTTAAATAAAACTAAAAAAAATATTTTATTAAAAAGCTATTATGAATTAAAACTTGAACATGAATATATCTAGTAAATAAAACCGAATATTATGACGCTAACTGTATATGCATGTACATATATACATACATATTCCTAACTTCATCAAAATGTGGGAAAAGCATATGGCCATTCCGCTACTGCCCATATAGTTCATCAGTGAATTATTAAAAACAAAAATTGATTTGGTACATCACACATATATTTAATATTATATCATTTTTTGTTGTTCAGAAACTCAAAACACAAGCATATCCTAAAATTTTTTAATTATAATTTTAAGGCACAGCAATGATATTTCTTATATCAGGATCATTGTTTAAATCAATTCTTAAAAGCAACATAGTTCATATCAAGAATTAGTCACTTTTGTAAAGGCAAATCAAACGTTAGATGCTATTAGAATGAAAGAAAATTTATTGCTTTAATTTATTTCGCGAGTTTTAAAACGTTTATTAAAAACTAATTAAAAAAGTATCACTTTATTTCCATAAAAAAAATTATACAATACCTAGACGTACTGACACATACTCCTGCATAAATATTCACATTAAAGGTGTACAATTTCTGTAGTTCCAAAATAAGTTTGTATTTATAACAAATATTTTAAGCGCAGGAAAAGTACTCTTACTCCACTGTTCAGTTTTAATAGAAAAATGTATAAAAATATAATGTAGGTATGAATTTATATATGGAGGTATTATTTAATATTTTTTGTAACAAATCATTAAGAAAATTTTATAAATTAATCTTTTCTATGCTAATGGGTGCACTAATGTAATTTGTAAATCTTTTAGGGAAAAAAGTAATAATCAATTATAATATACCAGATAGCGAATATTAAAAAAAGTATTCAGAGATTTATTAAAAATACTAACAACGCTGCTTTTTTTAGTTGATAAGAGGGCGTATTCTTTTAGAAGGAGCACTAATAATTGATGAAGGCGACGGTTTATCTAGCTCATCCGTTTTTTCTTCGTGCATTTTTTCTTGAGGGTGCGGCAACCGATTCACGAACCGTTCTGGTATTCCAGCCCGAAGTAATGTGCTCCGGTCGAAATTATTGAGGTTAGTGTTGTAATAAGTAATCGCATCCCAACAAATATCACTAAGCTTTGGTATTGTCATCCACATTTTAAATAGGTCATTGCGACGGCACATATCCTTTTCACTATATTCTATTCCTCCAAAAATGTACATACAACCATTTCCAGCATGTGCAGCGGAATGAAAATAAAGTGGGCGTGGAAGAAAGGCGCTATGTACCTTGTACCATTGTTTAGTTTGCAAATTAAGTTTCCATATATCGTTGAAATATGTTGTGAAATCACCCTAAAGTAAAATTAGTCAATACTGCAACAGAAAATATAGGAATTTACACTCACACATACCTGTAAGCCTCCAGTGATAAAAGCCTCTATATCTCCATTTGATAACGTATGTTGTACGCAGGACAAGCATTTGCGGGCTTTTGGATAACCAGGATCTTCCGAAGTTAACGCCGTCCGATCGGGTAGGGTTTCAACATAATCCCATTTATTTGTTTCTAGATTGAATGCAGGAATACGTTGTAGGCTATATACGGTATGTGCAGTTCCACCACCTAATACGTATATATGACGACCATCATAAACAACTTCATGTCGATACCGCCCTTCAGGATCATCACGCATTTCGGGACGACATATATAAACATTTTCCCAGACTTTAGTTATTAAATTAAGACGATAAACATCACATGAATAATCAAAGCCCGTTGTGCCCCCAATTGTATAGAGGTAATCTTTATGTATCACAATTCCAGGTCCATATTGCGCTGCGGGTAAATCTCCAGTTACTTTAAGAGGGGTAACTTTTGGGTTTTGTCCTATTGTGTAGACATAGCAGTCATTTGAGCATGTCTCTCCGAATGGAAAACCAGTACCACCGTGTGACTAAAAATAAATACTATAAATTATATTTTGCTTTGTTGTTTTTACTTTAGCAGATATGAATAATCCATATTAAAAAATCGGTTATTTTTTGAGTTATAAACGTTTGAAATTCTTTCAATATATTTACATATTATATACACGTACACATGAACATATATACATATAAGTTTTAAAAGAAACAAAGCCCAAGGCGAATTGATAACCAAGTGGTATCATCAGCATGAAGTACTGTTCGAAATAACGTCAAAGTTTTTTTTTTTCAATTTGCTTATTATTCGTTTCTTATGTTTTTATTTGTTATGTATGAACATACACTCTAGTTCAAATGATTAGAACCGATTAACTTCTTGTTTTAGTAGGACATATCTTCCTCTAAAGAGCTAAATTTTACTTCCATCGAAAATGGACTTTTTTAAAATTTTTAAGTTTATTTTTATTTTTACAAGTATTTTCATTTAATTTAGTTTAATAACTATGAAAATTAGTGGAAAATAAATTATCTTCTACAAATCATTAGTGAGAATGGGCAAGAAGAGTATTTTAAATAGTTAATGGCCTCTCAAGCCATTGCAAAAGAAATTGAGCTATATTATTAACTGCTGTCGGAAACTAAAAAAAAAAAGATTGAAAGCAATGGGAAAAAATGCAAAGTTTCTATGTAAAAATAAATTTACTTATATTTTTTAGTTGTTATAATCATTTGATCCTCAGTGTATGTATGTTTGTATATATAAATACAAAAACTAAAAAAAAATTTTTTTGCCAAAAATGCAATTTCTTGTTCCATGATTAAGCTTATTCCACAACTTTTTGTAATGTTGTTTCTATACAGCAAAGCTGTTTATTATTAAAAAGGGGAAAAATATATTAAAAAAAAAGAATTTATTTTTTGATTGATATGTCTGGTTTTTAAATATTGTTATTCTTGTTTTGAAGTTTTTGACTGTTTGCTTTGTATATTTTCAAAGCAAATAAAAATTTTATTCGCTTTAACCACTTGTTTTTGACACGGCCTCGTACAAGAAGTTGCTTTGTTGTAGCAATTCGCCGATGACTACTACTTATAAATACGCCTTGACAAAGCCAGTCAAGTTGGTTTTTAAGTTGTCCAAATTGTTTATTAAAAAATACGAATAAAAACAAAAAGTTTTGTCATACGATTTAAATTAATGAATAGTAATTAATAAATATATTGTTAAAAAAAACACACCAAAACAAATAGATAAAAACGGGTCCTATCAAGGCGAATCAATACTAGGTGGTCGCAATGGCGAATTCAATAATTTTCGCCAAAACCTGAAATGTCAAACTCCATATATAAAAAATTGGTATAATTTTTTTTATATGTTGTTTGACACTTAACGTTTCGGCGGAAATCGATACCACCTAGTATTATTTCAACATAGGTCCAATCCTTAGTTTTGAAAAAAAAAATTAAATTTAAATTTTATATTTTGCGTAAAAACACTCATGCGGTGGAGGCAATAGATATTCTTTACAAAAATGAACACTTTTACGATATTTTTTGTTTATTGCAGTTTATGGCATGAGTTCGGATTATACTCTTAAACTTAAACAAAGTTTTAGAGTTCCTAGCTAACAGACGCAATAGCTGCTAATATTTTCTATTTTTTGTGATTTTAGCCACCTTGAATTCTTTTCGTTCAGAAATATTTATGACTTTTATTTATTTATGTATTTATTCATAGAAACAAAAAATCCTCCTTACGCCAAACTAAATGTTTGTTCAGTACCAATAAATTGTAGCTAATTGTTACTAGAACATATTCACGTACTCGAAAAACTTGTTAAGCCAGTTTCACACTATAATACTGAGCAAAGCATATTAATTTAACAGGTAATAGCAGTTCTAAAAGAACTACAAAAAATAACAATAAAATACGTTTTCAGATGTCAAAATCAACTTATGATGCACATTGGGACTAATTACCGAATTACGACGACAAAAATGGAATTTTGTTAAATGTAACCACTGTTGCACTTAATATGTTCTATATACTAGTACACAGTAAACTCATATTAGTCTGAACGTGCAAGTTATAATGCAGTGGAGCTATACGCGAATTAAAAGACTTGTTTTTTGTAATAAAAAAACGATGTTTCTTTATAATGCTTTACTTATTACTTTAGTATTTTATTACACTTAACATTATATATGTTTGTTTTTACATGGACATCCTCTTAATGACTGTCTTTATTTAATGTAATTTCCTTCCAAAAAATTTATCTCAAAACTGTTTATGTTTATTAGTAAGAATTGGAATTTTGTTATTGCCATAAAATTTCTTATATTATACAAAATATTAATCATAAGGACAAAACAAATATTTCTTATCCTAAAATAATGCTTGGGATTAAAACTAGTCATAACCTTTTGTTTTAGTATATATATATTTTAATTTTTTTATTTTTTCCAATCAGGATTGAAGCCGTGAGTATTATAAATGATTTACCATTTTTAATTTTTCGGTTTGCGTAAATGAATTATGAATTTAATTTCTAAAAATTTTCAAAAAGAAAAATTGTTTACAAATGTATGCGGACGTTTTCCAAAGAAAACAAAAAAATATTAGACACTAGCAAAATGAAATGCAGCTTTTTCTGGATTGCCACATCCTTCATCAGCGTTCTCAGCATCTATCTACTTAGGTTTTGTATATTGTAAATATCATCTATTTAACCAAATAATCAGTATTAATTTGTTTAGAAGAAGTCAAAACATTCATATTTGGTTTCTTACAACATTATAGATGCTGTTCTAGTATCATATTAACTGTTGTTTGGTTAGACGAAGTCTGTTACAATAAATATATATATATTATAATATTTATCCCATGTATGATGATGGATCTAAGTAACTTAACTAACGCGCGTAACAGATAATAATACTTTGCACGCACGTACAGACTAATGTGATATAATAAAAATAAATACTTATGGGTTGCTTGCGTACTAGTATATAGAAGATATTACAAAATTACATTTAACAAAATTCCATTTTTGTGGTCGTTATTCGGTTGTTTGTCCCAATGTGCGCTGTAGAGAAAAAAAAATGAATATTATTTTTAACCATTTCACAGAACTTACATGCGATGAAGAAATATACGTATGGAAGCCGTTATGGTTGTGATTACGCGGATGAGGTGCGGTAAAGGCGTAAAATGCAGCTTCATAATAAATTTTTAAACACTTTTTTTTGTTCTATAGATGTTTAAAATATATTTCCACGACACATGATATTTAAAAAAAAAATTCTAGGAAAAATAAGTGTAAACAAATTTAGACATCTGAAAACGTTAACAAAAAAGTCACCTGATCTACTGCTACTACCTAGTATATTAATATGCCTTGATACTAAGTATTAAGACTTGTCAAATATTAAAGTATAATGAAAAAGTAGTAGTATGAAAGCAAATATAATGTACGTATACAGTATGTCAATAATGTCTTTACACACAAAACAAAATCTAGGTTTTTAAATTTTTAGTTATTCAGTTTTAACAAAAATGTCAACAATTGTGTAAGAAATTTCTTGACATTAGAAAAATGGAGTAATGTTTGTTTTTGTTATAAATTTTTCTTATGTTTTTGTAAAATTTGCCTTTTTTGTTTTATGCTTTAACAAATAGTGTAAATAATTATAATAAATAAAAAAACTTTATATTTCATAAAATAAAAAGCGTTTTTTATACGAAATATGAAAAAACTTAATTTATTTATGTGTGTAAAGATATTATTGACATACTATATGTCAAATAACACGGTAAGGAATTTGACATCCCATAATACAAATTCATTTTTAGAAATTTTTCTGAGCACTATGATTTTTCATATTACCAGTGTTGTTTTGCCGCTGATTACTCAGCAAGCTTTTCAATGAGCACTCCGAAAAAAGCTCTTAGAAGAACTCACCTAGTGAGCTATATCTAATCGTGTCTTAAGATGGCTCACGCCATGACTCCTATATGACACTCAAACATGTGTATCTTCGGAGCTATAAATTTAAGAGCTCTTTTAGAGACATTAAAAATGGTACCAAAAGTGTCTTTTTTGAAACAAATTAAGCTTAACCTGTTTAGTATAAAAAAGCCTTCATTTCTGAAGGTTTTCGGATGGCAAGTGATTGTTTCTTGTACTCTTTATGAGCGTAAAAGCTTTGAGAAATATGTTAGCAAAGTTTTCTTTCCGATTCATATGGTTTGCTAGCAATTTTCATACTACTTTAATTGCCTCAAATTTTTTGACAATCTCATTAGATTTCTTTCTTACAAAGTTGAATGTAAATTTTAAAGGTTCAATTAGACATGCCATACCATACCGCGATGTTTGCTGCCTTACTCTTACTCTTCTTTGTTTTACCGTTTGTTAAAAAAGCAGCGCAACGAAAATTATAATTAAGCCAACACAATGCAGCGGACGTGAATAACGAGAACAAAATAAAAAACCAAACAGTTAATACCTAAATTCAAGAGTCAACTGGTTACGGAAAAAATGGTTATGAAAAAAAAACAAAATTTAATTGATATCAGTGGTTACGGTTATGTCTATAGCAATATGGTATTTCGCTAATAATCAAATACAGTGTTTCCCATAAGGTTGGTTTGAACAGGTGTTTTATATGGTTATCGCATGTCTAATTAAGCCGTAAGACTTGTATAATAGTGTAAATCGGCCTTAAGGAGAGAGTGAAAAAAGAGCATAAAAATGTGAAAGGAATTTTTTTTTACAAAATAATTGCGTAAAAAAATTTCTGGTAAAAAAATGGTTTGTAACACTAAAGAAAATGCAAGTATTTGGCAAATTAATATAATAATATCATTTTGTTGTTTTCTTTTTTTTTCGTTAATTTAACTAGAGGATTATATAGCATAAAAATTTAAAATAACAAAAATTCGGTTTAGAATCTTCTAGCTTTACAGGTGTAAGCAAGCCTGTGATGAAAAATTCAGTGCAGTGTGGTTATTATACTCTTCACCACAAAAAGTGGAAAAAGGGCAATAAAAGTTTATCATTCCAATCTAACTTCTACAATATCTATTTTCGACCCCATAAAGTATATATATTCTGAGTCCTTATGCATAGTGAAGTCGATTGAGCGATACTTGTCGGTCCGTCTGTGTTAGTATTTAAATCAACTTTGCCAGGGCACTAAATGAGCTAGAGAAAATTTAAATACGCCAATCGATCAGACGTAGTTTCGAAAATTTTGCTATTGAAAATAATCTAGATCGGTCCATGTCATTCAAGGCAGCGGACAAAACACCACGTCTACCTCCAATTGTTCACATCATTTGAAGCAAAGAAGTAACTCTTATCAAAAAACAAATACATAGGGCGATAGAGAATTAAAAAATAAGAAAAAGGCATCAAGTGAAAAAATTGGCGCTTGCCAATATTTTTTTGTTTTAAATGATACTGATCATTCAAGCTTTTGAAGAGATCTTTAAGAAAATACCACCACTAACATTTCAATAACATTTGGAATATTGAAGCTACTAAGAAAAAAAAAATCATAGCCTTTTTTATGTAGACAAGACCCCAATTAATAAACGTAGTTGATATCAGCCTACTTTTTTAAGACGACAAGTTTGCAGAAATATACGATGATTTTCGGGCGTTAAATTTTCATTGACGAAGAAGGGAACATTGCTATAAAATCCGATGCTGCACAAACGCAAGGTCTCCCTTGTTCATATATTGTAGGCCGTTACTGAATTAAGAACGTAGTTCCTATCATATTAAATTTGATTATAATTGCGGAATCAGCAATGTTTTTTTATTGATTTAATCACTATTATTAATTTTGTTAAAATTGTTTTTATTTTGAACACGAAACAAAGCTTTTATATTTTGGGGATTTATGCTTATAGTTTGACAAGCTTTAGAAACATATCATAGGGATTTTCATTTTTACTATAAGGGACACCATGTATTCGAGTGTCATTGGCTACAATGGAAATTTCCTGCTTTTTTGCATTACTTTTTAATAGCTCAATTTCAGTTTTGAGTTTTTTAGTTTTACTTGATACTGCTATAATTTAAAAAAAATCTAATTCACTTGATAGTGCTATTATTTTCTTTAAATCTGTATTTTTTATTTCTTGAACTGCCAATTCAAGTGTAGACACTCTTTTTGTTAGGTCACTCATTATTATTTTGTTATCATCAATCTCACTAAAGAGTCGATTTTCACACTCACACAACATAGATTGCATCATTGTTTGAAATTGTCCAGTTAATTTTTCAAAACGTTTATCAATAACTTGTATAATTTTAAGGGGAGGAATTGTACTCGTTAAATAAAGAGCTTCGGAGTTATTACAATGAGATATTTTTGGTGTTGTATCATTAAAGGGCGGTTTAGACAGTACGACTTTACATACGTAAAATCCAAAAGAAAATAATATAAAGTTCTATCCGTATTTTAAAAATGAGAGCACAATTTTTTTTCTTTTTTTTCGCGTTTACACAATTGGTATAGATAGGTTTTTGGGCAGTTTGCAGAAAAATGCACCCTTATCTAATGATTCGTAATTGCCTTTTGATAATTTTCAAAAAATAGAGAGCCATAGAACTGTCAAATTTTCATTCCAAATTGCTCTTAATTTGTGCAGATTCATTACAAATTTGGTTTAGACGATCCCACTGGTAATATTCTGCACAAAAATTTGACATGTCGTAAGACTTTTGTGACTATGTTAACCGCTATTAAGAGAAACTTGAGCCACTTCTCTTAATGTTTTATGCGCGGGAGATTTTGGCTCTTAGTTTTGTTGATTTTTAGATTGTTTTTTGATTTTACTTTTTAGTTTAGTTGCATACATTAAACTTTTTTATTTATAATATTAAAGTGTAATCTCAATATTGTGTTTCTTATAATTTGTAATATTGGGCTTGTTCGTAAATGCATCACTGCACTGCATAATATAATTATTCTACACTGCAACTGCTAATCAGCTGTTGTATATGCTTTGTTTTGCTCATTTTAGTTTGCATTTACGAACGAAGAAATACTGTGAAAACGGAAAAATTAATAATAAAATCGATTTGTGAACTACATGATAAAAAAATTATAAAAATTTGTCTATAAATAATAATAATATAGTGGTTTATTGTTTTATATGTTTTTCACTGTTATAATTTTAATGATTATTTTATACACAGCACTAAAACCATAAATAATGTTTAATATATTAACAGAATACCTGTGATAAACTCTTAATTGAAATTTCATAAAACAACATTAAAAACAAAAATAAAGAATTGATTTTTTAATTTTTTCCAAATCAGGATTTGAACTGTGGATATTAAAAATGAATTAAAATTTACTTTTTTCGGCGTACGTACATTTTTATACCCTTCATAACAAAAAGTGGAAAAAGGGTATAACTAATTTTGTGATTCCGTTTGTAATTTCTATTTCTTATACGTATCGAAGTCGATTGAGCGATTTCCGTCCTTGTTAGTGTTGAAACCAAGGCACTAGATCAGCTAGAGAATATTTAAACACACAGACATAGTGTCGAAAGAGGTGATATTGAAAATCAGCATTATCGGTTTATGTCCTTTGAAACAGCGGGCAAAACACAACGCCTACCTCTAATTTTTTCACATCATATGGAACAATGAAGTAACTTCAATAAAAAAAAAAAAAACAAATATATAAGGCGATAGAAAATTCAAAAGTAAGAAAAAACTATCGGAAAATATGGCGTTCGCATATATTTTCCGATTTACGGGCGTCTGAAATTTTCGATTTTCTTAAAATATCAATATGGGTATCATTTTAAAGCTTTTGAAGAGATCTTTAGGAAATACTAAAATTTTTAAAAATGCTTACCCCATTAAGAGTTGATGGCATTTTTATGTAAAACTATATACGGTGCTTGACAAAACAATGAAAACTTTTCTTAAAATTTACTTCCTTACTGTTGGAGGTCTAAAATCTAAATTATTTCTTGAAAAAAACTAACAAGTTGTTCGATTATTTCCCTTAGTTACAACTTTGCCTATGTTTCGCATAATTTTTGTTTGTCGTTCTTTATTGTTTATTTTCTTATCCTTAACTCTCACGAAACAATAAAAAAACTAAGCGACGTTTATAAACCTAGCGGTCCTCTACGTGAAGTGAGTCTTTACAAAAAGCTTTTAAATCTTTGCATGACCAATGGCGGTAACATGACCGAATATCTTAACAAATTTACCGAGATCACTGAAAACTTAAGTGAGATTGGAATCGTGGTGGGAGAAGAGTTAATAGTAATAATTTTACTGTCAAGTTTGCCAATAGATTTTTAAAACTTTGTGATAGCGATGGAAATGAGAGACGATTTAACAACCCTCGATGTACTTTAACTTAAGTTGGTGAAAGCAGGAGATCGTCGAACACAACAGAATGAAATAAATAGTGACTCGGGAATTGTGGTTCAGCACGTGTAAACATACCGGGAAGAAATGAAAAGGGAAACGGAAATGTTGGTGGTGAAAATGGTCGGAAGTTCAAGTGTTACAAATGTCATAAAAGTAGGCATTTTGCAAAGGAGTGCAAAGTAAAAGATGGCGTGCAGAAAGAAGAAAAACATCTTGCGTTTGGTTTGCTTGCAGTGCTTAATGGAAAGGCTTTTAATAAAAATAATTGGTGTATCGACAGCGGCGCTACTGGGCATATTTGCAGCGAACGTGAAACTTTTTTCACATTCCAGAATATTAGAGAAGAAATTATGTTGGCCTGCGACAATTATATATATGCTGAAGGGAAGGGGATGTGGTGATAAGGACTGAAAGTAAGGTCATTTTGCGTGATACCTTGTATGTGCCGGGTATAGTTGGAAATTTTATATCAGTTGAAAAAGCTACTGAAAATGGTTTGATTTTGCACTTTAGAGGTAATATAGCTGAAGTAAAGAAAAAAAGCGGCAGAATAGTTTTAACAGCTAAAATGCAAGGCAATATAATTGTATTTGCAGAGAATTTTGATAGAAAATTTTGTTTGCAGAATACCGAGGCCATGACTTGGCACAATCGTTTCAAACATCTCAATGTTAATTCTCTGAAAGAGTTAGTAAGAAAAAAAGTAGTTAATGGCATAAAACGAATTCAAATTAATATTACTTGTCCAACATGTGTGAAATCGAAGATAAGTTTTCAGCCATTTCCAAAAATTGATCAAAAATGAGCAAAAAACTTACTTGATTTAGTTCACACTGATATACAGTAGCCAGCAAAACTAATAAGGACACACCGATATATTCTTTAAATTTGCATAAATTAACATAAAACCTGTATTAATTATTAGTTTAAAAACTTAATTTTATTTATATTAAACAAATTTATAACTTTTTAAAAAATATGTTTAAAAAATCTAGCATTTTTAATGTAAGCTCATAATATGGTAACGCAAAAGTAAGGGCACGCATGGCTTTTATTTAAAATAACGGTAAAATAGAAAAAGTGAAGAAGCAAAATCAACTTGTGTTTTGTAAAAAAACCCCTTTTAAATAAACGTAAATTAACAAATATTTAAAGTTTTTATAGTTGAATTTAAATACAATAATGCCGTAAGCAGCTCACCTTGGAGGAAAGAAGAATTATTATTGATCTTTATGAAAAACAACACAAGTAATATGGAGAAATTGGAAAAATAGTATCCCGTAGTCGGTTTACGATCCGAAAAGCAGTTCAACGTTAGTTAAAAGAAAATCGAGTTGAAAATAAACCTGTAAAGGGCCGTCCGGTAAAGCTGAGTGAAAAGAATAAGAGATATATAAAACCAGTAGTTCCTTAAAGAACCAAGGTCTTACGGCATGTGTCCCAAGAAAAAAGCCATTAATAAATAAAGTCAACAGACAAAAGCGCATTGAATTTGCAAAAACATATCTAAATAAGCCACAAGAGTTTTGGGAACATGTCATTTTTACTGATGAATCGAAATATAATATATATGGATCTGATGGGCGTTCAAAAGTGTGGCACAGAGAGGGTGAAGTTTTGAACCCAAAAAATACAATAACGACGGTCAAACATGGAGGTGGAGGTGTTATGGTGTTGGGCTGTAAGTCCTCTTCTAGTATTGGCAACCTTATATTTGTTGAAAACACAATGAATCAGTATGTTTACCTAGATATTTTAAAAAATAATCTCCAACAGAGTGCCACAAAACTGGGTCTGACTGACACCTATTACTTCCAACAAGATAACGACCCAAAACATACAGCCCACAACGTAAAAATGTGGCTTCTGTACAATACTCCGCATATGATTGTAACACCTCCACAAAGTCCAGATCTAAATCCCATTGAGCACATTTGGGAAATTTTAGAAAAAAAAATATAAGAAAACATGAAATCAGAAGTAAAGCGCAACTGAAAGAAGTTCTTTTAGAGGAGTGGAATAAGCTTGGTAAGTTCAATGAAACAACGTTTGGAAGCTGTA
Organism: Cistogaster globosa; assembly: GCA_937654795.1. Classification (NCBI taxonomy): domain Eukaryota; kingdom Metazoa; phylum Arthropoda; class Insecta; order Diptera; family Tachinidae; genus Cistogaster; species Cistogaster globosa. Next base: position 55,334,450 of record OW569407.1, on the reverse strand, counting down.
ATAAGAAGTAAAGGCTACCCCACAAAATATTAAAAGATAAAAATGTTATTAATTATTTGAGTTTATAAAACAAAATCATATTGTTTTCATAGGTGTGTCCTTAATTTTGCTGTGCCAATTAAAGAAGAAGTGCGATTATTTTGTTTCTTTTTTTATTTAATTTGTTAATGTTCCTTATTTTCCTATAAGACTGAATTGAAATAGTTTATTGTTTTTGTTTTTTATTGTTTTTCGTCTACTTTCATTTTTAAATAAAAATATTTTAACAAAATGTAAAAAATGTACCACTGTGTCCTTAGTTTTACTGGCTACTGTATGTGGTCCAATAATATCAGTTGGAAATGCTCGTTACTTTCTTACGTTTATTGACGACCATTCGAGATACATTTTTGTAGTTTTAAAAAAATAAAAGTGAGGCTTTTGAAAAATTTAAGATTTTTAAGAACCTGGTTGAAAATCAACACAAGAGAAAGATAAAGGCCATAAGAAGTAACAAAGATACATACATACAGTTATGTTTAGAGAAAAGTAAACGTTTCAAAAATACTTAATGTATGCAGTTTTATTAAGTTTCATAAATAACAAAAAACAATAACAAAAGTATTATTATATTAACTTCATTAAAATATAACATCATTAAAAACATAACGGCAAATTTCACAAAATGCAGCAAACAAAATTTTAAGTACTTCTTGCAAAACAAAGAACTATCATTTATTTATTAAAAACAAAGTACAGTTATATTTTATATTTAGATGAAATTCTTTTATTACAAGTCAGCACTTGTTGTTAGTAGCATACTTGCCTTATTATTAGTGTTTTTTCCGAAAATTATGGCAAAGGTAAAGATATTAAGTCTAACATGAAATATTTAATAATAGCACATTTTAACGAAGGAAAATCCTATAGAGAAATAGGAAAATTATTAAATTTGCCATTTTGAAGTGTTCAAAATATAATTAGAAAATATAAAAAATGGTTCAGTTGCTAATATGCCCAGAAGCGGTCGTCCGAAAAAACTAACTAATCGTGATGTTAACCACATCGTAAGAGAAGTGAAGAAAAATCAAGGAATAAGCACCCCAAAACTTGCAGATGATATCGCTCATAACTACAACAAACATGTTCACCCAAGAACTGTTCAAAAAGCATTGCGAACGAATGGATACAAAAGCCGAGTTCCCCGAAAAAAGCCACTGATAAGTGAAAAAAAACAGAAACTAAGACTGGATAACTGCATCGGCGATGCATTGACCCAATCAATTTGTTAACTGTGTCTTGGAACTTTTCACCATTCACTTAAAACTGCATTAGATTCGTGTGTAATTACGGAATCTTATTTGGCGATCTGCAATTTCTCACAAATTTTCTATAGGATTTAAATCTGGGGATTGGGCGGGTCACTTCAAAACACGCACCTAATTTGATTGTAACCAGTCATTGCAACTCTAGAGTGTTGTTTTGGATCATTGTCCTACTGAAATCGCCAAATTAGTGGCATGTTCTCTTCTGCATATGGATACATTATGTCGTTTAAAATGGCTTTATAGCCTACACCAGTTAATGTGTCTTTTATGACATGAATTGGGCCTATTCCTTCCCTAAAAAAACACCCCCAGACCATAATATTGCCACCTCTAAACTTGACTGTCTTACATGTTCGTGAGCTAATATTTAATCCAAAAATATTTTTAGCCTCTTTCGATGTCATTTGCGGGTCTTTTTTAAATTCTCTTGCTATTAATTTATCCTGTCTTGCAGTAGTCTTGCGTGGTCTTACTCCTGAATGCAGAGTTTTAACAGTACCCGTTTCTCAAAATTTCTTAACTATCTTCGAAACCGTTGATTTATTCATTGAATATTTATCACAAATAGTTTTTTTAGCCGGAATTAAAATTATTTTTACTTTAAGGTCTTCACTTATCTTAACTTTAGCCATTTTCACTAAATACGTACTATAAATTTTTGTGTTAAAATTTTTAAATAAAGAAGAAGTAAAATAATTAATTTAAATATAACGGTTTATTTTTTTACATTCTGCTTTGTTTTCTCATTAATGCGCTCTGTTTTAGTCATCTTTCGTGCAGAAGCTTAAAAATTTCCATTGTTTTGCCAAATATTGAATAATTTTTTATGTTAAACAACGGGAATTTTTTATTAATTTAATTAACTTTGAAAAAATCTTTTATGTGCTATTTTATATTATCCCGATTTTATAATTAAATCACCGAAAGCACGTCTCGATGGCCATTTCGCTACCGTTCACTAAGCTCTTCAGAAAACTTCTTACAAACATTTTAAATAAATTAAAGATTTTTGTCCAAACAATAAAATAAAGACAAAAATCAAAATTTAAGCAAAAACAATTAAAACCAACAATGATTCTATTTTTCTTTTTCCACTGTATACGGCTGACTTTTTTCGGCTCTTTTATACAGTTAAAAGATTATGAAAAATAAAATACAAAAACAATGGGATAATTGTGTGCATAGAAATAGGTTTTTTTATTTTTTTTCTTATTTTTTAATTCTCTGCCACCTGCGGGCGTTTTGCAAAGAAAACAAAAAAATCCTTCATCAGCATTCTTCGCATCTATCTACCTTTAGTTGTGTACATTGTAAACTTTATCTATTTAACCAACTAATCAATATTAATTTGGTTAGACGAAGTCAAAGCATTTCTTCCTTGTTCTCTCTGCAACTCGTCTTGTACATTTGTTTTTACTTCGTACCAACCCTCGGTATGGCCACGAAATACATACATTTGTAAATAATTTTTCTTTCTAAGCGTTTTCAGAAATTAAATTAAAAAATGAACCCAAGCCAAAAAAGGTAAATTTTAATTCATTTGAAAATTAAGAATAATATGTAAAAACTTTAAAAATAAGCCTGACTATAATAAGATATCAAATTGAAATATTGTGGGAAGAAAAATGCTTTATATAATTAACCCTACAAGAACAGTGACCATCAGTTGATCCATCAAATGACAATCACTGATGATGGAAATATCCATCACTGCGTAGAACAAAGCTTTTATCACATCCTTAAGAGAAAAATGAAAAACTAATGGAAACTTCCCAGCAAGAAATGCTTGACAGAAACTAATACTAACACAATTTTTACACTAACACATTCGCAACAATTTTGTATTGAACAGCGTTGCCGGTGTAGGGTTTTTGGTACTGAATTGGGATAAACTTTTTGTTCGTACACTAAATTTTAATTATCGCTTATATTTACAGATAATAGTGCAGCACACTTCAAAATACAGCTTACAAAATGTTTTGTAATTAAAATTGTGCCAGAGATCAAACAAAATTTTTATTAAATTTGTTGTAAAGAGCAATTTCTTGTCAGTTGCAACGTTGTTTGCCCCAAACAAATCATATGCAAGGGTGAAACAACTAATATATGTTTTATTTCGTGACGTTAAGAAAATTGCGCATTTATCAAATAGTTACAAAAGTGATATGATGATTTAATAAATGCAAAAATTAAAGAAAAAATAAATAAAAAACAAAAAATTTTAAATAAATATACAAAAAGAAGTTCAATGTAAAATTAGAAAGGTACGTTGCAGTTGGAGTTGCAAGCAGTTGTATTGTAGGGATTGTGTCCAATGAACCTGACGCTGGAAACCCAACACTTCACAGACATGTTGCGGGTATTTAAAACCGCCACAGCCTTTAAAAAGTATGAAGCCTTTAGATCCAAAATTGTAAGTTGTTTTTTAATGTGTAAAACTTTTCCTAATTTGCTTAATTTTATGCAAATATTTCTTTGATTTTCAGTCAGCAACAGTATTTGGTAGAAACAAACAAGATGCATGCCTCAACATCACCGTCGTCAAAAAGTGATGAGAAAAATAAAGATTAATTAAAACGTTTCAAATATTATATTGGTTTAAAATATTTTTCCATTTAAGGCATTCCTTCCTTTTCAAGATTACGTCCAGGGTCAAAAGGAAATCTCATGCATGCTCCCTTTGCAGAACCTTCCAGCGGTAAAAGAGTTGGAGAGAAAGAATCGCCAGGTTTCACTAAAGCAATGGTAAAGAACTTAAGTTCAGGCTTAAAGTAATTTAACAATCTTACATTTATATATATATATATATATATATATATATATATATATATATATATATGTTTTAGACATCACGTTTAGGATGTCAACACTGTCATACGCTCGAAAAATATATTTGGAATGGAAGGTAGGATATGCAAGCCCTCTCAAAGCTCTATTTAGTTAATAGCTCCCTGCATGGTATGTAGTACATATTAGTCAATCAAATAGTCCCTACAAGAACAGTGACCATCATTTGATTCATCAAATGACAATCACTGATGATGGAAATATCCATCACTGCGTAGAACAAAGTTTTTATCACATTCTTAACGGAAAAATGAAAAACTTGATGGAAACTTTTGTGTACATGTGATTTTGCATCTCCCTCTAACTAATTAATCTTTCCATTATGAAATACATATATCCGCACTGCTCACACTACTGCAGTTTCCTATGTAGTGATGACAAAAGTACTTATCACACTTGATGGATATACCCGTCACGATTGATGGATATACCCCCATTTGAAAAATCTAACTTTTTTTTAATAAAAAAAAATTTAATTTTTTCTAATATATATACATGTTACTATTTAATATCTAAACAATATTTTACAGTATAAAAATGACTTTATTTATAATAAAATAATTAATTCTTATCCCTTTAAATATTTTTTTTTTGTTGTAGTCTGTAGTGGCTTCGCTATACTGACTTCTTTACACTTTTTTCAAAATCAAACGCTCCTTGCTGTTGGAAAACACCTTAAAGTAAAAGAAGATATACATTTATGTATAAATAATTTAATGCGCAATAAACAAACAATTTTTTGATTGACTTATCTGTAGTACATACCTCGTGGTAGTACATACCAAAGAGAGCCTTCAGAGGGCTTGCTTATCCCACCTTCCATCCCAATTATATTTTTCTAGTAGGTGGTCGGTAGAAATTGAGCGCATCACAGTGCTGACATCCTGCGATGCCCCCTTAATCATATGTAAATGTGATGTCTAAAAAATATAAATGTAAGATTATTAAAATACTTTAAGCATGAACTTAAGTTCTTTACCATTGCTTCAGTGAAACCTTTTGTCTCCTCCAACTTTCTCTCCAACTCTTCCACTGCTAGAAGGTTCTGCAAAGGAAGCATGCTGACGACTTCATCAAGTTTTGAACACAATCTCCGCAATTCAACTGCTTGCTATCCCAAATGCAACTTACCTTTCTAATTTCACATTGAACTAGTATATTTATTTTAAATTCTTTGTTTTTTATTTATTTTTTCTTTAATTTTTGCTTTTAATAATTCACCATACCACTTTTATAATTACTTGATAAATGCGCAATTTTCTTAACGTCACGAAATAAAACATATATTAGTTGTTTCACTCTTGCACATGATTTGTTTGTTTGGGGCAAACAACGTTGCAACTGACAAGAAATTTCTCTTCCTTATTTTTTCTCTCAAAATTTACAAAAATTCCTTAAAACCGGCAAACTTTTTACAACAAATTTAATAAAAAATTTGTTTGGCCTTTGGCACAGTTTTAATTACAAAACATTTTGTAAGCTGTATTTTATAGTTTGCTGCATTATTATCTATAAACTCAAGCGAAAAATAAGATTTAGTCTATTAAAAAAAATTCATCCCAATTCAGTACCAAAAACGCTACAACGGCAACGCTGTTCAATATAAAATTGTTGCACATGCGTTAGTGTACAAATTGTGTTAGTATTAGTTTCTGTCAAGCATTTCTTGCTGGGTATATACATGTTTCTTTTTTAATAACTAAAAAATATTTTACAGCATAAAAAATTACTTTATTAATAATAAAATTTGTAATTTTTATCTCTTTTTAAATATTTTTTTTTTGTTGAGTGCAAGGTGGTCATAAAAAAATTTGAGAAGTCCGTCTGTCGGCTGACTGGGGAGACTTACGACTCAAAAATCGATGAAGTCGCGAGCATGCTCCCCTTGCACAACCTTCTAGCGGTGAAAGAATTGGAGAGAAAGTTGGAGGAAACGCCTGGTTTCACTAAAGCAATGGTAAAAAACTTAAGTTCATGCTTTAGGTATTTTAATAATCTTACATTTATATTTTTTTAGACATGACATTTACATTTGATCAAGGGGACATCGCATGGTGTCAGTTCTGTGATGCGCTTAATTTTTACTGACGACCTACTCAAAAAATATAATTGCGATGGAAGGTGGGATAAGCAAGCCCTATCAAAGCTCTCTTTGGTTAACAACTCACTGCGAGGTAAGTACTATATATTAGAAGTTATTTGTTTATTGCGTATTAAATTATTTATACATAAATGTATCTCTTTTTTTACTTTAAGGTGTTTTCCAACAGCTAGGAGCGCTAGATTTTGAAAAAAGTGTGAAGAAGTCGGTAAAGCGAAGCAACCACAGACTAAAACAAAAAAAAATATTTAAAAAAAGATAAAAATTAAGTATTATAAATAGAGTCATTTTTTATAAAACAAGTTATTTATGTATTAAAATATTTAGATATTAAAAAAGTACGAGGGCTGCTATATATATTTCTGGTCTGCTGCCAAGTGCAATCTGACATTTCCATTGGAAAGTTTGTCATTTTTAAGAATAATCGTACTCAAAACGTTTTGACGTACGACCATTATTTGTGTTGTTTACAGTGACTGGAAAAAATTAATATAGAAAAAAATGGAATTAACTCGTGAACATTTTCGTGCCATCATTTTTCACAACTTTCGACGTGGATTATCACGACAAGAGTGCATGAATGAACTTAAATCTTTGTATGGCGATGAAGCACCATTCTATAGCACTGTGAAAAATTGGTATAATGAATTTAATCGTGGCCGAAGCTCGCTCAAAGACGAATTCCGTGAAGGTCGTCCAAAAACATCTGTTGTGCCAGAGAACATTGATGCCGTGCGTGAAATCATAATGCAAGATCGACATGCGACATACCGAGAGATAGAGCCATCCTTGGACATTTCTTCCACTAGCATACATTCGATACTGCATGAACACCAGGCCGTAAAAAAGGTTTGTTCTCGTTGGATCCCGCACAATTTGAAAGTCGCTCAAATAAAGGCTCGTGTCGATTGGTGCAAAGAAATGTTGCAAAAATACGATTGCGGTGCTTCAAAAAACGTTTATAAGATCGTCACAGGTGACGAATCATGGGTCTATGCATATGAGCCCGAAACGAAACAACAATCGACCGTGTGGGTCTTCAAAGACGAGCAAAATCCAACGAAAGTTGTTCGTGGAAGAAGCACTTCGAAGCAAATGGTCGCCTGTTTCTTCGGCAAAACTGGTCATGTGGCGACTGTTCCGCTTAAGCAACGTAGGACGGTCACTTCTGAGTGGTACACTACAATTTGTTTGCCTGAAGTCATCGGAGAAATTCGAAAAACCAACAAGAGAAGACGAATCATTGTTCACCATGACAATGCGAGCTCTCACACATCGGCTCAAACCAGAGCGTTTTTGACCGGCCAAAACGTCGACTTAATGGGTCATCCGCCGTACAGCCCTGACTTGGCACCTAATGACTTCTTGTTTCCGCACATCAAGAAAAAAATGCGTGGTCAACGATTTTCGTCGCCAGAAGAAGCTGTTGAAGTGTTCAAAAACCATGTTTAAGAGGTGTCTCAATCGGAGTGGAAAGAGTGCTTCGACAACTGGTTTGAGCGCATGCAAAAGTGTATAAATCATGCTGGAGAATAATTTGAAAAACAATAAAACCATTTTTGATTATAAATATTCGCATTTTCACTATTAGGCCAGAAATATATAGAGCAACCCTCGTAACATTATATATTTGAAATATTAAATTTTGTTTTATTAAAAATTGTCCGATTTTTCAATTGAGGGTATATCCATCAATTGTGACCGTGTGATCTGTCAACTGTGACTGGTATATCCATCAAGTGTGATGAAAACATCTGTCATCACTAAATGGTAAACTGCTGTAGAGTGAGCAGTGCAGATATATGTATCTGATAATGGAAAGAATTCATTAGTTAGAGAGAGATGCAAAATCACATCAAGTTTTTCATTTTTCTCTTAGAAATGTGATAGAAACTTTATTCTACGCGATGATGGATATTTCCATCATCAGTGATTGTCATTTGATGGATCAAATGATGGTTACTGTTCTTGTAGGGTATATATTAGAAAATATTAAATTTTGTTTAATTAAAAAGTTAGATTTTTTAATTGGGGCTATATCCATCAATTATGACTGGTATATTCATCAAGTGTGATGAAAACTTCTGTCATCACTAAATAGTAAACTGCAGTAGTGTGAGCAGTGCAGATGTATGTATTTTATAATGGAAAGAATTCATTAGTTAGAGGGAGATGCAATATCACATGTACGCAAAAGTTTCCATCAAGTTTTTCATTTTTTCTTTAAGAATGTGATAGAAACGTTGTTCTACGCGATGATTGATATTTCCATCATCAGTGATTGTCATTTGATGGATCAAATGATGGTCACTGTTCTTGTAGAGTAGTGACTGTCATTTGATGGAGCGGATGTCTTAAAATTTAAAATAAATTATAGTTTTATACTCACATACTTTCCTCAAGTTTTCTAAGCCGGGTTTAGATTTTCTTCTGACCCTGGACCTAATCTTGAAAGGGAAGGAATGCCTTAAATGGAAAAATATTTTAAACAAATATAATAATATAAATAACCTTTGTTGTGGCACACATCTTGAGTATTTCTACCAAATACTGTTGTTGTTGACTGAAAATCAGAGGAATACAAAAAATTAATCAAGTAAGGAAAAGTTTTACACATTAAAAAACAGCTTACAATTTGCATTTAAAGGCTTCATAGTTTCTTCAATCTCGAATCTAACTTTTTGAAGGTTTTGGCGGTTTTAAATACTCGCAACCTGCCTGTAAAGATTTGGGTTTCCAGTGTCAGATTCATTGGACGCAATCCCTGCGTACCTTTCTAATTCCACATTGAACTTGTATAATTATTTTAAATTCTTTGTTTTTTTAATTATTTTTCTTTAATTTTTGCTTTAAATAATTCTCTATACCACTTTTATAATTACTTGATAAATGGGCAATTTTCTTAACGTCGCGAAATAAAACATATTTTAGTTGTTTCACTCTTGCATATGATTTTTTTGTTTGGAGAAAACAACGTTGCAACTGACAAGAAATTTCTCTTTCTTATTTTTCTTTCAAAAACTACAAAAATTCCTTTTTAAAACAAATTTTAAAACAAATTTAATAAAAATTCGTTTGACCTTTGGCACAATAATCTTACCTAGGATATAGAAAATGTCAATGTTCGGCTTAACATAATTAATCTAAATTAAATAAAACAAAAATGATAAAAATAATTTAAAAATAAATAATAACATCGAAAGGGTGGATCAAATAAAATATTGAGGCTTTATTGTTGATAAGGATTTGAAAATAAAAACCATATTGACTATTAGGCATGTCACAGAACTCAATTCCAAACGAAAGTGATTTCATTTCCACAAACTGCTTCTTCAAACATTTCTTCGAAATGAAATCACTTGAACATTTCAAAGTGCAATTTAGTTTTTATGGAGTTTTGTTATTTATTGCTCTTATTTGTGTCCTTACTTATATTAGCCTTATTATTTAATTTGGTGTGCGCATTATTGCCACATTTAAATTAGAGTGTAGATTCAGCATTTTTTTTAAATAAACAAAATCGATCGGTACAAAAATAGACAGGAATCGTCTTTACGAAATTAAAACCCTTCCGATTAAAATGCGCGACATGCCTGTATATTTGTAAAAGAAATCGGCAAAAAATGTCTTTTTTTTCTAAACCAGAAAAGAAATCCATTATAATTTCACTTGATCAACAAGAGGGTATTACCTAAAAATTTTAAAATTTTCAGTAGAGCTGAATAACTGTTCGTGCTTACATTTTAAGAATATGTAAAAGTGCAAATACATCATAGGAAGATAGTTCCATTTGAAAATATATTCCCATTATTTTTTCCTTTAAATCTGTGCAACTTTTAAAAAAGAATCCATTTTTGAGTTAGTACCATTTTTCTCAAATTTGTTGATCATAGAGTTGAACAAATTTCATCAACAAAGCAGTATCAACTCAAAATAAAACCAAATTTACCTGAAAAAACTGATTTTTTTTAATTAGGACCAGCACTCAGGGGATGACCCCTACTTATGCAATGCATTGTGCCAGAACTAGGAAATTAGGTTGTGGGAAGGGGGATAGAGGGAGTAGTGCTTGCGGACATTTGATTTGAATCTTTGCACATTGAAAGTGGCAGGAAAGACCTCTGCAGGGAGTTTATTCCACATACGAACTGTTCGGGTAAAAAACGAAATTTCTCTGTAATGCGTTGTGCGATTCACTGGCCAATCGACTACAAAGGAATGCGCTCTAGATGCAGAGCGCGTTGCGCGTATGAAATTACGGTTTTCAGGAACGAGTTCCCTGATTTCATAAAAGCACATTCCGTTGTAGTAACGATAAAACAGTGAAACACACCCCACATTGCGTCGATGGTCCAGTGAGTCAATAGAGATGTATACCCTACTATCACCGATGAGCTTCTTTGCTCTCTCCTGTATGCGGTCGAGTAACTTCAAAATAGACTTTGAAGCATCGGGCCACACATGAAGTATTTCTTACACTGTTTCAGAAAAGCTAGGCACTTGAATGCTTCTTTTGCAACATGAAAAATATGCTTGTTCCAACGAACATCGCATTGAATTTTTATGCCAAGAACATCGAGAGTTTCTGATTCCTTAATATATATATCACCCATAATTACAGATGAGGTAGCATGTTCAGCAGTACGCCTGTGCGAAAGCACACAATACTAGGTTTTATGAGCGTTAAGCTTAACCCTGTTCGCCAGGCCCCATTCGTAAATTACCAAAAGGGCGCGATTAAGAGTATCGTTCATGTACTTTCTCATAGCCCCAATTTCCCTAAGGCTTGGTCTTTTGCGAAACGAAAATGTAAGGCATATGCTACTTTCATCTACAAAAGAATAGAAAAGGTTGGAAGTCTGACGTAGAAGATCATTAAAAAAATAAGAAATAGGGAAGGGAAAAAAACGGAACCTTGCGGTACCCCTGAATTTACCTTGAACTCGTTTATGAGATCCCATCTATAACAACTCGTATAGAGCGACGGACTCCAGATATTTCACAAGATGAAAATGAAGCATAGTTTGCATTACTGATTATTTCTAAAAATAATAAATAATAACAAAATATATAATGCATTTCTATTTTAACTTTTGTATTAACTCAATACCTTTTTGTTGATATAAAGGAGGTCACTACAAAATCACAAAAATGGTCTGAAATGTTGTTTTATAGGTAAAATTTTTACAATTTATAGACACTGATGTTAGTGGATTTCTTGCAAAATGTGAAATTGTAAAAATGTTGAGTTAATGCTCTTTTGTTGATCAATTGCGGTATGTTAACTAAAATTAATAATACTAACAAAAATTATTCGAGTATATTTTTCTTAAGATTTTTAAATAACAAAAGTTTAATCTGAATTATATGCCTGTAACCAGAGTTTGAAAAAAAAAACAGTACACTATCATACACAGTCCTGCGATTTAATCACATAAAAATCTCACAGAATTCTGTCCTACTTTAAAAATCGTTTCAAAATGGCGTCACACAGTGGCTGAAAATCGTTTTTCGTTGGCCAAAAGTAAATTTTTTTTTGTCACCGACTTTTAAAATTTTTACGTCATTTTGTAGTTAATATATATGCAAATTAAGGTAGCCAAAAAATTATGTTAAAATATTGATAATTGTGGGCGTGGCATGCTGTCAAACTCAACTTTTTTTTTAATTTCAGAAAAAGGTGTTTTTCTTTGGTTTTTTACCAAAATTAAATGGTTACTACTCGCAAGCTATCATCGATAATGGTCTGCGGTTTTTTATAATGTTGGTAGGATTATTGTCTTTAGTTGTTGTAAGTAGGCACAGCTCTAGCGTTTAATATTAGGGGCGTTATGAAATATTTATGAAACTACTATAATTTCCTCAAATTTAAACTTTAGTGGAATAGAACTTCTAGGGAACAAAAGGGAACAAGAAACGTATACAACCACGAGAAAGGTGAAAGTGTCCTCTTTAAGGCTATATATACTTTTGCATCCGCCACGAGCCGCCTGTAGAACACTTTTTTCATTGTAATGAAATTACTCGAAAAAAATTTATATACAATGGTGTATTAAATTTTCATTTTTTTGTCTAAAAGTATATTTTTTTAGTTTAGGCTACGTATAACTAAAAAAAATAAATATAATACCTTCGAAAGGGTTTAATGGCTTTGTTTTGATCAGCAAAAAATAAGTAATAAAATTATCACAATGGGCTCTACAGAAAGCATATGATCTCTTTCTAAATTTACCTGTTATCAAATGTTAGGGTCAACCAAAGTCATAAACAATTTTATAACAATAATTGCGACATTAAACCACTAAAGTTAAAAAACAACCCCATATTGACGCATGAGTGCAGTTTTGTTCAATTTAAGCGCTACCTGCTATGAAATTAAAGATCAGTGTGTGAAGAACATGTATCTAATAATTTATAAAGGTACGGATTCGTTAAGGGATTACTCAGTAATAACTTAATCCTTTAAGTGTACGGATAAAACATAACAAACGCAAATAAAAATATTCAGAAGAAAATGGAGAGCTTCAGTTAAAAAGAACTGGCCGAAGTGTATTTTAAAAACAAAAATCAGGAAGATGTTCTTAGTTACGTTAAAATAAAATTAAACTTAAATTCGTGTAGCACCGAAATGCAAGAGCAATTATATAATTTCGTCAAAGCACTAAAAAAACGCTACAAAGAAGTTATGTACAGTAAACAAAAATTTTATATAAAAAGTGCAAAGTGGTTAGAAGGTCAACTTACTGTCGCTGCAGAAACAGCAAAGCAAGATAAGGCTGGAAGACCACGCAAATCATTAGTGGACAACTGCAGCGATAGATCTAAGAGGCGGAAGCTTAAAGATATTAACGATGCCTTTGGTTCTACAAATATAAAAGAATCTTTCCTACATCAATTACGATCACAGAACCAATTTACAAAAGTGGATATCATTGAAAAAGTTGTTAAAGCTAGTCCACCGAGAACAAAACGGATTCTTAAAAGTATACCAACTCCGAATGATGCAATACAGTACACAAATGAGGAGGCATTAGCATTATTTCTGGATTTGAAATTAACAAAACAGCAATATATTAAACTCAGACAGCGTGCGATTGAAAAAGGCTCAAATATATATCCAGCATATCATCACATAACCGCTGCTAAAATGGACTGTTTGCCATCAAAGGACAATCACACAAATTTCGGCAGAGGTACAACTACAATCTCTACTTGATCACACAGCCGAACGCTTGCGGCAATCAATAACAGGAAATGAGTTGAAGAAATACGGAAACACAAAGTTAATTCTTTTTTGTAAATGGAGATGTGATGGTTCTTCGGGACAAAAACAATATAAACAAGCTGTATGTGAAAATATTTCTGACTCAGATATGTTCATGGTACCATTTGTACCATTGCGATTAAAAAAGATTTTGGAAGATTCAGAGCCTTCGACTAGTACAACGCAAACAATGGATATTTGGAAAAATGAGACACCATCTTCTACGAAATACTGCAGGCCAATCAAATTTCAATTCAAAAAAGAAACAAATGATGTTATTAATAAAAAAATTAGTGATATCAAGGCCCAAATTAAAACACTACAGCCATTACAATTACAGTTAGATGGGCAGCAAATTGAAGTAAGCTACCAGTTAGTTCTGACAATGACAGATGGAAAAGTGGGTCAGGCTTTGACTAACACGAAGGCTGCATCCAGCTGCATTATATGCCAAGCAACATCAACCCAATTAAACCAAGTCCCAGCAAAATCATTAGATAATACCAATGCATATGAATTTGGATTATCACCACTACACGCAAGAATACGACTTATGGAACACATACTAAAAATCAGTTATGATTTGGATTTCGGGTCTTCAGGATCAATAAGAAACAACAAGACCAACAAAGAGTTAAGAAGTTCAAAAAAGAAACGTGTTCAAGATGAATATCGCAAACGTGGACTGATTATAGATCAGGCAATACAAATGATGGCAATACCGCAAGAAGATTCTTTTCAGATCCAGAAACAGCATCTGAAATAACAGGAGTGGATTTTAACCTTATTTTCAGATTTAAAACTGCAAAAATATATACAACTAACTACCCATGGAGAAATATGTCTGCAACAGTTCATAAAATCCTTAATCATGGTGAAGATGTCATTAAATATCATTTGGTGCCACTTGGAGATCTATCAGAGGAGGCTCAGGAAAAAAGGAACAAGGATTACATATTTTATAGAGAGCACAATACTAGGAAAATTTCACGGAATTCAACAAATGAAGATCTATTTAATATATTATTGGCAACGTCAGATCCGTTCATATCCAGTATTCGAAATCAATGGAAAGTGGACCATCGGGATTTAGATGAAGAAACCAAAAAACTGCTAAAGAACAGAAATAGCACAGAACAAAATATGGAATATTTGCAATTAATATTTAAGTCAAACGAATAAAAATTATAATTGCCTTTCATTATTCTTTAAGTACGGAAAACATTGTATTAGTAAAAAAATAAGTTAAAACGTTATATTCGACCGAGTCGAATCTTAAATACCTTCCAACTATATAGGATGATGGAGGGGTAAGGGGGTGGTGAGGTTAAGGTAGCGAAGAAGATCAAATTATATTTTCTTGTTGCTTAACCAAAAAAAAATTTTTTTTTTTTGGGGGTGAGGTGAAGGTAGCGCAGAAGATCCGAGTACATTTTCCATTCGTCATGAAAGCTTAAAAATTAATTTTTTATGCAATCTAGGCTTAGGTAATACAATTTGTTAATTATTGACACTATTTTTAATATAATATGCTATATAAACGCCCACAAAAAGGGGGCGGGGTCCAAAAATAAATTTTTATGATTTTCTGGCTCCAGGGTAAAGACCTTGAACCTTCTTTGACATAAAAATGTTTCATTTGCTTAACAAATTTACAAAAAAACTTTGAAAAATGTGTAGTTTTTCAGGGGTTGGTTTAGTTCTTTTTAGGGGAATTTTTTTCCCCCTGGTCCGACTTGGCCCATTTACGAACTTAGCCTGCCCTATCCTTCAAGATATATATGTACCAAATTTCAAGGGTCTAGCTCTTTTCGTTTAGACTGAATCGTGTTCATACAGACAGGCGAATGGACGGACGGCCGGATGGACGGACGGACAGACGTATGGACAGACGGACATAGCTATATCGTCTTAGATTTCATCACTGATAAAGAATATATATACTTTTTTGGATCTTAGAGGGATATTTTACTATGTTACACACAGAATAAACCCATATTTCACTCTGAAAGTTAAAAAAATTAAAATGTTCAACTTTGACCTCGAATTCCTTAAAAAGTCCTCAATCAATTTTAATGTAATTGAAACTGAATCAAGCTGAACTAAATATATATCCACTAAAAAAAATTATTTCAATATTTTGATCGGTTCAAAAGTTACAGAATTTTGGCCAACGAAAAACGAATTTCAGCCACTGTGCGTCGTAGGTATTATACAAGAAAGATGCAAAAACAGATGCTTTTAATATTTTATTGTTGTTTTCTCCTCATCTTAAAAAAATCAACTCTGATCGCATAGAAAAAATCATTTTATGAATTATTTCAAAAGATTATGAAATCGTACAGATCTGTAAAAAAGTCTGTCACACACATACACTTTATATCCACACTATTATACTTTTTGAGCACACATGCAATTTTTGACAGCACGTACGACTAGGTATAGGCCGGGGCACATAGAATCCGTCATACGTTCTACTTTGACAAATTCAACTAAAGTCAGAGTAACGACGGATGAGTTTGGCACAATGAATACTTTGCTGACGGATGTTAAATCAAAGTTTGCTCTCTATTTTTATTCACTTTTAAATTTAATTTGTATTTTATTCTCTTGTTAATTTAGTTAAATTTGTATTTTATTGTTCGCCAGTTAAAAGAAAACAGAGAAGAAGAAGCAGTTGATAGTTGTCAAAGTATTCAACATACGTGAAAAGTTAAAAGTTGACCAACTTTCGTACTTTGCGTTAACGGACACGTATTGATTGTGACAACGCATATAAGAAAACATGTATTTTAACTGACTTGTCAGTTGAACTTGTCAAAGTTTAACGTCTGACGGATTCTATGTGCCCCAGCCTTATGATGTCAATCCTGGCCTTTAAAGCGTACTGTTTAAACAACATAAACACTAAACTTCCCTACAAGAACAGTGACCATCGTTTGATCCATCAAATGACAATCACTGATGATGGAAATATGCATCATCACGTAGAACAAAGTTTCTATCACATTCTTAAAGGAAAAATGAAAAACTTGATGGAAACTTTTGTGTACATGTGATTTTGCATCTCCCTCTAACTAATGAATCTTTCCTTTATAAAATACATATATCTGCACTGCTCACACTAATGCAGTTTACTATGTAGTGATGCCAGAAGTTCTTATCACACTTGATGGATATACCCGTCACGATTGATGGATATACCCTCATTTGAAAAATCTAAATTTTTTAATAAAATAAAATTTAATAATTTCTAATATACATGTTTCTTTTTTAATTTCTAAATAATATTTTACTGTATAAAAAATTACTTTATTTATAATAAAATAATTAATTCTTATCTCTTTGAATATTTTTTTGTTGTAGTCTGTAGAGGCTTCACACTTTTTTCAAAATCAAGCTTCTTGCTGTTGGAAAACACCTTGAAATAAAAGAAGATATACATTTATGTATAAATAATTTAATACGCAATAAACAAATAACTTTTTGATTGACTAATCTATAGTACATACCTCGCAGGGAGTTATTAACCACAGAGAGCCTACAGAGGACTTGCTTATCCCACCTTCCATCCCAAAAAAAAAATTGAGCGCATCACAGTGCTGACATCCTACGATATCCCCTTAATCATATGTAAATGTGATGTCTAAAAAATATAAATGTAAGATTATTAAAATACTTTAAGCATGAATTTAAGTTCTTTACCATTGCTTCAGTAAAACCTTTCGACTCCTCCAACTTTCTCTCCAACTCTTCCACCGCTAGAAGGTTGTGCAAAGGGTGCATGCTGACGACTTCATCAAGTTTTGAGTCGTAAGTCTCCCCATCCAGCCGACAGATGGATTTCTCAACCTTTTTAATGACCACCTTGCACTCCATCAAAATTTTTGGACAATACGAATTGCAAAACTTCTTAAAATTTAAAATAAATTTTAATTTTATACTCACATGCTTTTCCAAAGTTTTCTAAGCCGGGTTTTGATTTCCTTCTGACCCTGGACCTAATCTTGAAAGGGAAGAAATGCATTAAATGGAAAAATATTTTAAGCCAATATAACTTTTTAAACGTTATAAATAACCTTTGCATTTCCGATCAATTTTTGACGACAGTGATGTTGGGGCACACATCTTGAGTGTTTCTACCAAATACTGTTGTTGACTGAAAATCAGAAAAATACATAAAAATAATCAAATAAGGAAATAAGGAAAAGTTTTACACATTAAAAAACAACTTACAATTTTTCCAACTCGAACCTAATTCTTTAAAGGCTGTGGCGGTTTTAATTACCCGCAACATGCCTGTGAAGTTTTGAGTTTCCTGTGTCAGTTTCATTGCACACAATCTCTGCACTTCAACTGCTTGCAATCCCAAAAGCAACTTACCTTTCTAATTTCACATTGAACTATTATATTTATTTTAAATTGTGTGTTTTTTTTATTTATTTTTCTTTAATTTTTGCTTTTATTAAATCGACATATCACTTTTATAACTATTTGATAAATGCGCAATTTTCTTAACGTCACGAAATAGAACATATATTAGTTGTTTCACTCTTGCACATGATTTGTTTGTTTGTGGCAAGCAACGTTGCAACTGACAAGAAATTTCTCTTCCTTATTTTTTCTTTCAAAATTTACAAAAATTCCTTAAAACCGGCTAACTTTTCACAACAAATTTAATAAAAATTTGTTTGACCTTTGGCACAATTTCAATTACAACACATTTTGTAAGCTGTATTTTATAGTTTGCTGCATTATTATCTATAAACTCAAGCGAAAAATAAGATTTAGTCCATTAAAAAAAAATTCATCCCAATTCATTACCAAAAACGCTACAACGGCAACGCTGTTCAATATAAAATTGTTGCAAATGTGTTAGTGTACAGATTGTGTTAGTATTAGTTTCTGTCAAGCATTTCTTGCTGGGTTAAGTGTTTTTTAGTGTACTACAGTACTACACCCAACAAGGAATGAGTGAGGGAAACTTATACATCACAATTATCTACTAATTTGCAAAAATTTTATACTGAAACAGCGTTGCCGTTGTACGGCTTTTCGTATTAAATTTAAATGTATATTTTGTTTGTTAATTAAATATTAAGTTTTTGCTTAAAATTGATTAGCAAAGTTCAAAATATAGCTTATAAAAAGTTTTGTAATTAAATATGTTTCAAAATCGAGCAAAATTTTCATTATATTTCTTGTAAAAAAAGTCACTGGTAACGGTGTTTGCTACAGACATCACACGTATACAAATGCTTACAAGTTTTTCATTTTACCTTTAAGAATGTGATAGAAACTTTGCTCTACGCAGTGGTGGATATTTCCATCATCAGTGATTGTCATCCCAGCAAGAAATGAGTGAGGGAAACTTATACATACACAATTATCTACTAACACATTTGCAATAATTTTATACTGAAACAGCGTTGCCGTTGTACGGCTTTTCGTATTAAATTTAAATGAATTTTTTGTTTGTTAATTAAATCTAAGTTTTTGCTCAAAATTGATTAACAAAGTTCAAAATAAAGCTTATAAAAAGTTTTTAATTAAATATGTTTCAAAAGTCAAGCAAAATTTTCATTATATTTCTTGAAAAAAAGTCACTGGTAACGCTGTTTGCTACAGACATCACACGTATACAAATGTTTACATCAAGTTTTTCATTTTCCCTTTAAGAATGTAATAGAAACTTTGTTTTACGCAGTGATGGATATTTCCATCATCAGTGATTGTCATTTGATGGATCAAATGATAGTCACTGTTCTTGTAGGGATGTGATGGATGAAATGGTGGTCACTGTTCTTGTAGGGCAATTTACGTAGTGATCACTAGGCAAATTTTAGTGACTTTTAGAGTATTTTTAGTGTACTTTTTAATGATATTTAGTGTTGTAAAAATTACTTTTAGCGTGTTGCTTGTAAATTACTTTTAGCGTTTTATCTTTAGAGTATTTTTGGTAAACTTAAGGGTAGTTTTTTGATTTTAAATGTTTTTCATAGTGGTCTTGCTTGCAAAGTTACAATTGAAAATTAAATAAATACAATTTTTTATTTTGTATTTAAAAAATTTCTAAAGAAAGTTATCTTTTAATTTATATATTATCAAAATTTCAAGATTAATTATAATTTATCGATTAAATCTGTTATATAAATTAAAGTATATGTTAATAAATTGAATTAAAAAATACTCCTTAATAGTAATAAGTATTAATAGAAATTAAATTAGATATATTTTTATAAAAAACAACAACTTGGTTGGAAGGATTTTGTGTAATAATCTTAATAAAATTCGGTACAGAACACTAACGTAGTGTACCTTAGTGTTTGTTTTCAAACACTGCATGTAAAACTCATTTATTAGTTAAGCAGCAATTAACTGCAAACCCTATCTATACATGTAGCTATATTCTTTAAAAATATACATTTATATGTACTTACAATTAAAATATTATTATAGATGACGAGAGCGTTTGAGGCCAGTTCTTTTGGCATATCAGAATTATCTCCATTCTGAAGAAGTTTCCAGCGATTGGTGGCGAAATTATATGCCCATAATTCCTGAAATAACACGCATGAACTGCGACGCGAAATGTTTGTTCGACTGTTAGGGTTATATCCGCCTAATGAATAGAGATGAGATTCCGATGCAGTTATACGATGCCCACTACGTGCTATTGGATATTCCCATGATTCATGTCGATTTTTGTAAAAACACCTTATAAGTCTTAATGGTTGAAAAGAGTACATGGGCCTTTTCAATTCATGATGACGACTTATTAGAAATTTACGCATACGACCAAAATTACAGCCCGCATCTTGCGAATCCATTTCTGATATGTCAAATTCATCAGATGACCTACTTTCTTCATCCATTATTTCATCTAATTCGTTGTAACTACTAATATCATCTTCATCATCTTCGTCAGCTAAGTTGTTACCATCCTCGTAATCGCTCTCATTTGAACTGTCATCAACTACGTCCATTTCTATATACTCCATATTTGCACCTATTTCTTCGAGAGCTAGATTTTGTAAAGGTTGATCATGTAAAATTGCTGCGTTTCGTTCAATTAAATTTGCTAATTCCGGCAGCTCCTCTTCCTGGATATGACCTTCTGCTTGATCCATATTTATATTGTTAATGAAGAGGCTAAAATATGTGTACATATGTTGTATGAACTTTTTATTCAATATTTTACAACTATTTAACAAATTTATTATGAAAATCACAGCTAATTTAAATGCTTTTATAATAAATGATTAACAAAATTTACACAAGTGCATTTATATTTCTAATAAAGAATCACCCAAATAAGTAAAAAATTAATAGTTCCGTTTAAATTGAAAAAATATTATTAAAAGCTATTTTACGTATATTATAGTTTTGATTGCTTTCTTTGTCAGCTATTTTATTTTTCTTAAACTATTTAAATTTAATCAGCTGATAAGAAAGTTTAAACATTTAAAGTAGACTGTCATTTTGGCATTCCTCTTTTCCTAATTTTTTACCTTAATGTCTTTGTAAATATATTTGGACTCTCCCAAATACTATTCAGTTTTTTTATTTCTTAATAAATAGCAATCAACGTCTTTAAAAAATTATCACCGTATCAACTAAAAGATTGACCTTCATAATTTAGCGACTATTTTTTCAGCTCTTATATTAATCAATAGCAGTTATCATGTTTTAATTTAAATTTCCAAATATATATATACATATATAAATATTTACATATATATGAAAGTACTAATTAATTTATTTTTCCGTAATCAAAGCAAAACACGTCAATTGTCTATTACAGGCTGTATTTACAGCAGAAAGAACAGTAAACTTTGGGACAAGGTGAATGGAACAAAATGATGTGAATTAGGTAAATAACGGAAGAGAAGAAAACAAACTCTAAGAGATGGCAAACTTTTTTAACAGGGTTGCAAAAAACGGAGTATTTTTGTTGTGCATAACAAAAACGTAAACAATATTTGACAAAAAATAAGCGTTTTTAAAAGCGATCACAAGTCGTTAATTTTTAATGGATTGAAAAATAAAAACTTGAAATAAAAAGCTCTTAGCTTGCAGAATAAGATTTTTCGGTTGTCACTTTCGCCATTTTAGAAATACATGAGTTATACCTAAAACATTTAGTCATCAAATGTAATGGTTTCTTAGTTATAAGATCCAAACTAAGAGCCATGCATCACAGCGACTAACGCCAATCGATGGAGGCTAAAAATATGAGTAAAACGTGGTCCCAATTGTTTTGTAAAAAACTTTCTGGAAAAAGTTATAGGGTAGCAAACTTTAGAAAATTAAAAAAAAGCATTTATAATATATCAAATTAGTTTTTCATTCATTACTCGAAAACGATTTCGCGGGCACATATCGCACCACGAGCGATCGATAGAGGACCAAAATACGAATCAAACGTGGTCCACATTATTTTCTAAAAAACTTTCTGGAGAAAGTTATAGGGTAGCAAACTTTAGAAAATTAAAAAAAGCATTTATAATATATCAAATTAGTTTTTCATTCATTACTCGAAAACGATTTCGCGCGCACATATCGCACCACGCGCGATCGATAGAGGACCAAAGTACGAATCAAACGTGGTCCACATTATTTCCTAAAAACTTTCTGGAAAAAGTTATAGGGTAGCAAACTTTAGAAAATTAAAAAAAAAAGCATTTATAATATATCAAATTAGTTTTTCATTTATTACTCCAAAACGAGATCGCGCGCACACATCCCACTACCCACTACCCAGAATCGATAGGGGATAAAAATACGAATAAAACCTGGTACAAGTTGTTTTCTGAAAAACTTTCTGAAAAAAATTATTAAACAGAAAACTTTGAAAAATTAGTAAAAGTCGACAAAATATTTTAAACTAGTATTTCGTTCATTACTCCAAAACGAGATCGCGCGCACATATCCCACTACCCAGAATCGATAGGGGACAAAAATACGAATAAAACGTGATATAAGTTATTTTTCGAAAAACTTTCTGCTTTCCTTTTAGAAAGAAACTTTTAGAAAGACAGTGTTAAGAAAAATTATTATTACGTTATTATTATTATATTTGTGTGTATAAGAGCATACCGACTTAGAAGCAAGTAATATTTAATTGGAAAAGTGAAAAAATTTCTACTTTTAAATGATTAAATTAACAAACAATAAATTATTTAAGGCATTATATTTAAAATTAGGTATTGGGTATTTTACATGAAAAGCAATAATTCTTATTTACTTTTATTTATTTTCGCTTCCACTGCATTAACATTTTTATCAATACGAACATTTAAACAAACAACAATTTGGTAAGTATTTATATTATACTTAAATATTTATTATTATAAATTTTTCCAGAAAGTTTTTTAGAAAATAATGTGGACCGCGTTTGATTCGTATTTTGATCCTCTATCCAACTTTTGCTTATTTTC
The DNA here is from genome assembly GCA_937654795.1 of Cistogaster globosa. Taxonomy (NCBI): domain Eukaryota; kingdom Metazoa; phylum Arthropoda; class Insecta; order Diptera; family Tachinidae; genus Cistogaster; species Cistogaster globosa. Next base: position 55,311,491 of record OW569407.1, on the reverse strand, counting down.
ATTTCAGTCACGCTAATGATAAGTGTATTTAAAATTTTTTTTCAGTTACAAGCAATTAACACTATTCCACCCTTTTACTTTTCATTTTCTTATTGTGTACTTTTATTTAAATAACGTCAATACACCTAAACAGACCTAAACAGACTTTCAAATAGACAATTTAAAGGGTCGACAAAATTATAATGAATGGTCAAGAAAGTTAAGATCGTATTTGGTTGCTGAAGGACTATGGAATATTGTGCGAAACCAGAATTCATCAGATACAGCGGTATAAAAACTATAAATTAACATTTAAGCAAAAATTTTAACATTTACGCTCCTTGTAGAAAATAAAACGTGTCAAGTACATAATTATATGTTCGATTGAAGATGATTTGTTAGAATCGACCTAAATTTTAATGAATGACCTAAATTTTAATGAATGGAATTGAAACCAATGAACTCACCATACACTGAAAAAATATATAATTATAGAGCATTTATTATTTTTAACATTAAAACAATTTTGAATGCTTTATACGGAAAGCAGAAAGTTTTTCGAAAAATAACTTATACCACGTTTTATTCGTATTTTTGTCCCCTATCGATTCTGGGTAGTGGGATATGTGCGTGCGATCTGGTTTTGGAGTAATGAACGAAATACCACTTTAAAATATTTTGACAACTTTTACTAATTTTGCAAAGTTTGCTGTTTAATAAATTTTTTCAGAAAGCCTTTCGGAAAATAACTTATACCACGTTTTATTTGTTTTTTTGTCTCCTATCGACTCCGGGTAGTGGGATATGTGCGCGCGATCTCGTTTTGGAGTAATGAACGAAATACCACTTTAAAATATTTTGACAACTTGTACTAATTTTGCAAAGTTTGCTGTTTAATAACTTTTTTCAGAAAGTCTTTCGGAAAATAACTTATACCACGGTTTAATCGTTTTTTTGTCTCCTATCGACTCCGGGTAGTGGGATATGTGCGCGCGATCTCGTTTTGGAGTAATGAACGAAATACCACTTTTAAATATTTTGACAACTTTTACTAATTTTGCAAAGTTTGCTGTTTAATAACTTTTTTCAGAAAGTCTTTCGGAAAATAACTTATACCACAATTTATTGGTTTTTTTGTCTCCTATCGACTCCGGGTAGCGGGATATGTGCGCGCGATCTCGTTTTGGAGTAATGAACGAAATACTAGTTTAAAATATTTTGACGACTTTTACTAATTTTTTCAAAGTTTGCTGTTTAATAACTTTTTTCAGAAAGTTTTTCAGATAACAACTTGTACCAGGTTTTATTCGTATTTTTATCCCCTATCGACTCTGGGTTGTGGGATGTGTGCGCGCGATCTCGTTTTTGAGTAATGAACGAAATACCAGTTTAATATATGTATTTTGACGACTTTTAATAATTTTCGAAAGTTTGCTGTTTAATAACTTTTTTCAGAAAGTTTTTCAGAAAACAACTTGTATCAGGTTTTATTTGTATTTTTATCCCCTATCGATTCTGGGTAGTGGGATGTGTGCGCGCGATCTCGTTTTGGAGTAATGAACGAAATACCAGTTTAATATATTTTGACGACTTTTACTAATTTTTCAAAGTTTGCTGTTTAATAACTTTTTTCAGAAAGCTCTTCAGAAAACAACTTATACCAGATTTTATTCGTATTTTTGTGCCCTATCGATTCTGGGTAGTGGGATATGTGCGCGCGAAATAGTTTTGGAGTTATTAGCAAAAAAGTGTATCAAAAGGTTTTAACTAAGCAAATAATTGCTATAATTGCTTATAAAATCATTTAAGTGACAACCATTAAATTTGATTTTACCAATTTGGACGCATCTAATTCAATTTTTTATTTTAAAAAACATTAACAAATTAATGTGAAAATTAATGTTAAATAATGTACATTTTTGATCATAATTTGTTTTTACAAAGCACGTTGTACCCATACACTCTCAAAAAAAAAAACGTGCTCACACGTATACAGAAAAAGTACGTAACATGCAACTCTGAAAAAAGTTTGCCAAAACAAACAAAAAATTAGCTAAAAAGTTTGTTTTCTTCTCGCCGATAGGTAAATAATGTTAAATCATTAATAATGAACTCAATGAAGATAACAAACAAGGCGAATTGAAAGTTGTTGTTGTTTACGCGTACTTTGTTTTTGTAAAATATGGCCATATGTGTGTACCAGGGTAAAGGCCGTGTCAGATAGAACTTTTTCGCTTTGCGTGACGTTTCAAACTTTGAAAAAAAAGTGTAAAACGCAAGAGGTATGTCACAATAAAAACTTTGACAGCGCTTAATTATTGTTTGTTTACGTTAAAAGTGCATGGTAGTTTTTATATTTTCATTAAAATAATATTAAAAAATGTTATTGGAGGACATATTGGAATTGGTTCTAATCCTAATCTTAATGAATGAAGCATTTTTATATAACTACATGTATACATAAGAATATTAAAATAAACTATTTCCTATAGTTAAAATAATTTGTTACAAATTAATACTAGAAGCCTTTTTCAAAAATAATAAAGGAATAATATTTAATAAAAAAATTACATTTTAAAATACTTACCTCTTTTACTTTAGATTTTGCAAAAAATAATATACAAATGTATAGCAGCTAATTGTCAACGCAACGCAAAGCAAAAGTGTTATCTGACACGGCCTGTATTCCTACGTGTTTCCAAGCACAATATACACTGAGGAACATTTTGTTCTTTTTCTACTTGTCTCGTGAATGTCTGCTTATGGAAAAACTATTTGGAGATTTCAGCTGGATTCACCCATTTTTTATATGTAGTTTGACGTGTTTCTTTTTGAGAGAGAGAGAGAGAGAGAAACACGTCAAACTACATATAAAAAAATGTTTCGGAACAAAATTTTTTTGGGTGAATCCATCTTTGAAGTTCATACCGTTTTCTCTCGTGCTCCTTCCAAGTTTCGTATGTTGCTATTGAAAGAGAAAAACTGACTTGTAGAAATGAAAAAATACCCAAATTTTTTTTATGGTGTTCACACTTAAGTGCTTACAACGTGTTTAAGCGAGATGTTTAATAAACAAAACACAAGCGTTCAAACTGTGATTATAGTGCTTTAGTTTGACATTTGCTCAGCTGATTAAACAGATATTAGATATTAAATTAAAGCATCTAATATTCAGATAAGTTAGAAAGAAAATAAAGATTTATAATTGTAGACGTTGTGCCTTTAATAAAACTGTAATGGATTAGAGAATGAGCAATTGAAATTGGTAATATCTATGTGCTACTATTGTCAGAAAAATTAATTTTATTATTCTCTTTTTATTTCATTTTGGGAATTCAATTGCCAAATGCTAAATGAAGGAAGGATTTAAAACTGTTTTCGGGTATATCGACTAACATTTCACGTAATTTGCAACAAGTTGAGATGTTTGCAAATATAACAAAATTAATTTCGAACGACAATATTACTGGAAAAAACGAGGATTCTAAAAAATACACCCTGTTTGTGCACATTTGCTAGAATTTTGCAAAACAGCTTGGAAATTATTAAGCCCAAAATATTTTAATCACTTGCCATTAGCAAAAATAAAATATAATAATTAAATGTATTCTTCTAATTGCAAATTATTGTCTTTAAAATACGTTTGAATGTACTTACTATGCTTAAGGCCGGGGCATATAGAATCCGTCATACGTTGTACTTTAACAAATTCAACTAAAGTCAAAGTAACGACGGATTAGATTGGCACAATGAATACTTTGCTGACAGATGTTAAATCAAAGTTTGCTCGGTATTTTTATTCATTATTAAATTTAATTTGTATTTTATTTACTTGTTAATTTAATTAAATTTGTATTTTATTGTTTGCCACCAAAATTGTTGCATTAAAATCACAAAACACAATTGAAACACAGCAAGAGTTAAAAGAAAACAGAGAAGAAGAATCAGTTGATAGTTGTCAAAGTATTTAACATACGTCAAAAGTTGACAAATTTTCGTACTTTGCGTTGACGGATACGTATTGATTGTGACAACGCTCAAAAGAAAACATGGATTTTAACTGACTTGTCAATTGAATTTGTCAAAGTTTACCGTATGACGAATTCTATGTGCCCCGGCCTTTACGCTTTTTGACACGACGCTTAATTTTCGATTTGCCGCCATTAAAAATCCTCTTTAGTGCAATGCCAATATACAAAAAACAACTGAACACACTTCACGAGTTTATCTGAACCCTGAATTTTAAGTGTTTTGCAACGAGTTTAAATCAAAACACGCCAGTTTCAAGTGTTTTGCAAGACAAATAAATGTATGGGAAAACATCACAAAAACAACTTTTTTTGCACTTAAACACTTAACAGCCTACCCTAAATACGGGCGTTAGGCACGACGTAATTTAGCGTCTAGTTTTAACGCTGTAATGAGTAACTTAAATAAGAGCGCCAACGTTGTGAAACGAACAGTATTGTTTACTTATCTTATTTGCTAAAAACCACAAAATTAAAATAATTAAGAGAGATAAAATCGCGAAATTGACCTTAAAGTAGCTGTAATGTCATTACTGTTGGTAATACTTTTGTATATACCACAAAAAAAAAAAAACAATAACAACACTTCTTTTACATTGATGATGTTGATGATTTCATTGGTGGTGTGGACTGCGCAGAAGAAGCTTTAAACATTAAGGCAGAGCTAACCAGTGCGCTTCGAAAAAAATCACTTTGAATTGACAAAGTGGTCATCAAGTGCCGCAGAACTAACATATGATAACACATCACAGCTAAAATTTATTGACATTAATGTGAAAGATAGTTTTAAAATTCTTGGTCTTCGTTGGGTACCACATATTGATAGTTTTACATTTGCGGTACAACCAACAAAAATTGTGTGTAGTAAAAGAGCTATCCTCTCCGAGTCATCAAAAATATATGACCCATTAGGCTTTCCCTCGCCATGCACAATTGTTATTAAAATAATGTCTTCGTTATGATTGGGATGAAGAGCTCCCAGCTAACGTATGTAACAAATGGCTTGAATTACGGCAACAATACAGCAAATTTGACTCACTAATAATTCCAAGGTGGATTCAAACAACATCTAATTCACTTTATCAGCTTTGTGGATTTTCAGACGCTTCCGAGCCAGCATACACTGTCGTTATATACTGCAGAATGATAGTATCAAAGTAAATTTATTGACGTCGAAAACGAACGTCTCACCATTACGTCAAGTATCACTTCCAAGGTTAGAATTATCGGCTGCATTATTGCTGGCGCGATTACTCAAAGCAGTTGTGACTGCTGTAAACACAAACAATGTTCAGTTGATTGCGGATATGATACTAAACATCCAATCGTAATTTCAAAGAATTGTATTTTGGCACAGCGAATTATTGCTCAAGAACATTTACGGAATTTGCATGCTGGACCTACACTATTGATATGCACCCTAAGGCAACGCTTTTGGATATCTAGTTGCCGTCGTCTTGTAAAAAATGAAATTAATCGCTGTGTTGTGTGCGCTAGGTTTCGGGCAAATTTAAGTTCACAACAAATGGCTCAACTGTCCTCATATCGAGTTGAAAATGGAATGCCATTTAACCACGTTGGCATTGACTACTGTGGTCCGGTCATGGTAAAACATCATAAAGGCAGAAATGCTAAGCACAATAAGGCCTACATTGCTGTTTTTGTTTGTTTGGGAACAAAGGCTATACACCTTGTGTCTGCTATGTCAACAGATGCATTCATCATAGCCCTCAAAAGATTTGTCGATCGTCGTGGTATACCATCTTCAATTCACAGTGACAATGGCACTAATTTTGTAGGGGCTAATCGTAAACTGGTGAATAATTTCAAACTTGTACAAAGAAGTGAAGACGTATGTACATATTTAGCCAGGCAACACATCGATTGGAAATTTATCCCACCTGGTGCCCCACATTTTGGAGGCATTTGGGAAGCCGCTGTTAAGGCAACTAAATTTCATTTGAGAAGGCTTATGGTAGATTACAAACTGACATTTGAAGAAATGTCAACTTTGTTATGTGAGATCGAAGCTCAATTAAATTCTCGACCACTAGTTTCAATGTATGATGATGATATTGATAATATTAATATTGGTAAACCAATGAATCAACTTCCAGAGACAAACATCAGAGGTTTAAAGGCAAATTATTTACCACGAAATTATTTATTACTCGCTTGCAACAAGAATTTGGGAAAAGTGGCGTAAATATTATTTAACATCTTCACAACATCAAAATAAATGGTACAAAGGAAAGCAGAACCTAAAGCCTGGCGACGTTGTTCTCATCGCCGACGAATCTACGCAACCTTCAATTTGGCCGATGGGAATAGTTGCTGCAGTACATCCTGGAAATGACAACTTAGTACGCGTAGCTACAATAAAAACTTCTAAAGATATAATAAAACGTCCCATTGTAAAACTGTGTAAGCTGCCCACTGATGGTTAAGGTGCCCTTAACAGGCGGGAGAATATTGCAAACTGAAATTAAATCACTCTTTTTATTTACAACTTATATTTGTTTTATAATGTTTAGCTTATGTTAGCATTCACTGTATTGCTCTCTTAAAATAACTCTTAAATTGCATTGATCCGTTTCTCATTTCTAATTTTCTTTATTGTTAATTTCTTTTATTTTTCTCATACTACTGATGCCTTTGAAATAAACTTAGTCTGTTTTGAATTTTTAATTGAACCACATCGGTAGTTTCATTTTTCACCTTAAATAACCTATCACCCTACAGTCCGCGTTAATAAGCTTCCATGTTGAAACAACATCCATTTCCAGTACTGTACATATTTGGTTGCCTGTATCTAATTCTGCAAACATAATGGATTTTGTAATTTTACAGTGGAACATCAACGGCTTTTGTAACAATTACCACAACTTTCAATTAATTTTAAAAGAAATGGATCCTAGTTTTAAATCGTTACAGGAAACACACTGGTCTTACAACTTCACTCCCATACCAGCTAACAACTTCACCAGCTATTTTGTAAACTCACCACAAAACACCACTTCAAAACAAGGGGCTAGGGTGCTCATTAAATAAACATTCGTCACAGATTGCTTTCAGTAAACTCTGAATATCAAGTTATAGCAATTGAAATTAACCAAACTGGATTATGCATATTGAATGATGGGAGCCCAACTCATTTCTCGTCCAATAAAACCTTGAGCAACACTGACGTATCACTCTGCTCGATTAATATACTTCCGCTAATGATGATGGTTCATCCTGAATGGTTTACATGGCAGCGACCATTTTCCAATCAAGATAACTATGAAACTGACTGAAGATAAAAGTTTTCACATAAAAACGAGTAAGTTCTTATTACACCTAGCTGACTGGGAAAAATACACTAAGAAAGCGGAGAATGAAATACTTAAACATCAAGTATCCTCATTAAGCAACTGTGACGCAGCCGCCATCTCTAAATCCATTCGTGTCGCTCCAACTTTCGCATTCCCCAATCAAAGCATGAAGTTCTAATTTATCAATCTTGCGAAAGAATAAAATGAAAAGCTGGCAGCACTTTGGATTGGATCTAATCCAACACAAGAAAACTTAATATTACACAAAAAAAAAAAAACAATGCTAAATTCCGTAGGGAATTAAAAACTGCCAAATACTCAAGTTATGAAAAATGTACTAAATCCATTAACAGAAATACTTAATTTCCACAATATGGTCAAAAATAAACAGAATTAGTCGTAGAGGTCCTTCTGCAACTATAACAGCAATAGATACGCCAGGTGGAATATTAACTGATCCAACAAAAATTGCTAATCATTTGGTAAATTTGGGCCGAGTATGCAACGGACTCTAACTTTTCACCATTATTTAAAACGTCAAAACACTGTTTCGACATGGTCATAAACAGCACAGAAGATAAAATAGCGCAGTTATTGGAAGTACCAATAACTTTTCAAAAGCTCACCAGCTGCTTAAGTTTAGGGAACTGCGCCTGGACATGACCGCATATCTTATCAAATGCTCAAAGCCCCTTCACGAAGCAGCAAGATAATTTTACTCAAATTTTTCAACACAATATTTGAAACTGGCGTTATCCCTCACTCCTGGAAACTATTAGTCCCAATTGCTTAATCCAGTAATCTATCTTTAGTAAACGCCTATCGTACAAAAAAAAGGAGGCAGAAATAAAAGTTATCAGGAAAAGTGTTGCGTTTCTTGCTATACATCGTTGAATAATTTCGTGTGTTCTCACGGAATTTTTTTTTCACCACCCAACCGTGATCACAAGGTAGAAAGCAGCAGGATTGTTCATAATCAAAAGAAAAATAGTTAGAATTGCATTATATTAATTAATTCACACCGTTTATTAAAATAATTTCTTAACATTTTAAGCTTAAGATACATATGTTTTTTAACTAGCCGAAAAAATTGAAAATTTTATAAATTGAAAAATTTTTTAAATTAGTTCATTATAAGCAAAAAAAAAACCTGTTAATTTAAATAAGTCAAGAAATTTATGTGCAGTACAAAAATCAATGTGATATTTCTGAAAATAAACAAATACTAAAAATATATCCAGGGGGCCTACTGCGTATTTCGATTCGAAATGTAAAATTTGTCGAAAGCAAATTCCGAATCGAAAGTTAAATCGTACTGCGTAACTCGTTCGAAACGATGACAGGGTTGTATTTGTATAAGAATGGGAAAATATGATAAAATGTTGGTAGCACTGCAACTTAATTGTCAAACTTGGTGAAAATAACCCAAAACAAAATCAAATTGAAAATTAAAAAATACGTTTTTGCTAAAAAAATTTATAATTAAATAATGGATTGTGTTTATTTGTGGTTTGACGAAGTCGATTCAACTCCAGAAAGAGTTCAAAGAAAAATTGTAAGGGACTCATCAAATATAATGAGTCTTAATGATAAAAAGTAAGTAATCATAAAAATTATTTTTTTTTTATTGTATTAATAATATATATTGTTTAGTTTTGTAAAAAACTTTAGACTTAGTAAGGATGCTTTCGCGTATGTTCTTACTAGCATAAAAGCCGAATTAAAAAGTGCACAAAGATCAACTGCCATAACACCTACTTTAAAACTGGCAGCCACTCTAAAATTTTTGGCACAAGGTGGGTACCAACACCAAATTGGACAAGATCGACATCTGGGAATTTCTCAGCAGTCAATGTCCAGTTGCTTGTCAGAAGTGTGCCATGCTATTGAAAAAACCCTCTGCCCCAAGCACATAGTTTTAAAAGCAACTGAAGAAAAACAAAAAGAGGCCAGAAGATATTTTTATAATGCAAGTGGAATACCTGGGGTAATTGGAGCAGTTGATGGCACCCACATTCAAATCATAAGGCCAATTGATAATGAGCATTTGTATTTTAATCGAAAATTAAAACACAGCATCAATGCTATGGTGGTAAAGTATTAACACAATTTTTTTTATATACAACGTATTTACAATTTAAAATTTTTAAGATATGCGATCACGAAATGTATGTAAGAGCTGTGAATAGACGTTTTGGTGGAGCTAGCCATGATTCCCATGTTTGGAACTTATCAAGCGAAAGACAATATATGAAAGAAGTTTTTGAAAATGGAAATAGATCAACTAGAATACTTGGTAGTTACAAATATATACAATATTATTTTTAAAATCAGTAATATAAAATATTTTTTCATACGACTGCTTTAGGTGATTCAGGGTATCCCTTAGAGCCTTGGATTCTAACTCCTTACAGAAATGCTGCTGAGAATTCTACAGAATCATATTTCAATGAACGACATTCCAAAGCACGCTCTATTGTAGAAAGAACTTTTGGACTCTTGAAATCAAGATTTCGTTGTCTCTTAGCTGCAAGAGAAATGCATTATGCTCCAGAAAAAGCAGCTCAAATTCTAAATGTTTGCTGTGCGTTGCACAACATTTGTTTAGAGTATAATGTTGAGCAATTCCCTATAGATACTGTTGAAGAAGATATTTTAACTTATGCTACAAGCTCCAGCACTGAAACGGAAAACAACAATTTTAGTGACGTAGCAAAAACTATTAGAGATGAAATTAAAAATAATTTGAGAAGAAACTAATAATGTTTAGTGTTTTTATTTGCAGAAAATAAAACTATTTCAATTCATACAAAATAATTAAAGGCACATATTTAAATATTCTACTTAAATTAAAATAAAAAATAAGATAATTGAATAGAATAACTATTTACATATGTATATACACTTTTATATAGGTTTTTACAGAAAACAAATTCAGATCAGAATAAAAAATAAAATTCAAAATAGAATAAAAACAATAAAACTAATACCAAAATAATGATAAAAAATATAAGTGATTAAAATTAAATTAATTAATTAAAGGATACGTTTTTCCATTTCAATATCTAAAATACTTTTTTTCATTTGTAGTTGTTGAAGTTTTCGTTTTGATTTTTCCAATTCATTGAGTTTTTTAAATTTAAATTTTTCTTTTTTTAACTGAAACTTTTCTTTTGCTAGCTCAAGTTTTTCTTTTTTTAGCTCAAACTTTTTAATGTCAAGTTTGTGTCGGCGTTCTTGAGTATCAGAGCTTCTCTTTAAATACTTTTGGACACCAGCAAGATTTTCACTCACTTCCCTTAAAACTTTGATAGAATTCTCTTGGTAAGAAATTTGATTTTCCACCTGTTTTACTAAGAGGTCATCTTTATTTAAAAGTTTTTTTAAAGGACGATGTGGAGTTGAGTTTTTATTGATCTCCTCGTTGCCAGTAAAATTGGAAATTACATCTACCTCATTTTCTTCATTGACATTGGCTGCATTCACAGAAGTTTCAGTTGACGGGGGCATGGTGTTTAAATAAGTTTTTGCGCCAAAATCCAGGGTACCACTCATTCCACTAACTGCCTCTTCAATTGAAAGCAGATCACAAGTTTGTTGTTCCAATGCTGTAAGGGAACAATATCTGCTTGGCCCGCCACCTGTCCCCGAAATACTGCTTCGGTTTCGACGGCATTTACCTTTTATATGATTTTTATAGTCCGCCCACACCTAGAAAATGTTTATTAAAATGTAATTCAATGTGCAAACAAGCATATTTCAAGAAATTAACCTTTTTCCAGCCTTTAACATCACGCTCAGGGGGGCCAAGTGTATTTAGGTCAGAGCACAATTTCTGCCACAAATTATGTGATTTATTTTTAGCATCCGGAACATTAAGATGTCCTTTTGCTAAGTCTGAATGCCTAGACATAAACTGTACCATTTCTTCATATTGAGTTTTATTTGTATAGGCACTTCTTTTTGGAGTATTCCTTTAAAAGTTTAATGTAAATATTAATTAATTTCAAATAAAAAAATTAAAAAACACTTTTGTTATGCAAAACTAATAAGGTTTTATTTATTTTAAACTTTTATTTATAATAAAACGATTGAAAACTTACATATTTTATTTATTTATTTCTTTTTTTAATTTTTCACCAACAAGATTGCTTTCGATCTATTTTCTAACGATTTTTGCGTAACTGACGCTTGTTTTCGTACTACAGAGTTGACCTTTCGAAAGGGATTTTGGTTTTTCGTAATACAGAGTTGCTTTTTTTAATGGGATTTTTTTTTTTCGTTAGAGTGCAAAACACTTCCTCGTCTTCGTAAAAAATATTACGAAAATCGCAATACACAGTACAAACAGTTCGAAATCGTACATTTTTTCTTTCGAATCGAAATACGCAGTAGGCCCCCAGTTCGGATAGTAACATAATAAAAATGATTCTTATAAATGTAATATATACATATATGTTTGTTTTACAGGCTGTTTATGGAGCACGTCAAGAGCGAAACGAAACCGGATGATATATGGACGAATACGTAATAATTAGCGTGCGTGTAACACGTTTTGATTTTTTTGCTTAACTTACGTTGTGTTTCGCATGAATATATGTTGCGCCAAATCGAAGTGTGGCCAATGTATTAATTAATATTTTTTATTTACTTTTTTTCGTACACATTTTTTGTTTTTGCCATAAATAGTGGTAACAGCTGAGCTTAACAAACAAAACAAAATTTTTAAATAAGCAGTTAAATAAAATTTAGTCCAAAACAAAAAACTTAAACAATAATTTTTTTTAACAACTATTGAAGTGTGAATGTACATATTATATGTATATATAATTCAAATATAGTTGATGTATACATATATGTTTTTATTAATAAAAGTGTTATGATGAGCAGTTGCCCAACAATGCCAATTCTTAATCATTGATTGTAATTTATTTTTTTTTGTTTATTGTCTTTTAAAAAAAATTTTGTGAACTTAAAATAAATATAAATAAAATTTTTTAAACGAATGGTATTTTTTCTTCGCACTGCTTTGACGTTTCTGAAGCAAATTGCGTTCTGTAAACAGGCTGTTACTTATTCATGGTTTTATTCACAAAAATATAAAATGGAAATACTTTTAATTCTCGTTTGAAGCAACCTCTATCAAATGAGGGTTTGAACCATTAAATTTTTATGCTCGAGACTCTTACGTTTGCACTGAATCACCGACTTAACTTAAATTTTGTAATAATTACAACTATAGTTACAACGTATAATTGGAATTAAATTGTGTATGAAAGAAACATAGAATGATTCACGCCGTTATATTATACACATTTCTTTTCAATTACATGATGATGAACTTAATAAGCATAAAAAAATTATATAAAATAATGTTAAATAAATATTTTTTTTGGTTGTTATAGATTTTTTTGTTTTTTATTAAAATTTAAATTCTTAAAAAAAACGAAAAACTAGTTGCTGTTTTATTCCAAAAAAATTGAAGAAAGATTAATTTATTAATAAAGAGTAATTATAAGATAACTAACAGGGGCGAAAAAAAAGTATCATGGGTTGCACCCCCGACCTTCCAACCGTCAGATAACGTCGCGCACTCTACACCGTCGATGTCTGGATTAATGCTAAAGTTTATTGGCAGGATCATGTTACTATTTACAAATAGCAGAATTGGAAAAAAAGAACCATGAAAAGCAAAAATCAATGTATTTTTTTATTTTTAAGATAAACACATCATCATAGTACTCAATTTTTACGAAATTCCATTTCTAATTCAATTCTGTTATTTTTTGCTTCTTAAGCATCTCCACAATTTGGGATAGAGACCATCATCAATTGATTTTTTTCATAAATATTATTGGAACTATTCCCTTAATATTTAGATTGTGAAATTAACATAATTTGAGAAAAACAATTGATGATGATCTTCTAATACAAATTTAATAATAAAAATAAAATGATTAAAGACAAATTGCTACGGACCGGTAGGACTGGCGAGGTTTCGGCCTAGCTCCTTGTTTCTTTTCTCAGGCGGTTCCAACACTTCTCACCAGCCACGTATCCGAACACTTAAAATTGAACAAAAACACAAAACTGACTTAACTGCACACACAGTATACCACACAAAGAATTTTGAGACAGATGGTCGTTTCATTTGCCCTCCCAATCATGTCGTAGATGCTCCATTGAAATCTTGTTCTACGACCCACTAAACACATATGTAGTCATTTTACCTTTTATGATAATTGAATTCTAATTTAAGTGTTTTTGTTTCCTTTCTACTCAATAAATCAAATTGGACAGTTTTTTAACCCATTTAAATTACTTTATCAGGATGAAGTAATAACTATATTTTCCTTTTTCTTTGAAAAAGGCTCCGTTCCAGGCAAAATGTGTAAAACGTGATGGCGATCAGGAAAAAAAGAAATTTGCATATGTCTAAGATATTAATACATTGATCACCAACCCAAAATTTTGAAAAATATACGCTAATTCAGCTAAATCTTCTCCTCTATTTACTTTTTTTTTTCATACGACTTTGCTATGAAACATACTGTTCTACTACAGAGTCGTATTACTTAACCAATCAAATACTGACAATTAAAAAAAGGTAAATTCAAAATATAATTTGAATAACGTTGCTATAAGCGCCCCTACAAAATAACGGATGTGGTGATGCACTTCTGCATATAGACTACTACGTGACTATCCTATCGATTGACTTCAAAAGGGCGTTTGATAGAATTGGTCTCCACGTGATTCTTGACGCTTTAAAATCATTTCGTCAAATCGTTTCTAACTAATAGACGTTTCAAGGTGAAAATCAATGGACTCTGTCAAAAGCCTTTTCTTTGATGAACGGTATTTCTCAGGGATCGCCGCTCTCAGTGGTTCTTTTTCAAATTGCGTTTAACGAAATTAGCAAGATAATAAAGAAAAACAGTTACATAGACCACTGGCTCTACGCAGGTCCGTTGTAGTAACAACGATAATGCTAAAGCCAACAGGGTCTGACAAAAAATTCTTCAAGATATCAACAATTGGACTAATTACTCTGGCGCGAAAATTTTTCTACAGAAAACCAAGAAATTTCACGTTTGCAGAAAACACAATTGTAATTTCGTCAAATCGTTTCTAACTAATAGACGTTTCAAGGTGAAAATCAATGGACTTCTGTCAAAAGCCTTTTCTTTGATGAACGGTATTTCTCAGGGATCGCCGCTCTCAGTAGTTCTTTTTCAAATTGCGTTTATTGAAGTTTGCAGAAAACACAATTGTAATTCTGACACCAACGTTGTTAAAATTGATGGAGTAGCAATTTAAAACGTAGATAAACTCTGGATTTTGGGAATATTGTTCTCTAGAAACTACTATTGGAAAGATCCATTATTACAATTAAAAAAATCAATAATATTTCGTTCAAACATTATACAATACTTATCAGCAAAAAGTTTTGTCCACACAAATACCTTAAGTTACCTCACTAAAGTTCTAATATAAACCAAACTTGACTACGGTCGCTTTTTACACGGTAATAGTTGCAAAACTAATATCAATATTATAAAAACTGCTTACCATCGAGCCGCCAGAGCCTGTGTTTATGCATTTAGAACAACCCCAATTAGAACATTCTGTGTGAGGCTAATCTCCCTTTAATCACTTACAGAATATATGTAGTAAAATCCAGAATCTTGCCCAAACACCTCAATAGCACAAACTCGGTCTTAGATAAAGACATCTGCTCTAACTCCACGGCAGTTAGACCTAAACGCATCAAATCGGCAATATCTCAATCTCTGTCTCTATTTCACTTACTACCACTAAAAGATACATAAAAGAATCACCTTGGATTCTAAAAAATATCTCCTTCAACCTATCGGTAGATATTTATAACAAAAACCACACCCCTCAGAATGTATTTCTTAATTTGCTTTCGGAACATAAAAGTTACTTAAAAGGCAATAACTGGCGATTCATCTAGATGGATGGCGCCAAATCGCAGAGCAATATACCAGCCTATGCCATAGTAGACGAAGAAGGAAAAAATCTCGCTCTGGGTATTCTTCCCGAGTATTCATCAGTCTTTACAGCAGAATCATGCATTGTTTATCAAGCTAGTGCCCTTATATTACTGTAATTTTTACCGACAGCCTTTCTGTTGTAAGATCCATAAAAAAATAAGGGACGCCATAATTGCTAATCAAAATATTATAATTTAATTCCATGATTTATTTTATTTTTCGTGATTTTATATTTAAGAGGTGCTTATCAATTTGCTGGTCTTCTCTCGAATGCGGAAATGCGTAAAGTTGGCCGTAGTTGATAATCTCCATTTTACTTAGTTGTATTATTCAGTACAATCTCGGCCGACCTGACATATCAATCGACCTCGATTGTCCACTTATACCTCCCTTACGCCACTTCCTTCTCGAATAACCCTGCTTTATCATTACAATATTCATCTAGATATTCATAATCGGTACATTCTTCATCTGTTTTCTCATAACTAATACTAGGCTTTGTGCCGCTTTTTGCGTCTAATGGTGGAATTTTAATATCTGTTTCGGGTTCCCGCCACCTTTTCATTTGTGTGGAATCAATGATATCTCGATATGGCATCTGCGTCACCTAAAAGTTTTCCACATCACTGACCTCGTATCGATCGTTCCCAACATACCGCTGAATGATATACGGCCACCTATATTTTGGGATGAGTTTCTTATTCTTCTCTACTACCATCTCGCCCACCTCAAATTTCTGGGGTGCAACATGATGTCTATTGAAATTTTCTGAATTATATTCCCGCGAGCATCGAATGGCCTTCGAGGCCGATTCTCTTACCCCTCAAACGCCGGCCCCCTCCTGCTCAAATCTGTCGCGCAATTACTCAGTAAGTTCGTCCAGTATCTCTCCCCGCTGCTCGACCTCGAATAACATTATACTTTGTGTCTATTTAATCATAACTTACTCCGCGTGCTCAAGTGGGTCCGTAAGTTTAGCTGGCATTGCCCTTAAATCGCAATTTACCCGCTCTACCTGGCTATTGGATTAAGGTAAAGCCACCTACCTTCACATGTACAATATTACGCTCAGATAATAATTTCGCAAAATCTGTTGAAGTAAAGCATGCGCCCTGGTCACTATTAAAACGTCGTGGCCTAATATAATACTCAAAATACTTTAGCAAAGAACAATACACTTCCTTGGTCCCTAGCGAGCTTCCACATATATCTTAACAAATTTTGTAAAGGAATCTACTACTACTAATTATCGCCGATTGGAATTTATAGCCGGTAATGGGCCAAAGTGATCGACATGCAAAGTATCAAACACACTTACGAATAACACGGTGTAATTTTACCCTCATGTCAGGGAACCAATAAATTTTCTGAATTTGGTTGGTGCGTTTTCTATGCCGGTATGACCGAACTTTTCATGCGTTAACCTCATAGCGTTCTCCTCCGTCTCTCTAGGTATATACAGCTGATTCTGTCCATGAGCCTCACGCCGGAATACCAACCCACCGTCTAAGAAAAATCCCTTGACTTCCCCCTCTTCCAGTTTCTCCTTAATTCTCCCCACAGTCGGATCGTCAGATCCGTCCACCATAGCGGCGATAGAAACCAGGCTCAAGGCATCTACATGCGCCATCCGCTCCCTTTCCGATGACAAATTTCATAATCGTAATTCTCAAGTTCTAAGGCCCAGCGTGCTATACGAGGGTTAATGAGTTTCTTTTCCAGTGTGAACGTTAAAGAGCTGCAGTCGGTAACGATTGTGAACCTAAGGCCCTCTAGAAATACTCTAAACCTTCTCAATGCGTATATAATAGCCAGCGTCTCTAACTCGAAGTTATGGTATCTTGCTTCCGTTTCCGAAGATGAACGAAAGTAACATGCTACCGGATGAAACTTCCCGTCATCCTGTTTCTGCAAGAGCACTGCTCCAAACCCCCGGGAGATGGCGTCAGTATGTAATTCAGTCTCCCGAAATGGACTGTACACGCTAATATAGGTGCTTCGGTTAACTTGTCTCTTAAGCTTCCATACAGCGAGTTGTCCACTTGAATCCTGTTGTCTTCTTGGTGAGATCATAAGGGGTCTAGCGATGCGTGAGAAATTCGGCACAGACCGCCAAAAGTTGTAAAAGAGCCCCAAGCACCTCTGAACGTCCCTAGCGTTCGAGGGAACTGGATAATTACGAATTGTCATTATATGGTTCCCATTAGATCGGATGCCCATCTGATTCAAACAAAATCCTAGGTAATCGATCTCACTATGGCAAAATTTGCACTTGCCCATATTCAAACTCAATCTATATTGCTTCAACAAAAAAAAAAAAAAAACACACCGTAACACCTCTATATGCTCGTTAATAACACTTGACGCGATAATGATATCATCTATATAAACAACGATCTTACCCCGATCAATAAGATCCCTGAATACTAAGCTGATAAACCTTTAAAATACAGCTGGAGCTTTTCATGCCCAAATGGCATAAAGCAGTATTCATACTACCCAAAGGGAAAAACCATTTGTTTACTTTATCGAATCAGGATGCATCCAGACATGGTGGAATCCATCCTTCAGGTCCAATGTGGTAAACTATCTTTTACCTCCCAAGTACTCAAGGCAGTCTTCTATCACTGCCACAAGAAAAATTGTCCCTAAGAGTTATCTTATCTAGGGCACGGTAGTCGACACACAAACGCATTCCCCAATTCCTCTTTCTAACTAAAACCAATGGCGAGGCATAGGGGGATTCACTAGGCCTAATTATTCCGCGTTGCAATAAGTCGTCGAAAGATTTCCGAACCTCTCCCCGACGTGGAGCCGTAAATACCGGCGTGTCATCCGTAAGTCGTATTTTCATCGAGTAGTCGACTTGCCCCTGCCCTCCCCTTTCCCCTGCTAGATATTCCTCAGATTCAATCTGAAAAACACGATCCCTGTTCCCCTGATCTAAATTAGGATCAATATCCACCACATCCCGGTCCTCTGACAGAACAACTGCAGAGACTAACGAATTATCATCGGGCCCCAGTATGCTAAGAACGCTTACTAATCTACGGTCACCATTAAAACCCCCTTCGGGCAGAGAATAGTGACATGGCTCATTCCGACAACGATCAGGTGACCTGAGAATACCATATTTATCCCTAATTGTTAACAACCCAAACATTTTTTCCCGTGGGTGTATATATATTTACCACGAGACACAAGTGCACTGACAACAGATTTATTTAATTCATATTAATATTTATTCAGTTTCAACAGTGCGTGCTTATTATTTATTATATTTCCTTAAAATACGACAGAGTTTAACTCCGAACTTTTGTAGTAAATCCCGATAAATCAATAGTGGGAAACCGTCTCCTTATCCGGCAGTATAAGTAAATCACCGAACCATAAGAGCTTATCTTATTGGGACCTACTCGCCGAAAGGAGGAGACGACCCTCCCACCGCAGACACGAAAGGGTACCAATGATCTGCGAATGCAGCTAACAGGACTACCGGAATCAAAAAGAGAAATGAAATGTTTTAAATCACTGCACTTATCTCCTACGCAAAAAGCACCACTTACCTTATTTTTAACATTTATGGAGTCTATTCCGACCCCTTCATCTGTAATAGCAGCAACCCCCCTATTCCGCTTCGGGCAGTTCTGACGGTAATGGGCTACCTCCGAACAATAAAAACAGGAATTCGGTGGTCTAATAGGCTTAGGGCGATTACTCTGGCAATGTCCAAACTGCGAGCAATTGTAGCATCTCACCGTATCTTCAGCCGTCTTAACATGGCCGGTATGACCCGCTGGACTTAACTTAAGCTTACTCATTGGCTTCGGATTCACCGGCGTCTTTTTCACAATCGGCGTCATCTGTTACCTTCGTTGCTCAAACCGATCTATTGGGCGTATCAAATCGTCCATGGTGCTTGCGCCATACAGGTTGGACATATTGCTGCCAAGGTCCAATTCCAATTCCTCAGTGTTGGATTGGTTAGCAATGGTCTGCATGTCGGTAATATAGCTCAGGCACATAGTTTCCGGGACTGCAATTGACGGTAAACCTCCTGCCGTGTTACAGTTCGCTTAAACAGCTCGATTAGGCTAGCCTCCATTATGGTATATTCCATAGAGCCTAAATTAAATATGTGGTTTCTAGCAGTACCTGTAAGCCGCCGCATCAAGCCAAGGCTCCGCTCCCAATCAGTGTACCCACTCATCTGGGTGTAGTCCTCAAAATAAGAGAACCACTTGACCACATCATATAGATCATCACCACTAAACGGTGGCACCACGGCATCTATTTCACTCAGGTCAATAATGTGCCCAATCGTCCGCGTTTGCCTGCATTGCTGTAATCTGTTTCTACGCTTCTAGAATCTGTATGCGCAACTGCAACGTCCTCAGCTCAGTCTACAACGGATCAATGCCCGATGGGCCCTTACCTTCAGTACCGACAGTTATGTCAGCGTCGGTTACACCTGCCTGACGGTTTTCGTTCATAGGCCTTTTGCATGAGGTTTCAGAAGTACTTATTGCCGGCGACGATCTACCGGCGTTAATTACAGCTGGCCTAGTAGAAACGTACGGCATGGCCGCAGAAACTGGCACTGCCATGTCTGTGGACAGTAAGTCCGTTGATGGTATGACAGCAGTGTTCACCGATGAAATCAGCGGCAGGGCGGCAGTTGTTACGGTGGTGCATGGCAGCAGAGCCGCGGTTGTTAATGCGGACCGTGGATTAAAGAGATCAGTTGACACACTTGTTTTCCCTTTCGTAAAATCCTGTTTCGCCTTCTGTGGCTTTTCCAGCGACCGCAGGCCTCACTTTAGCTGCAGATATTTTCTCCCTAAGACCTACTGCAGATTCAAATCCCGTGGCGGGGTCAGCTACAGAACAGGCTTTATCAGCCTCAATCGTTGCAGCCAAGTACGAGTCTTATACTCCCATCATTACAAATCCTACAATATAAAAAATGATACACGTCTTTATATCAACAATCAAGTAAGTACCAAACTTAATCGTAAAACACTCTCTCATTATCACTATTCTATAATAAACCCACATCTCCATCATCCAATCTACCCCACATATGCTGGGAAAGAAGAAACAAGAATATATTCCCGATTACGATTAGGTCATACCGCCTTTTCCCATGAATGGCTTCTTAAAACATAATCTCAAGCACCATCTTGCGTTCGTTGCAACGGCTACCTTAGCATCAAACACATCTTACTGGAGTGCCCAATACTTGCCGAACAAACACGAATAATTTTTGGGAACATCTCAGCTCTGAAACTCCTCATGGATCCATCTCCTGACAACATAAATAAAATCTATGAATACGTTAAACATGAAAAGCAGCTGCTAACAAACACAATGAATTGGAAATTTTGTTAAAAATATTTGGAATATACGTATAAAAAATGCCTGCGATACTCATGCATTCTCTACACAAACTTATTTTATTTATTAATTTAACTTTTAAATTATTATTTTCATTAAAAAATATGTGCAAAACATAACATATTGTTCTCTCAATGGGTAAAATGTTTGTTTACTTTTGTTTAGTTTTGCAAAACAAAAACAAAAAATGTCATAACCATATGGTAAATGTGTATTATTTAAATGGACTTTAAATGCACAAGATTGGTCATTTCAGTTTTATTTAAGTGTGCATTGAAAAACTGAATTTTGTACTTAAATAGAACTTAAATATAAATAACATTTAAATACGAAGTCAATAACTGGCCTATGTATTTCAAAAATATTAGAAATCTTTATTTAATATTTAATTCATTTAACTTCATACTTACAAAACATTGATAACGTTAGCAATTTTTTTATGAGAATTTAATTAAAAGTACTACAATATTTACAAACTATATAATTAAATATAAGGAACTTTTAAACAAACATTGTTAAGGAAAAGTTTATTTCAAAAATCCCTATACAAACTTAAAAGTCACATTGAAATTTGTTTAACAAATCACCAACATAGATTCTTTCTTTTCAATAGAGTCTAATTGCCCGTTCAGGCTGCCACGAAATTAAGTCATTTCGCATACATTTTACAGCTGCCCAAATCAACGAAATTAATTTGAAATTACGATAGACAACGCTGTTTTTGTGTAAAATACTACTTTGTGTACAACCATGAACCTATTTACAAAAATACACGTATGTACATACATACATACAAACATGTATGTATAATAAATTTAATGATGGAAAATAAAAACTGCAAGACTTTAATCATTTTAATTATTTTTTGATATTTTATTATTGATAGCTTCCAATTTGATTAATAATAAGTGTTTTTTTTTCTTTTTTTCCATTTTTTAAAAATTTTAATGTAAAAGAACAAAATAGTACAAACAAAAACGAACAGTTTTTTCTGAAATTTACTCAAGTGTCAAATAACCCATTATAAACACCTAACTTAATTTCATGGCAGCCTGAACGGGCTATAAGTGATTGCGAAGTAAATTTCTTATAGTTTCAAAAATAGATGATCTACATTTTTTTTTTAAATGACAGCCTCAAGTCCCTTACAAATGAACTAATCATTTTATATAGTAAATCAGTGGGGAATCTACGGGGAAGGTATTATTTTCAAGTTGTTATACTCTAGATAATTTAAAGCTTCTAGATAATATAAAGCGTTTTCTAATATCTTATTTAAACAAAAGCTTTTTATCTAGGATTATATCTAAGTATTTAATATTTTCACTTATAGAAATAACATTACTTTGAGTGTGCAAGCTTTGTGAAGGAATACGTTTTGGCTACTTATTGTGTAGAAGTATTATAGCTTGTGTTTTGTTATCGTAAACTTCAATTAAGAGCCTGCTGCAATTCTGTGTGATACCTTGCCGCATCGTAAAAAAGCACTGTCGTCGGCATAAAAACCTGCTTTTCTATTTCGTATTTGCCTTTCACTAGAATAATTCTTATCGACGCAGACAACAATCTAATCTATTACTTACAAACCTTCTTACTATTTTTGTTAAATAAATGGTAAAGTTAATACACTTCAGCTTGAACAGCATGTAATGAATAGAGTTGGCGAGAAATTACGACCAAGGTGGCAACACATAAATTACATGCGAACGGATACAACAGTGCACACCTGCGCAGTTGTATAAAAACATAATTTGACAAGATAAGTCAATATGGCGGGTCATTGAAAAAAAAACAAAAACAAATAATAGAAAATTCCAAAAAGGAAAAAAGGAAAATTAATTAATATACGTACCTGAAATAATCGTCGATATACTTACCGGAGAATTGTTATTATACTTACCTAAGATAATCGTCGATATACTTACCTGAGAATTGTTAATATACTTACCGGAGAATTGTTATTATACTTACCTAAGATAATCGTCGATATACTTACCTGAGAATTGTTAATATACTTACCGGAGAATTGGTATCACACTTACCTGAAATAATTGTTATTACACTTACCTGAAATATTCGTTATTATACTTAATGAAAATTGTCGTTAATATACGCTCCTGAAAATTACCAAAAATATTTAACAAGATAATTTTCTAATGATACCTATAATTTTCTAGTTACAAAAAAAATATAAAAGCGCAAGTAGGCGCTCATAAATTTTTCGAGATTTAGTATTTCAGACACAATTATAGTGACACTTAAATTTTCCTGAGGGGAACTACCCTAATGTTACATTTGTCTCTAAATTATTTATCTTAAATATGATATTCTGAAATTGTAATTTGTGAGAATATTAGTGTAAGGCGAAACTTAATCTTAAGAAATTTAGCATAAGAAGCCTATGAGATTTGACCTAAAGGAAAAATTGAAGATAAAAATAATAAAATAGAAACAAAAATAACATGAGTCGGTACATCAGAGGGTATTAACAGTCACACCGAGAATGGGGAGCCCCTAGATTAGCGCTAATTATAGGTCAGCCACTCGATAGATGTGCCCAGCGTTTAGGCGTGTTTAGTCGGAATTTTTTTTGTTTGCGGTCTTTATACCCATTTTTGACAGTCGCGGGTTATAATTAGATTTTTGTTTACGCTTAATGCTAAGGTCAAGGCTCATATGTTGAAGTATAGATATAATAACCTTGTTATAAGCTTTATATATAAAAAAAAAATTATTTGAACTTTGAAATACATATTGAAATATATACTCGAAACAAATTGTATTTTGAGAAGATTTATTAAAGATGTCCGAATAAATTTAAAAAGGTAGGTGTTTGGATTGGTGAAGCAACGTATAGGGATAGCCAACAAAAATCGGTGAGGGCTACAGCGCTATCGCGGAATGGTATTGTGCTTCAATACTGAGGGAGGGCAGCCCATGAAGTCGTGTCACCTGGACTTCCAACACTGGTTTGTTTTCTGAGAGGTTTTTTTTTGTTCGTGTTCCCGGATTTTATTCAATTGTAAGTAGCTTGATGTACGACACTGGTACGTATTATTCTGTGTGACGCATTACTGACTGCAACGAACACCCGCCCAAGCCCGACGAGCCCTAGCCGCATAAAGATCCAGTTAGATACCAGTGTGACAGTCAGTGGATGCAGGTTCTTCTTCTTTTTGGTTAGTAACCAAAAGGCGTTGAATCGTGACAAGCATGCCAGATAGAATCAAATGCCCTTTCAATGTCAAGGAGTATAACTCCAGCACTTTTGCGTTGATTCTTATTAATTTCAATAAACTTAATTACCCTTTTCAAATCCAAACTGTGGGTCAATAACAATGCTATTTACATTTGAAAAATCTACTAATCTTTTGAGTATGATTTTTTCAAACATTTTGTTTTGGCTTAGGATACTGATTGCCCTGGAACTGGTTGGCATTTTACGATCTTTTCCAGATTTGTTAACTAGAATTACTTTAGCCTATACTTATGCAAACATTTTTTTACCTAGTGTTTAAAAAAATAATTAGGCATATTTTTAAGAACAATGGCATTAATTCCATCTAAGCCTGGGGCTTTATTATTTTTCAATGAAAGCACACATACTTTTACTTTAATAGTATCAGCTAATACTATAATACTACCACTTAACTGGGAATCATTGAAAAGCCAATCCAAGTAATCTGCAATGCAAGTATCCATAGTTGATAGATTACTTATAGTTATAAAGTCTGTTCAGTAACTTTACTAGCAAAAACTAGTAAATGAAAAATGTTGTGGTTTCGGGGATGACATGTAAGACTTTAAAATTGTACGGTTTGCACACGACAAAAATTGGAAATGGTACTCCAAGTAACCAAAAAGCAAAAATATGCAAAATGTGTTAACTATTCTTAGAAATATTTGGTAATTTGCAAACGCGTTTATGATGTTTAAGCTCATCATGTACACATATATTTTTTTTTTCAGCAGTTAGTTCTAATAAACATTCTTATTGTAATTTAAAAGTAAAAATATTTATATTGGAAATAGTTTTAACATGTATATAACTTATTTATAATTATACATTATTTATAATTATATTATTTATGATTATATTATTTATAATTATACAATTATGCACCGAAAAATTACATTGCATCGAGTGTTTCATCACTAGCTTGTTTACTTTTAATTCTAAAAATAATACAAACACCTGCAAAGCTCGAAGATTCTAAGCCAAATTTCTGTTGTTTTACACTACTTTGATATGTAGTTCCATAGCTAAATTAAAGAAAAATTACAAAATAATATTATTTTTACATTCTTTTATTTGCCATACTTGCATTTTCCTCAATGTTACAAAAATTTCTTTTGTCAGGCATTTTTAAAGTAAGTTATTTTGTAAACAAAAGTAAGAAACAGCTGTGTGGCTAATTCTTGCAAGTAAAAATTTTACCAGTAAGAATTTGCAAGATATTTCTTGTATCTCATTTTTTTCCAGTAACAAATGTTACAAATTCGTTACAATTTTTCGTAAATGAACAGACATATAGTGTGAGAACTAGCAAATGCATTAGCAATTGCATTTATCTACACCCATTTTTAAAATGTCACCGTTTACATGCAGATCAGAAAGCGGTAAATTCCTACCTTTAAGTACTTTGGTATGCTTCCAAAAATTTTTACAGCCTGAAGGCAACTAAGAAATATATCTTGACCAAGACTCATTTCTATTCCTGTTTGTATGAACATTTATTAGTCTGTTCAACTGCTTCAAAATACTAATTAATTGGGTTCTATAATTTAGATCTCCACATATGTGCAATTTACGCTTGAATTTATTTCTTTGCAGAATTAACATTTCAGATGTATTCGAAATTTCTCTTTACCAAAAATTTTTTTGAACAACTGGAATCAGATTAAATACCTAGTTGGCAATAGAACATAACTGGTTTAGTGCCATATCTATAAGTGATATCATTGACTTGATCAATATCATGACGCCTAATCTCGTTCTCTACCCAGTCTCTAATTGCCAGGCAGCTTAATTGTACAAAGGAACAGAAATAGTATTTAATTGAAAATGTCCCTTCACAAAACATGAAATCGGAACATGGTCGGAATTTAAAATATTTGGATGGGACTCTAACGCCGAAAAAGGTAAACAGAATGTGAACAGGTGAAACATCTTGACCAAACTTGGTGATCGAGTCTGGGTAAAATATAAAATAGTTAGATAAAAGACAATGTTTACAAAGTACATTACCAGCAGAGTTGCTTGAAACACAGTTCCAATGGGTGTGATGGGCGTTTAAGTCGCCAAATATAAATATATAAAAAAGTAATTTAGTAAATTTAAGTCAGATCTAAGCTTGTAGTGTACATTGGGTTATACGCAGAAATAAAATAAGCTGATCGTCTATTTATGAAAACTTGAATAGAAATATTCTCAATATTATGTGTTTTAATTTAAGGTAATAACTTATGATCTATATTACTTTTTACCTCCTCAAGGAGGAGATTTACTCTCTGTATATTTTGTAGCCTTTTATTGAAGTTTATGATGTGGTTTTAAAAATGTTTCATTGAGAAAAAGAATTACAACTTTTTTGTAATAAAGAACTAGTTTAAGCTGTAAAGCTACTGAATCTGTCGTTATGCCTTAAGCATTCCAGTGCATAACATGAACATTTTGGGTACCTGTTGAATTATATGACACGATTAAGCATCATACCCAGTACTTTTAAATTGTCAAACTTGTTTTGACATTTTTGCAGTGCACCAACAGCATCGAAGAATATATCCATTAGTCTTTCGTTGGAAATTTCATCATCGTTGTTAACAAGTCTTTTGTTACGAGGGCTTGAATAACTAATATTACCTTGATGTTCAAAACTTGATAACTGACAAAAGTTTGCTTCATCAACGTTAAAACTTGTGTAATTTGACCGCTTATTAGACGTTCCAGTTTTGGCCGCTACACGCTGGTGTATTTCTAGATACTCCTTGCGACAAGGGCGCTTTGGGTCATCAGTCCTGTGGGTAGCATTTCTCAGATTCTTTTTAGTGCAGTTATAGCATTTGTACACTACACTTCCATCTTGAATGCTTTTGTTTAATGTGCAAACAGAAAAATCGTGATTACCCTCACACGCCGAGCATACGTTGACTCTGTTACAGTTTCTAGCACCGTGACCATACATTGAACACTTGGCTCATTTCTACGGAACGGTCTTTTCCAATGAATATATATATTACAAAAATATCTAATTTTCATTATTTCGTGCCTTAACACATATGTCCGTCGAAATCGATTAAACATATCGCGCCATCCTCATTAGATCGTTCGGTTGTAATTTCCTTTATACTTACCGGCTTTATATTGTGCTTCTTAACAAACTCATCCTCTATTATTTCTGTTGTCAATCGAGGTAGACCAAATAAAACCATCTTAAAAATTTTGCCATCTTTTACCTCGTGAGTGTGAAAGCAGAACTTTCTTTCCTTAAGAGCCTTAATCGCTTCTTCGTAGCGAGAGATTATTTTTGTTCCAACGGACACTCTCTGAAGCATATATTGCTCACCAAATAATTCAAATACAGTTGAAAAACTATGTGTAGAATCCAAGATTATCGGTGGAACTTTTTCCTTCATTAAAATTTCTTCTTCATCGAATAATACTTAAATCTATTGCTGTTCGAAGTGCCGTGGAATAACTTGAATAGTTTAAATTTGGGGCTTTTGCCTCAACACTTTTTTCTTTTCTGACTAATCATAGTCAAAAGAAAAATTAAGCATTAAAAACCAAAATTTTTTGCTTATTAACTGAAGGCAATGTTGCCAATGACGTGAGCAATTTGTTATAAGTTAAAGAGAGGAAAAATAATATTGTCTATACTAATTATTAAGAATCCTCAGCATATTAACAAATAAAAATACGTTCGAGGAAAATATAAGAGGTCAAGTTAGAAGAATAATAACTGAAACGAAAAAAACTTAACCAATTGAGGATAGATATTTCAAGAGTTTCACCATAATTGTATTATTAATATGAGAAAAAGTTCGGAGTTCTAATTGAAGACAATTCCAGAGTCGTGATATTCTAACAACAAATGAATTAGATGAAGAAGAAATATTAAATGTGCTGCATAAGTCCACAGGCCTGCCACTTTTCAGGACCTTATAAAAGATACATATGCTACGAAAATTAAAAATTCATCAAAAGAACAACCTAAAAAACGAATGACTATTTAGATATATTATCTTTTCTTGTTGTAAACAAATCTTACAATAGTATTTAATAGTCTTCTTAACTAAATTATTACAAAACAATTTGCTCCCGAAAATATCTTAAGCTGCATGTGCTAGCCTTATTCTTGCTTGAAGAGGTAGAGATGTGATGCAGAACAAGATGTCACGAATAGAACCCCAAAGTCTTCCAGATAAGCGGTCTAAATGGGCACTGAAAGATAAGATATTGTGTAAAATAATGGCAAAGTATTTATGTTGGTTAACAAATTGAACCACGTCATTATTAAGCACAATATTTAAATTAGTAAAGAAAGGGCCGAGCATCATGGCTTTAGTCCAACTCTGCAAACTAGTAAGTCAGTATTTAGTAAATAATTTATGTATAGAATGAACAATAATGGACTTAAAACTAACCCTTGAGGCATAACGGAGCTTCCTATCAGTTTGAAGCAGAACTAGTAAAATGAAATTTAAAATGTAATTAATGTCAAAAACTTAATGGAATTAAACGCTTTTGAATAATCTAGTTCAACAGGTACACGATATCAAACTGGAGTTAGTCAGATGAAAAAAAAAAACATTTAAAACAGTCGACACCAACGGATTTAAGCTTGGTGTTATGAAGAGCAGTATAAAGTTCAGATTCCCTAATGCAGAAAAAAGATAAATACGTATCGAATACATTAAAATAGTTAAAGAGAATAATCAGAAACAAAACGTTAGGTCAAACGTATAAATCATTTATTACATTTATATACATCAAGATTATGATGCCATTAATTTCTGCCTATGCACCCAGAACTCCTAATGTATGCCAAAACCCCTTACAATCAATGCTACCAAAGAGCTCAGTGAAATATTTAAGTCTCGCAAAGATCTAGTTAAAATAACTTTATTGGAGCACATCCACTGCTTTTTATTTTCACGTACTTTGATTTTAACAATAGGGACAAAACGATAATGGTTACATAGTAATGATGTTACAAGTACACATTTCTCATTTGTATCAGTAGAGCCAAAAAAATTATTTAAATTAAATTCACTAAAAAAACTCTGTTAACGTTGCCAATCAACATTACATAAATCTCATATTTCCATTTCATCCGCAGAGCAATTAATAATAAAATCAAGAGAAACAAACATAAGTGCATGATAATTGGCAGAAAAACACTGCACTTGATTGCCCATATTGATTGTTAGTGAACTACTCAACAAAAAGAAATCAATAAGTGATGTGGTACTTGTCATTAAGTAAAGTGAGTGGATTTTGAGTTATGGACTATAGGCATATTCATTCTTGGGCATATTGAACTTAATAGAGCAGATTTAGACGGATCAAACAAGTTCCAATTGAAATCACAGCTACATTCGCATATCTTAGAAGCAAATCGCAATGTGAACTCTGGAAATCATTCATACTACCATTTGCAAGATATACAGTCCGAAATTACAACGTGATATTTCTAAAACTTAGCTGGACAAACAAGGATTCATAGCCAGGTGTTTGATGTTTGTAAACAATTTTAAATTTCAAACTTTACTACCTCTGGAAGGTCTATCATTTCTACATATTCGTTCATTTTCACAGAGCTAATACCAGGAGAAAGATTATGACAGTTTAAATGACCAATTTTTAGTTGATTTAAGTAAGTAAGATGTTTCTTTAAGGTAGAACTTCCACCAACTGTAGGACCGAGATTTTTTCTCGAAGACATCAAAATAAAAAAAGACAAACGCAACTTGGCCTTAGGCATATCTAAAATTCTAAATCTTGAAATAAATTTATCCTTTAACAGCTTATTACAGATACCGTAAAACCTAGCCAAAGACGATGAGAAATAGTCATTTACATAAGTAGACACTTTAATCAATCAATACTTATGCCTTAACAATATCGGTAATCTTAAGGGTTCTTGATTTCAGTGATTAAAAATAAAATTTCATTATATCATGAACATGAACATTGATAACATCAGATAAATTTATTGGCACTTTTTAAAATTTTCTCAACATAGGCAAATCACCTAAGCCCTCAGGTGTTAGGGCAACCAAATCAAGAACCTCTCAGAAGAAAACAAAAATCAGATTTTATATATTCGAATAATGAAGTCATTTTATTTTTTTGTTACAATCTTTTTATTTATATGGCAATTTATCCGAAACGCATCAGTCCTACATATTTAGAAATGCAATGTTCTAGCATTTATACCATTAAAGAAATTATGATTGAATTTTAAGAACGCTTATGGTCTGGTTAACGTCGCCTTTTGGTATATACTTTATAAATTTATTTGTTTCATTATAAAATGTATATAAAAAATAATAAAAACACCTAGGCGGTAAAAATGACACAGATATATTTACTTGTTTTTTACTTCTTGCGTTCATATTTAAATTCATAAACAGTCGGTGCATTTTTAATGGCACGCTTTTTTCTCTTGGGCTTCAAAAGTATAGCTGCAAAACTATCGATGGTACTTTCGATAGTATCGATAGTTTTGTTTTAAGCGGACTTTCGATATTTTTTTCGTTAAGGTATGTTTACATTATGTGTACAAGTCATATGGAATGTCAGATTTTCCATATGTAAATCAACCCACATAGTGTAATCTTAAGGGTTCTTGATTTCAGTCATTAAAAATAAAATTTCATTATATCATGAACATGAACATTGATAACATCAGATAAATTTATTGGCACTTTTTAAAATTTTCTCAACATAGGCAAATCACCTAAACCCTCAGGTGTTAGGGCAACCAAATCAAGAACCTCTCAGAAGAAAACAAAAATCAGATTTTATATGTTCGAATAATGAAGTCATTTTATTTTCTTGTTACAATCTTTTTATTTATATGGCAATTTATCCGAAACGCATCAGTCCTACATATTTAGAAATGCAATGTTCTAGCAGTTATACCATTAAAGAAATTATGATTGAAATTTAAGAACGCTTATGGTCTCGTTAACGTCGCCTTCTGGTATATACTTTATAAATTTATTTGTTTCATGATAAAATGTATATAAAAAATAATAAAAACACCTAGGCGGTAAAAAATGACACAGATATATTTATTTCCATGCATTTCCACGAATACGACAACCACGTCAGCCAAACTCAGCGCTAAAGTAGATAGTAAAATGAATTGAAATCTGAATTATTGCCCTTTTTGGTTTTTTTTTTTCTTAGTGAAGTGTACTACAAAAATCATGATCACTTTTTTTGTGCGACGAGTATTTAACAATTATTTTTAAGTATTTATATGTATGTAAAAGAAAGAAAAAATAATAACTTTAAATTTTAAACAAATAAAAATAAGGTTTCTTGGATGTAATAAGCTTTTATTGGTTTTTAATAATCATATGTTAGTTTTTCATAAGTTTAAATTTTATTAGCTTCCTATGGGATTTTGTATATAGAGGTGTGTGTATGTGGATCCTTCAGGTAGCGAAAACTTCAGAAAACATCCTAAAAATAAAATTGTTTATAACAATCCTTTCTTCAATGGAAATTTTTAAAATGTTTTTTCTTTTTACAACTTATCAATAACACTTATGCATGAACAATGATCAAGAATTGTATGTTACATGCTTTATTAAGGCAATTAAAAATTTTAAATGTGAAAATACATTTGTGGGATTAACTTTAAGCGAACTACGCCACGTACCTGAGAACTCGTAGTTTTGAGCTCGTGTTTTTAAAAACTAACATAGCCAAGTACCTAAGTGAAGACCTCTAATATACATTATAGCAATTTTAATAAGGAAAGACAGTCTTGTGCTTAAACTTTAGTTGTAAAGTTCTAAATAGCTATCGCAAAAAAATTGAATAGTTGATGTCTCTGTTTTTAGTATTTATGTTTTATTTTCGATGATAAGAGGTTATTCATATGTACATAACATATGCAAGTTTGATCATGAAAATTAGAAACCGTATGTTAAACACTGATTTTGACAAACACAATTAATTACTTATGGATAGCAATTTTGACATTCCATATGACTTGTACACATAATGTAAACACGCCTTTAGTGATACTATCGACATAGAAAAAGGCTACTAAAAACAAGGGTCAATAAAAACGGTATAACGACGGTGAAATGCAAATTGAGTGCATTTAGACAAGCAAATTTTACTTTGAAAAAGTTTTGTTATTTTCGTTTACACTTTTGTGTTCAGACACAAAAAGTTGTCTTTTAAAAATTTTGTTTCCTTCTGTTTGATCGTTTTTAATTTTTGGATGTTTTGATTTGGTGCTTATAACACAAAAATATATATCAACACCACGATCAATTCGTATTTTTATCCTCTTTCGATCGTATATAGCGGTATAGTTGTACACGCGGAATAGTTTTCGAGATATAAGCGAAAAATTACTCTAAATAGCTTGATGTGTAGCACCTTTATTTCTTAATTATCAAAAGTTAATTTTAAGTCTTTTTTTGTACTAAAATTAAAATTAAATTAACGAATGGAGATATAAATAAAAAATGCTATATTTTGTCTCAGTTTGCTTACATTTTGTTTATGTAAAACATGAAGGCACGTGGCACTAACACACTTATAAATAAAACAAAATCCATGTTCACACGCATACGAAAAAGTACTTTCCATGCAACTCTCCGTGTGGAGTTCTGTCAAACTTCTATCGATCGCGTTCCCAGGTGGCGGATAGGGGGAGCACATGTCAGGCACCTATAACACATATTCACTATGGTCTTAGGCGTCTGACATAGCTCGGGCAGATTCTAGGCCTTGTGCTTTCCACTACGTGGTCGCACACGACCAATGCCAGGTTTTTGTAGGAGCGGTGGCTCCCTTCTGGCAAATGTCTGGTCAGGGCATCAACGCACCATAAGTGGTGCCATGGCTGAACAATTGTTCACGTGCATACTACATCACAGCACACACTGCACAAGTGGTTCTGAGGGTGTGGTATGTTATCTCTGACCCTGGCATCCTCCAGGTAATACATACATCCACACATGATGGTGCATTGTCTGGATGCCTCGCCAGAATGCTAGCCAATACCTGGGACACATTGAGCAAATGGTCCCAGGTGGTGGCCTGCAGGCAGTGACTGTCTCCAATCAAACCCGCGGACCAAAACTGGCTCCACTTGTAAGGTTAAGGTGGTTGGTAGCAGTGCCGAGAACCTGAATGGCTAGTTAGTGGTTAAAGATGACTAGTTCCTAACAGCTCCTTTCCGATGCCAAGGCACGGGTTGGTTGTAATTTTAGTTGCCTAGTCCATGTACGCCGTCACTGCATGGATGGTCGAACCCTTTACGTTCCTACTCGTGGGAATCACATGCAAAAATTTGAAAATAACAACAACGAAAAAAAAAACAATAACACAATTAGTGAGGCAGGAGGTCAGCAGGGGAAACCCAAGCAGTTTAGATAAGTTTAAATAACGAGGTACCACTCGATTTTTCGGCTGGTACTTCTAAGGCGCGTGCTGGCATAAGACCAGCAGAAACCCCTGCTTCAGGTGCCTCGGCCAGTGCCGCAGGCAGCCTTGCGGTAGTTGTACAGGTTGGACCCTCGACCCTGTCGAGAAGTTCAACAGAGGTACGTCACCCCGCCAAAACGGCAGCAGACAAAGACCCAAAACCGCAAAAACAGTCTACGAAGGGCCTTTGTTGAAGGGCGTGCCGCCCAAAGTCTTTTAGACAAATTCGGCAGCATCTCACCCACGAAGCTGTCGATACAAGAAATCTTCTCTAAATTGGGCAAAAGCTCACCTTGCTGCTGCGAACATCTCCAAACCATCTTCATCGACAGCGCCCAAAAGACAACGGTCGGGGGAAGAGAAGTCACAACAGCAACATCAGCAACTGACAGCAAGCGTCCAAAAACGCTTAATCAGCAACAAGGTCCACCCAGAGTCATTAATAGACCTTACAATGAGGTTGCTAAAAACCCACTGATAAGAGCTATTATAGACAAAAGCGCTTGCGACGGAGCCATCTCTCGTGAAAAATGGGAGATGGTTCGTGTCAAGCTGCTGGAAGAGTATTTTAAATTCCTTGAAGCCAACCCAGGACCAGCGCCGCAGAATGAGGATGCTGGTTAGTTTCAAGGCCACATAAAATTGCTATTGTGCTCGAACGAAAACTCGGCGCTGCAACTCAAGCAGACAGTCACGTCACTCGGGGAAGTGTGGCCCGGCGCGAGATTGGATCCGGTCCCGGTCAGCGATATACCTCGAAGACCGAGATCCATCGCGATCATACCGAGGGAACCACACGACCCTGCGACCATTCTTGCAATCATCCAGAGAGGAAATTCTGATCTGCCGACTAGTAACTGGAAGGTAGTGAAAGTCTCCGAAACGGAGGGATTGAAAAGAAAGGCGGCTGTGGTCCTTAACAAGGAATCGTTGTCACCACTTCGAAAGAAGCAAGGCGAAATCTTTTATGGTTTTGACAGTGTCAAGCTAAGCATATTTCGAGGTGATGACAAGTCCAACCCCGCAAACTCCAGCGACCAATTGGAGGTGTCGCAGAACAAGGACGTGGTTGTTTGCCACGAACCAATGGAAGCCAGTGCAAACATGAGTGAACTGGTGGAAGCTAGTTCGGACATAAATGAACCCGCTGACACGGAGACGACAGAGGGCTTCCAATCAGGCTCTTGCCTGGTTGGCGAGCTCTTTGAGCACCTGGACGTTGCGGAGGACGAAGACGCTCTTCTGGATTCCGATCAAGACGACGTTAACGTCACCGTCATTTATGATCCGGACCAAGAAGATGGTGAGGGTGATCCAGTTCAACCTCCACCACTCTAAAGCAGCGACTGCTGCATTAATTCTTCGCCTGGCAGAACAAGGCGAAGACATCGCATTAGTTCAAGAGCCGTGGTTAAACAACGGTGAAATATGTGGACTCAATGCAAAAGGCTACAAATTACTGTATGTCGCAACTTCAGGTAATAATAGAAAGATTAGAGCCTGTATTTTGGGGAAAAGTCACCTATATATCTTCATTTTATATGATTACAGTGATGAAGACTCGGTGACAGTGGCAGGGGAGGCAAAGGAATCCACGATGTTGATTTCTTCCACCTACATGCCTTACGACCAGATGGGTCCATCACCTGGTTCATTGATCAGGAGGATGACTAGAGCGGCGAAGGCGAAGGACATACCTATCATCATAGGCGCCGACGCGAATGAGCACTGTAATGTATTTATTACTAGATGGCAATCCTTTTTATGTTTGCATATTTTTAGGACTTTTCCAATTCGTGTTAACAGTTATATTTTATGTACCTTTTGTTAAATGCATATAGAATATACTAATACATTCCTCTTTAACATTTTACTTGTTGAACAAGCATTCATAATGTTATTTAAATAAATAATAATTAATTTGTATATTGAAATATTAAATATACGCGAGTTTTATTTGTACATAAATATACAACAATTGGCGACCAAAGTGAAAAAAAATAAGGATTTTCAATTCATTCAAAAAAATCGTAAATCAGCATTAATAATTAAATAAAAGTAACAATTTTTTTTGTGCATAACCTTGCAAAATGGACGCTCAAGTGAAGATATTGTTGAAAGCCATTACAAAAATGACGACGGCAATGCAAGTGCAACAACAGGCATCAAGTGCTGGTACTACTAGTGTCAATATAGTTTCAAATTTCGACACATTTGATCCAAAATCAGAGTCGTTTAAAACGTATAAGGAGCGCCTGGAAATACATTTTCAAATAAAGAAAATTTTTCAAGATAAAGATATGTGTACAAAGTTGTTGTTACAGTACATGGGCTCATCAATGTACACATTACTAACAACATTGGTAGCACCTAAAAGCGTGGCCGACCTAAAATATGATGAAATTGTTTTAAAATTGGAAAAGCATTTTTGCCCCAAAGAGAACGTTTTGGTTGAGCAGCATAAATTTCTGTGCGAAATTCAAAATGATAGCCAGTCAATATCAGATTTTGTTGCAATATTACAAAAGAGATCGACTGAGTGTGATTTTGTGTGTGAGTGCAGGAAGTCAATTGCAGATATTTTCCTAAGATCGCAATTCATCAGGGGTTTACGTCTGGGTTGTTACAAAAGCCAGAATTAAAATTTTCTGAAATTGTGGAAAAAGCAAAAACACTTGAAGCAGCGAAAATAGACAGCAAGGCCATTTAAAATAATTCAACGGGTTCAACAAGTGATATACTACAAGTGCGTCATCAACATAACAATAAAAGGGGAAGAAATCGAAGTCGAAGCGTATCCAGAAATAAAACATCAAAATCATCATCGAGAATCAATTACAGTGACCTAGGATATAAGGGTTGTGCTTTAGATGTGGCCGTGCCAATCATATGGCAAATGAGTGTACAGTAAACAGAAACAACCTGAAATGTAAATCATGCGGTAAAGTTGGTCACGTTAAGCAAGTGAGAAAATTTTTTTGGAGTAAACCAAATCATCAACAATACAGTGCAGTTGCCAAACAAAGATGCCGAAAAATTTTACACAAATATTTATATTGAAGGGAAGCAACAAAAGTTCGAGGTCGATTCGGGGGTCGGTTATACGTTGATACCGGAAAACGAATTTAATAAATTAAATATAAATACAAAAATAAGAAAATCAAATATAGTTTTTCGATCGTATACGGGTGATGTGTTTGTACCATTGGTGTCGCAGACGTAAACGTTAAGTACAAAAACAGAACGTCAAATGAACAACTGTATGTAGTGTCTGCAAATCGTTCAGCTCTTTTAGGAAGGGTATGGATTCGTCATTTAAAGATATATTTATCAGATGTCGATCAACCTAAACAATATAAAAATAATGATGTTGGTAAAATTAATTTAATTTCGGATATACAGCTACAATTTCCAAGCATTTTTGAAGAAAAAGTATGATGTATTCCTGACTTTACATGCAGTTTAAAATTACATGATGGTGCTAAACCTGTGTTTTTTGAAGGAAAGGCAGGTACCTTTTGCATTACGCGAAAAAGTTGAACGTGAGCTGGATAGCTTGGAAAAGGACGGTATTATTACCAAAGTAAATACCAGCAATTGGGGTTCACCATTGGTGGTAATTCCTAAACCGGACGGAAGTGTTCGGTTGTGTGTCGACTACAAAGTGGCAGTAAATCCTCAACTAGAGGTGGCGCACTACCCTATTAAAAGAATCGATGAAATTTTCAACAATCTACAGAACGCAAAATATTTCTGTAAGCTGGACTTATATAAGGCGTATTTACACGTTTTGGTAGATGATGACAGCAAACAAATTCAGACAATTTCTACACACAGAGGTACGTATCAAATGAATAGATTTTCTTTTGGAATTAAAACTGCTCCAAGTGAGTTTAATCGTATTCTAGATCAGATTCTACAAGAACTCGAAGGTATAATTTAATACTTTGATGACATCATCATACATGGGTCAACATTAGAAGAATGCGAACATCGTCTCATAAAGTGTTTTGAAAGGCTAAACAAATACAACTTACATATCAACAAGAACAAGTGCGAGTATTTTAAGGAGCATGTCGTAAGCAACAACAAAATTTCGAAATGTCCCGAAAAAGTACGAGCGATAGTGGATCTGCCACGACCACAAAATATAGAAGATACGAGAAGATTTCTAGGAATGATAACCTACTATTCAAAATTTTTACCAGATGTGTCAACGCTTACTTTTCCACTACGTCAAATATTAGAGAAAAATAGTAAATTCAAGTGGACAGCAAAATGTGAAAAAGCTTTTAAAAATCTCAAAGAAGAAATTTTGAAGGATAGGGTGTTGATACCCTATAACTAGTCCTTACCGGTAACGTTAGCGTGTGACGCAAGTCCAACCGGTATTGCTGATCCATTGTCGCATATAGTCGATGGCGAGGAACGTCCTATTTCATTTATTTCTCGTGCATTAACGAAGGCCCAACAAAATTACAGTCAACTCGACAGGGAGGCTTTGGCAATCATCTTTGCTGTTGATAACTTTTTTATGTATCTTCACGGAAGAGAATTTACGTTATTAACAGATAATCGACCACTGTCCAGAATATTTCATCAAAATACTAAGACACCAGCTATGACATCAGCAAGATTGCTTCGATATGCTTCTTTTCTACAAGGTTCCAACTATAATATATAACATCGTAAAGCTGAAAACAACGTTAACGCTGACTGCTTGTCTAGAGCATCAATCAACGATACACCACATTTTAAAAATTTTTTGGATGAAGAGGTACGAGTAATTCAAGAGCAAATCATCAATCAAATCTTGACTTAGAACTTTCAAAATTAAAAGCAGATTTGTTAAAAGGTGAAAATTTCGACTGCTATTATTCAACTCAAGATGGCGTCTTATTCAGGTGATCGTGTTATTATACCAACAAAATTACGTGAAGAAGTTTTAAAAGAATTACATCATACACACATTGGTGTTGTAAAAATGAAACAATTATCTCGGAAGTATTGCTTTTAGATAGGTATTGATTCTGATATAGAGCGTTGGGTAAAATCGTGTTCCAGTTGTGCTAAAGCGAGGAAAGATCCACCGAAGGTTATTACTCATCACTGGGTTCATATAGACTATGCCGGACCGTTTCAAACCACCATTTTTTGGTGTTAGTAGATGCTAAGTCAAAATGGCCCGAAATTCGTTTGCAAAAAGATGCTCCAACTTCTGAGAAAACAATCACCATACTGCAAGACATTTTTTCTACACATGGTCTTCCTCAAATCATCGTTTCGGATAACGCAACAATTTTTCAAAGTACAATGTTTAAAGAATACTGTAGTAAAAACGGGATAATTCAAAAATTTATAGCTCCTGGTCATCCAGCTACAAATGGACTAGCTGAAAGATACGTGCAGATTTTAAAAACTGAATTAAAAGCGATGGAAGATGATATTTTACCATTAAATATCAAAATACAAGAAATTAATTTTCGGTAGTGCTCGAGATGGAAGAGAAAGGCCCTCCGTTAGGTCAAAGAGAGATCTCCTTTTGAGGAAGGGTTCTGGGGTGCGGTAGTCCATAAGATCAGGAATAACATTCGTGATCCGTAGTACGCTAGCATGTACCCATGATGTATGGTTCCATGCATCTATAACATTCAGTCTGACTGCCGTCCTCAGCGCCACCCTCTTGGCCTGAAATCCACGGGCAGCCAGTTAAGCATGGCAAAAGGTGCCTTTGTGCGCGTTGACCCAATGGCCCCAGTCATTAAGATCGCCATACTGCGCAGCACCTTCTCCAAGATAGAGACATTCGCTGAAGAGTCCAGTGCCTTCCACCAGACAAGAGCTCCCAATGCGATGTCCTTCCCCCTTGAGGATGAAGACCACGTTACACCTCCTCCATTGATCCGGAACGTAGGACCAGGAGAGGCAGGCCCTGTATAGTTGTAAGAGCCATGGGGTGACCACATCCCAATTGTTCTGAAGATCGGCCGAAATAATCCCATCCGGGCCCGGAGACTTGTTTGGATGGAAAGTCTTGATGGCCCAGTGTAGTCTATCCGTATCTATCTGTACAGAGTTTTCCACACTGTCCATCCTTACAGTTTCATACTGCATTTCCATTGCCGATTGACAATCCGAGAAATGTGTACCCAAAAGGACCTTCAGTGACTCTTGTGCACTGCAGAAGGCCTTCCAGGATCTGCGCTTTGCGTTCCTTACCTGATTTGTTCAAGGAAGTCTTTTAGAGTAGCCAGTTTTCCAATTTCTTTGCTTCATTCAAAAGTCTGCGGCATGCCCAACGAGACTCAGCTATTTCCGTGGACCACCACGGTGGTTGTGCGTTGCACCGATGGTCTGCAAGACCCTTCGATTGCAATCTTAAAAGCGTTGGTAAGTCTGCCCACGGCATCCTCAATATCCCCCGTGTCCCTGAGGACCATGGGATAGTCCAATGCATCCATAAGGATCGTGATCTGATCCTCCCAGTTCGTCTTGCGTCTGTTAAGCATTAGTGCCCCTTCCGTTAATATAGAAAAGACAACGTATCGATGATCAGAGAAGGAACAGTCTTCGGAGACTTTCCAAACCCTAATCAAGAACGCATGGTGTGCATCATCAAGCGTGATGTCTAACACCTCCTGCCTGTTTGATATTACGAAAGTTGGTTCAGAACCCCTTTTTGCTACTACTAGATTATAATGTAATATAAAATCAAGAATACAGTCACCTCTGTCGTTGGTGTTGGAACTACCCCAGATGTGATGGTGCGTGTTGTATATTTATGTACAAATAAACGCGTATATTTAATATTTCAATATACAAATTGATTATTATTTATTTAAATAACATTATAAATGCTTGTTCAACAAGTAAAACGTTAAAGAGGAATGTATTAGTATATTCTATATGCATTTAACAAAAGGTACATAAAATATAACTGTTATTACGAACTGGATAAATACTAAAAGTATGTAAACATAAAACGGATTGCCATCTAGTAATAAATACATTACAATCTTCCACGCTTAATAGTTTACGTGGCCCTCTAAATGAGTTGGAGGTCTTCTTACACGACTTCATCTTCTTAGGCTCCCCTCCGGCGTTGCTATCAACTGAGATTCTTCAGGTGGCATTGTTTGAATCACTGGATTAGTAACTCTATGCTCGATGTGAACTTCATCTAAATTTGGTTTTTGTTTAACGGGTGGTTCCGCAAATGTAACGAACTTTTTCGGTACTTCAACATTTGATTTATATAGTTGATTAATATGACGTTTAAGTTCATAACCATTATCGAGTATTACTTGGTAATGAAGTTTACCAAATTTAGATTTTACTGTACCAAGTTTCCAAATTGGCTTGTTTTTTTCAAACCAGCGCACTTGCACCCTATCTCCCACGCTAATATTACGAACCACAGGTGAACGCAAAGTTGATTTGATTTCCTTAACGGGGCACATGGCAGCCAATTTGATTCTTAAATCTCTACCAAGATATAATTGTGATGGAGTTTGACCATTTGCGAGCGGAGTAGCGAATATATATATACACAGATGGCTCCAAGAGAGGGACGAGAGTTGGGGGTTGGGTATATATTGAGGAATTTGGGATAAGGATGATTTTCAGACTCCCATATGACTGTAGTATTTTGCAAGCGGAAATATCTGCTATTAGAAAGGCGGTATGCTGGTTGAGGTACTATAACATATCCAACAGGGATATTTTTATCTGTACCGACAGTAAAGCCGCAATTGCGTCCCTTAAAGGTGTGTTCACCACATCTGAACTTGTCTCTAAATGCCGGACATCCCTTAACAGGATGGCGGAGATTTCGACAGTCACCCTAAAGTGGGTGAGGGGACACGGGATCGTTTTGGGCAACCTTGTTGCCAACAATGCTTGACGATGGTGACGTTGACAATTTCTGTGGCATTTCCCTCTGCGGACGGCGCATTGACGCTGCTATCTACGAACTGGCCCGGATCAGGTGGT
Organism: Cistogaster globosa; assembly: GCA_937654795.1. NCBI lineage: Eukaryota > Metazoa > Arthropoda > Insecta > Diptera > Tachinidae > Cistogaster > Cistogaster globosa. Next base: position 55,270,078 of record OW569407.1, on the reverse strand, counting down.
CTAGCGAGTCGACATGTTCGACCGCTAGAACAATCTGGCCCTCTATGGATCGGGGCAAGCGGCTGCACTATTGCAGCTACCTAGGGTTCAAATGCGCGACTTGGTGGCAGTGGTCACTGGGCACTGTCTATTCGGAACCCATGCTAGGAGAACGGGTATCCCTTTTAACGACTTCTGCAGAAGTTGCCAGGACGAGGAGGAGGAGGAGACGGTAGAACACCTCCTCTGTCAATGCCCTGCACTGGAGTATATACGATTAAGATATCTTGGTCAGCGGTACTATGAGAGCCTTTATGATATTTCGTCAATGGGTCCAGGAAGAATTAGCTCCTTTTTGGGGCACAGTGGGTGGTTCACCGGCCCACAACCGGACACCGTGACTCATTCAAGGGATGAGCGCATATTTTAGTCGAGTGGGCCCACTAAGCGGATTCTTCTCTGCATTTTTCTCTCGGGCATTCTCCGCATTCTCGGACCCGCTGTTCTTTCTTTCTTCTCTGCTTTTTCTGTCCCTTTTCATCTCTTCATCCCTAATTCTATCCTAATCTTCTCTCTCTGTTTCTTCTTCTCTCTCCCTTCTAACAGCAGGTAACACAAAAGGACCAATCAATGGACCCAAATGGGCTGTGGTAACACGGCCGCCTGCCTGACCGAACCTAACCTTCCACGCAACTCTAATAAAAGTTTGCCAAAACAAAAAAAAAAGTTTGCCAAAAAGTTGGTTTTCTTCTCCTCGACGTAGAACTATTGCTTAAACAAGTTCGCATTCTTGATTTCCTTTACAAGAAACCACAACACCGCAACCACATACAATAAGAAAAAAGCAACAGTTTTGACAACTCGCAAGGGAAAATAGCAAGCAGCTGTTTAATTCGCCTTGATTACAAAAAAATTTTCTCATTTTACAGGGGGTCCCATACATGGCGAAATAAATGGTCGCAATAGCATCTACAATAATTTTCGCTGAAACGTTAAGTGTCAAACCCCATATAAAAAAAAAAATTATATATGTTTTTTATATATGGCAAGGCGAATCAATACTAGGTGATCGCGATTCGCCCACACACTGTCAGACTCCATGTATAAAAAAACATCGGCGAGAAGAAAACAATCTTTTTGGCAAACTTCTTCTTTGTTTTTGCAAACTCTTTTCAGAGTTGCATGGAGTGTACTTTGTCCGTATACGTGTGAACATGTTTTTTTTTTCATGACAGTCGATGGATACATCGTGCTTTATGAAAACAAATTATGAGCGAAAATATACATTATTTAACATTAATTTTTACAGTAATTTGTTATTATTTCTTAAAATAAAAAATTTAATTAGATGCGCCTTAAGCGGCAAAATCAAATTTAACGGTGATCACTTATTTGATTTCAGTAATATATAAGCTATTTAATTATTTATAAGCTATAATTATTCCTTAGTTAAAATCTCCTGATACAATTTTGCTAATATGTTATGGACCGGTTGACACGGCGAGGTTTCCGCCTAGCTCTTTTCTTTTTGCTCTCGGGTGGTCCCAACCCTTCCCGTCGGCCGCGTTTCTAATTCAAACATGTTATTGCCCACAGGTCGGACCACTCTACATTTTATGAATTTTAGGCAAAATTTAGAGTTTCGCCCCTTTGAAAAATCGCTTAAAACTGTATTTCATCTGTAGACTTTTTGGCGCGGAGCAAAGTTTGCAATTCGTGCTCTTTTATTATATCTCTCGGCGCTTTTCACATAGGCTTTTTTCAAGTTTTGTTTTATTTGTTCTCTAATTATATCCAGCTTGTCAATTCGGTTTATTTCTAAAATTTGGTGGTCATTCAACGATCGCAATTTTCTTCCCAGTTTATATTCCGCATCACTTGACGCCCGTCGTCGAGTGCACTGCTGTTCTTGGGGCACACTCTATCTCGGAAAGGTAAAGATCCCAATCCCTGTGATCATCCTTTAGGTACGCTCGGATAGCTGCTAACACCGACTGGTTAACGCGTTCACTGGCGCTACTTTGGGGAGAATATACAGCTGTTTTTATATGGTTAATTTTAAGCTTTTTATTAGATTTTCGAAACCTTTTGCTGTAAATTGTGTTCCATTATCGCTATGGATGCTCTCTGGCACCCCAAACTTGTGGAAAATTTCTTGAACTAAGCATTTGCGGTCGAAGCCTCTCTCATTGCTTTTAAAAACGTAAACTTGGTGAAATGGTCTACTACGATCAGTATATAGCAATTACCTTTTATTGATCGTGGGAACTTTCCCATAAAATCAATATAGAGCTTTTGAAAAGGCCTTTCAGTAAACACTTGATTCCCAATCTCTGGCCTAAGATTTCGGTTTGTGGGCTTTGTTTCGTTACAGGTTTGGAAATTTTTAATAAAAGTTTTTACTTGGGCCGACATTTTTGGCCAATAGAAAAATCTTTTCAGTCTTTCGAGGATTTTCGCCACTCCTCAATGGGCAGCTGTTAAAGATACATGGGCTTTTTCAATAATAGGATTCGTAATAGTTGGTGGTATCCACAGTCTCCACTTGAATTCATCCTCTTCTTGCTCAAACGACATTTTCTTAAAGACCATTCCATCTTCAATTTTCAGGTCTGGGAGTTGTTCTTTGTTTATTTGAATATGATTTATAAGTTCTAAATACTCTTCACTTTGAAATTCCGTTGTCTCGAAGTCAAAAATATCTTCCAAAGAAAAGTTGTAGTGGCTACCCAAGAATAAAAGATCTCTTGAACTAAATCTTGTAATTGGCTTCGATACCAATTGGGCACTACATAAATTCGAACGCGCGTAAAAGTATTAAGCTTTTGAGGCTAAAATAAAATACATCTAAATTAAAATTTCTCATTTCAAATCACAGTTAAACTTCTTCTCATTACTTTCTTCTAATCATTTCAGATCTTTTTCTTCATAATGGGCAACGCCTCTATCACTCTTCTCCATGGTTTATGGCTGTTCCAGCGATGGGAAAACTTTTCTGAAATACTTTATTATTATAAATAAAATAATTTAGAAAATAAAAATGTTTCTACGGGAAGTATTCTTTCTATTCATAAGAGTTTACTTTTTGGGTCATTTTACTCTTTTCCTTTTCAGACTCATGAAAATAGCAAACCATCTTCAAAAGAGACTATCACATATGAATCTCAAGATTTACCTAAAACTAATATTGCACAAAGGAAAGTAAGAAAACAGGTATTTGAACTAGTTGCTTACTCGAAAACTATATCTGTCAGGTACTGTTATCACAGATCTTAGAGGAAAAATTGCTTAAAGTATGAAATATTAGGACAACACAACAAATATTGCACTTTTAAAATTTCAACTTAAACTAATGTTTAATTTGAAATAATTACTTAGCAATTTAAATTTTAATATCTTTAACGTGATAAAGACCAATTGTCTTTTCGTCTAACGTTTCGAGCTCGTAAATATTGTTACCTACAGGTCGGGATACTCTACACTTTAGAAACTTTCTGCAAAATTTCGCGTTTATGTTTTTCCCGAAATTACTTTGTACTGTGTTTCGACGGTAGACCTCCTGTCCTGGCACACATTTTATCATTCTGGCTCTTCGGTAATAATTTTCCGCACTTTTCTCGTACGCCTTTGTCATATTCTCTTTTATCTGATTTCTAATAAGTTCCAGGCGTTCATTAGGCTTTGCTAGAATTCGGTGATCAGAAATGAATTTAAGTTTTCTGGCTAATTTATAATCAGCCCCACTAGAAAACATGTGGTAGCCGAACAACGCAAAGAAAGGTGAAAAACCCGTAGCGCTGTGAAATGAATTACGCAAAGCACAATCAATTTCCGATAAATACAGATCCCAATCGCGGTGATCTTCTCTTAAATACGCTCTTATTGCTGACAAAATGCTTTGATTTACGCGTTCTGATGCGTTACTACTTGGTTGATACACAAGTGTTTTTATGTGTTGTATTTTGTGAACTGAAATCCATTATCGGTGTGTATAATCTCTGGAACACCAAATTTGTGAAAAATTTCGTGAGTCAAAAACTCTACGACATTACCAGTGGTTGCTTCTCTCATAGCTTTAAGAAAAGTATATTTAGAGAAGTGATCCAGCACTATAAACACGTACGAGTTACCACCTTTAGACCTTGGATACTTGCCTAAAAAGTCCAAATATAACTTCTGAAATGGTCGATCTGTAATGACTTGGTTTTCAATCTCTGGCCGGAGATTTTGGTTTGATGGCTCAATCTCTTTGCAAGTCTGACAGTTTTTGATGTATGCCCTCACCTGAGTAGGCATTTTTGGACAATAAAAGAATCTTTTTAGCTTCTCTAATGTTTTTGTAATTCCACCAATCGCTGCAGTTAAACTTGAGTGAGCTTTTTCTATAACAGCTTGGGTGATATTAGGTGGAATCTATATTTTCCATTGGCTTACGATTTTCTTGCTGTGTTTCCTGCACTACAACGCTACTAATGGTCGATGTCAACTGGGCCATGGTCCTCTTTACGTCAGCCATGTGTGAGCTTATCCCCTGGTCTACTTATCTTCTTACTGACTGCTCCACATCTTCTAAACTATTGTTCCAAGCAGCTTGTCTACTAGAATCCTGGGCAAGTAAGTCGGTTAACACCGAATCTTCCCCCTGTGTAATGCTTTGGGTATTAGATATAATGGTTTGCGACAAATCCCTTATCTGACCAGTATTCCTATTTTCTTCCGCCATTTCTAATCTTGCCTTACTTCTCGAGTTAATTTTTGGGGTATTTGCCTCATAAATTTTATAAGAAACGTGAGGTGTGGATCTGTTAAGGTCGAACTGTACCTGCCTACTTCTCTTTCGGGATCGAGTTGTAGGAGGGCTTACGTTCATAATAACTTGCGTGATTTAATATTTTAAACACACACCTTCTTATTCTGAAAATTGAATTTTCACTAAACTACTAAGTTATAAGATATATGTATGTCAATACGCATTGTGTAAAAAAGATTTAATGAAATGTAAAATGACTGAAATTAACTGTTATATAAAACTCCTTGGCAACATCCGGCAGCAGAAAACGATAATAGCTTGCACAAAAATACTTTCTCATATAAAAAAATAAATAAATCAAAATAACAAATAAATAAATAAAAATATAAGAAAAGAGTGTCTAAAAAAAAATACAATAATGCAAAACAAAAAAAAAAAAATATAATCATAAAGAAAAATAAAATAAAATATAAAAACTAAAAATAAAAAATAAAATAATAATAAAATAATCATAAAAACTCTACAAAATTTACGATAAAAAGAATTAATTCAGAAAACTACAAAAAACAATTAATTTTAGTGAATAATATATATATATATATGTATATATATATATACATACATATATATAAAGCTAGAAAAATTAATATATATATATATGAAACGAATAATAAAATTTACTCAACTTTTTATTAAATGAGATCAGATAATATAATCTTCCAACGGTGTTGGCAACGATGAGCGGACGTGGAGGTCAAAGCGGTTGTAATTTTTAATGATTTGCTTGTGATATTTAATCAGTTTTAAAACGAAATGTCTAAGCCAATGTTCGTGCGAACCATCGTACTTCAAACAACTTCTTTTCAATGTTCGGTTACGAGTGATAGTCGATGGTATCAGATACAACTAACCTTGTGTCATAACCACGAGAGGCTATCTGATGCCATGGACCATTTAACACTAAAAAAGACTTAACTTGAAATAGAAACAAATTCAAAGTTTCATAATACGAAAACAAACTCATACCAATACAATTAGTCACTTCATTATGTGTACTAAGCTTTTGGGATTCATTTCAGCTAGTAGTTTAATTTGCCATTTTTCATAATGCTAATTGGTCTTTCTATACAACATCTCTTCTTTTTCAGAGCGGCTATATAAATCCATTCAACACTTTGAATCGTGACTATTTTGGGCTATGTTAAAATTTATCGGGCTACTGTTACATGTTTAGCTCATGTACATGTTATAATATTACATAGCTTAGAGTACATTCTTTGGTCTATTTAGAATGTTTTATAAGCTATTACATTTAAATTTGGACGCAATTTATGTTACGGACCGGTTGACACGGCGATGTTTCCGCCTAGCTCTTTTCTTTTTGCTCTCAGGTGGTCCCAACCCTTCCCGTCGTCCTAACACAAAAAAAATAGTAAGAACGCAACTGAAGCTACCATCAATAACATCACAAGCAACAGTATTGTAGGGGGACAGATGCTCATCCCCCATTTTGCCCTCCCAACCTTATCGTGATAGTGTCCACTCTATTTGATTTCACGACCCATAATTCACTTGACTACCTCTCCACTTACCTTTTCATCGTTGCCTTTACCTTATTAAATTAAGCCACCATAGTGTAATTTATAAATTCACTATACATATAACATGTTTTATTCTTTAAAAAAAACTATTACAGAAAACAAAATAAATATTAACAAAAATATTATTTCTCTTTTTATCTCAATTATTAAACAATAACAAAACATACTACAAAAAAATATATATAAAAAAATGTACAAAAAAAAAATTACAATAGTACTAAAATTTAAACAAAATGAATAAAATAAAAAAAAAACACACAAACAAATAATTATTATATCATACTTAAACTATTGCCATAAAAACTATTTTTATAAGATTTGTTTTTCTTCCAGGCGATTTTTTCTTTTTTTTTTTTGTAATAAAATAAAATTTCCCTACGAATATATTTCGTCTAACATACACCCATACATATATTTATTCAAACAAACTGTAGATATTTTTATAACACTAGAAAGTTCCTTCTTCTAGGGCTTAAGTTAACACTTCCCTACAAAGGATCTACGCTTCGTATTTAATTTATCAGCCTAAAGGAGCTCCCTGAGGTTATCTGATCTTTCCTTTGTCTGCAAATATACAGGATACTCTTTACTTTCGACACGCTTCACTTAAGCTCTCGTAAGCACTTTCTTTCTACACAAAATATGTATATATATATATATATATATATATATATATATATATATATATATATATATATATATATATATATATATATATGTATAAATGCACTAAAACCACTAGGCTATTCTAATTTTTTATTTTTTTTAAATCCCTTTTTCTCTCTTTCCGGCTTTCGAGGGTTAAGTGTAAATAAACAAAAGGAACGCACACACAAACTCTTACAGTGTTCACAATCTTATACTATCCTGTTGTTTCTACAAAAACAATTTCTTGAATTTTTAAGATACTTTTTCTTCCTCTTCCTATTGAGTTCTTTTTCTCTCTTTTGTGGATTTTAAGTTTCACAATACTAATTGGTTTTTTTTTTCAAAGACAGTAGATACTTAAAATACTTAAATATTAACAAGACCACTTTTGATGACTTTTTTACCTTTAAATTTTTGTATTAAAGTATAGCGTAAATAATTCGGTTTTTATTTTTTTTTTCTGCCACCTCGTAGTGTAATGTACTGCCTTTCTAACGAATTTTGCCAATTTTTTTGGAATCCACACAATAATTAAAAAATAAATAAATTTACATGGCTATTTACATATTTTTATGGCTTCCAGAGGATACGACAGCCTCTTTAAGACCCAATAGCCAGCTGCAAGCAATATAAAAAAGACCCACATTTCACTTCATATTCACACTATACTTAAACGTCTAATATAACTTACGTTTTTTTGAAAAAAATTCTGACTTGTCTGACAAATAATAACTTTTTGTTTTAAAAAAGGACCCACAATTTTGGCACAGGATTTTTTTTAATTTTTCTCCACAACACACAAAGCACAAGACTTTCCTTTTTATTTTTTTCAAAAATGTTAAACTCTAGCCACAAATTTATCTCACAATTGTAGACACTACTGTTACACTGACTTCACTTTAATGACTCAAATTGTGAAAATTCCTCTATTTACATCTCTTTGGCCTCCCTATCTACGTGCTTTCCTACCATACGGATAAAACTTTCTAAGAGACATCAGACTTTATCGCGCCAAAGTTTTCTCGCCGCTCATTTACATTTTTTCGTTAAAAAATATTCGCGCCTCTCAACGTAAAGTTTCGAATTTATTTGAATAACTTACGCGGCTTTCTTTTTTCATTTTTTTTATATTTTTCCTAGTTTGCTGTTACATACTGTTTGTTTACATTGAAAATTTATTTATTTAAATTTTACAAATAAATATTTTAAACAAATAAAAATAAGGTTTCTTGGATGTAATAAGCTTTTATTGGTTTTTAATAATCATATGTTAGTTTTTCATAAGTTTAAATTTTTTTAGCTTCCTATGGGATTTTGTATATAGAGGTGTGTGTATGTGGATCCTTCAGGTAGCGAAAACTTCAGAAAACATCCTAAAAATAAAATTGTTTATAACAATCCTTTCTTCAATGGAAATTTTTAAAATGTTTTTCTTTTTTACAACTTATCAATAACACTTATGCATGAACAATGATCAAGAATTGTATGTTACATGCTTTATTAAGGCAATTAAAAATTTTAAATGTGAAAATACATTTTTGGGATTAACTTTAAGCGAACTACGCCACGTACCTGAGAACTCGTAGTTTTGAGCTCGTGTTTTTAAAAACTAACATAGCCAAGTACCTAAGTGAAGACCTCTAATATACATTATAGCAATTTTAATAAGGAAAGACAGTCTTGTGCTTAAACTTTAGTTGTAAAGTTCTAAATAGCTATCGCAAAAAAATTGAATAGTTGATGTCTCTGTTTTTAGTATTTATGTTTTATTTTCGATGATAAGAGGTTATTCATATGTACATAACATATGCAAGTTTGATCATGAAAATTAGAAACCGTATGTTAAACACTGATTTTGACAAACACAATTAATTACTTATGGATAGCAATTTTGACATTCCATATGACTTGTACACATAATGTAAACACGCCTTTAGTGATACTATCGACATAGAAAAAGGCTACTAAAAACAAGGGTCAATAAAAACGGTATAACGACGGTGAAATGCAAAATGAGTGCATTTAGACAAGCAAATTTTACTTTGAAAAAGTTTTGTTATTTTCTTTTACACTTTTGTGTTCAGACACAAAAAGTTTTCTTTTAAAAATTTTGTTTCCTTCTGTTTGATCGTTTTTAATTTTTGGACGTTTTGATTTGGTGCTTATAACACAAAAATATATATCAACACCACGATCAATTCGTATTTTTATCCTCTTTCGATCGTATATAGCGGTATAGTTGTACACGCGGAATAGTTTTCGAGATATAAGCGAAAAATTACTCTAAATAGCTTGATGTGTAGCACCTTTATTTCTTAATTATCAAAAGTTAATTTTAAGTCTTTTTTTGTACTAAAATTAAAATTAAATTAACGAATGGAGATCTAAATAAAAAATGCTATATTTTGTCTCAGTTTGCTTACATATTGTTTATGTAAAACATGAAGGCACGTGGCACTAACACACTTATAAAAAAAAACAAAATCCATGTTCACACGCATACGAAAAAGTACTTTCTATGCAACTCTCCGTGTGGAGTTCTGTCAAACTTCTATCGATCGCGTTCCCAGGTGGCGGATAGGGGGAGCACATGTCAGGCGCCTATAACACATATTCACTATAGTCTTAGGCGTCTGACATAGCTCGGGCAGATTCTAGGCCTTGTGCTTTCCACTACGTGGTCGCACACGACCAATGCCAGGTTTTTGTAGGAGCGGTGGCTCCCTTCTGGCAAATGTCTGGTCAGGTCATCAACGCACCATAAGTGGTGCCATGGCTGAACAATTGTTCACGTGCATACTACATCACAGCACACACTGCACAAGTGGTTCTGAGGGTGTGGTATGTTAATTCTGACCCTGGCATCCTCCAGGTAATACATACATCCACACATGATGGTGCATTGTCTGGATGCCTCGCCAGAATGCTAGCCAATACCTGGGACACATTGAGCAAATGGTCCCAGGTGGTGGCCTGCAGGCAGTGACTGTCTCCAATCAAACCCGCGGACCAAAACTGGCTCCACTTGTAAGATTAAGGTGGTTGGTAGCAGTGCCGAGAACCTGAATGGCTAGTTAGTGGTTAAAGATGACTAGTTCCTAACAGCTCCTTTCCGACGCCAAGGCACGGGTTGGTTGTAATTTTAGTTGCCTAGTCCATGTACGCCGTCACTGCATGGATGGTCGAACCCTTTACGTTCCTACTCGTGGGAATCACATGCAAAAATTTGAAAATAACAACAACAACAAAAAAAAACAATAACACAATTAGTGAGGCAGGAGGTCAGCAGGGGAAACCCAAGCAGTTTAGATAAGTTTAAATAACGAGGTACCACTCGATTTTTCGGCTGGTACTTCTAAGGCGCGTGCTGGCATAAGACCAGCAGAAACCCCTGCTTCAGGTGCCTCGGCCAGTGCCGCAGGCAGCCTTGCGGTAGTTGTACAGGTTGGACCCTCGACCCTGTCGAGAAGTTCAACAGAGGTACGTCACCCCGCCAAAACGGCAGCAGACAAAGACCCAAAACCGCAAAAACAGTCTACGAAGGGCCTTTGTTGAAGGGCGTGCCGCCCAAAGTCTTTTAGACAAATTCGGCAGCATCTCACCCACGAAGCTGTCGATACAAGAAATCTTCTCTAAATTGGGCAAAAGCTCACCTTGCTGCTGCGAACATCTCCAAACCATCTTCATCGACAGCACCCAAAAGACAACGGTCGGGGGAAGAGAAGTCACAACAGCAACATCAGCAACTGACAGCAAACGTCCAAAAACGCTTAATCAGCAACAAGGTCCACCCAGAGTCGTTAATAGACCTTACAATGAGGTTGCTAAAAACCCACTGATAAGAGCTATTATAGACAAAAGCGCTTGCGACGGAGCCATCTCTCGTGAAAAATGGGAGATGGTTCGTGTCAAGCTGCTGGACGAGTATTTTAAATTCCTTGAAGCCAACCCAGGACCAGCGCCGCAGAATAAGGATGCTGGTTAGTTTCAAGGCCACATAAAATTGCTATTGTGCTCGAACGAAAACTCGGCGCTGCAACTCAAGCAGACAGTCACGTCACTCGGGGAAGTGTGGCCCGGCGCGAGATTGGATGCGGTCCCGGTCAGCGATATACCTCGAAGACCGAGATCCATCGCGATCATACCGAGGGAACCACACGACCCTGCGACCATTCTTGCAATCATCCAGAGAGGAAATTCTGATCTGCCGACTAGTAACTGGAAGGTAGTGAAGGTCTCCGAACCGGAGGGATTGAAAAGAAAGGCGGCTGTGGTCCTTAACAAGGAATCGTTGTCACCACTTCGAAAGGAGCAAGGCGAAATCTTTTATGGTTTTGACAGTGTCAAGCTAAGCATCTATCGAGGTGATGACAAGTCCAACCCCGCAAACTCCAGCAACCAATTGGAGGTGTCGCAAAATAAGGACGTGGTTGTTTGCCACGAACCAATGGAAGCCAGTGCAAACATGAGTGAACTGGTGGAAGCTAGTTCGGACATAAATGAACCCGCTGACAAGGAGAGGGCTTCCAATCAGGCTCTTGCCTGGTTGGCGAGCTCTTTGAGCACCTGGACGTTGCGGAGGACGAAGACGATCTTCTGGATTCCGATCCAGACGACGTTAACGTCACCGTCATTTATGATCCGGACCAAGAAGATGGTGAGGGTGATCCAGTTCAACCTCCACCACTCTAAAGCAGCGACTGCTGCATTAATTCTTCGCCTGGCAGAACAAGGCGAAGACATCGCATTAGTTCAAGAGCCGTGGTTAAACAACGGTGAAATATGTGGACTCAATGCAAAAGGCTACAAATTACTGTATGTCGCAACTTCAGGTAATAATAGAAAGATTAGAGCCTGTATTTTGGGGAAAAGTCACCTATATATCTTCATTTTATATGATTACAGTGATGAAGACTCGGTGACAGTGGCATGGGAGGCAAAGGAATCCACGATGTTGATTTCTTCCACCTACATGCCTTACGACCAGATGGGTCCTTCACCTGGTTCATTGATCAGGAGGATGACTAGAGCGGCGAAGGCGAAGGACATACCTATCATCATAGGCGCCGACGCGAATGAGCACTGTAATGTATTTATTACTAGATGGCAATCCTTTTTATGTTTGCATATTTTTAGGACTTTTCCAATTCGTGTTAACAGTTATATTTTATGTACCTTTTGTTAAATGCATATAGAATATACTAATACATTCCTCTTTAACATTTTACTTGTTGAACAAGCATTCATAATGTTATTTAAATAAATAATAATTAATTTGTATATTGAAATATTAAATATACGCGAGTTTTATTTGTACATAAATATACAACAATTGGCGACCAAAGTGAAAAAAATAAGGATTTTCAATTCATTCAAAAAAATCGTAAATCAGCATTAATAATTAAATAAAAGTAACAATTTTTTTTTGTGTATAACCTTGCAAAATGGACGCTCAAGTGAAGATATTGTTGAAAGCCATTACAAAAATGACGACGGCAATGCAAGTGCAACAACAGGCATCAAGTGCTGGTACTACTAGTGTCAATATAGTTTCAAATTTCGACACATTTGATCCAAAATCAGAGTCGTTTAAAACGTATAAGGAGCGCCTGGAAATACATTTTCAAATAAAGAAAATTTTTCAAGATAAAGATATGTGTGCAAAGTTGTTGTTACAGTACATGGGCTCATCAACGTACACATTACTAACAACATTGGTAGCACCTAAAAGCGTGGCCGACCTAAAATATGATGAAATTGTTTTAAAATTGGAAAAGCATTTTTGCCCCAAAGAGAACGTTTTGGTTGAGCAGCATAAATTTCTGTGCGAAATTCAAAATGATAGCCAGTCAATATCAGATTTTGTTGCAATATTACAAAAGAGATCGACTGAGTGTGATTTTGTGTGTGAGTGCAGGAAGTCAATTGCAGATATTTTCCTAAGATCGCAATTCATCAGGGGTTTACGTCTGGGTTGTTACAAAAGCCAGAATTAAAATTTTCTGAAATTGTGGAAAAAGCAAAAACACTTGAAGCAGCGAAAATAGACAACAAGGCCATTTAAAATAATTCAACGGGTTCAACAAGTGATATACTACAAGTGCGTCATCAACATAACAATAAAAAGGGAAGAAATCGAAGTCGAAGCGTATCCAGAAATAAAACATCAAAATCATCATCGAGAATCAATTACAGTGACCTAGGATATAAGGGTTGTGCTTTAGATGTGGCCGTGCCAATCATATGGCAAATGAGTGTACAGTAAACAGAAACAACCTGAAATGTAAATCATGCGGTAAAGTTGGTCACGTTAAGCAAGTGAGAAAATTTTTTTGGAGTAAACCAAATCATCAACAATACAGTGCAGTTGCCAAACAAAGATGCCGAAAAATTTTACACAAATATTTATATTGAAGGGAAGCAACAAAAGTTCGCGGTCGATTCGGGGGTCGGTTATACCTTGATACCGGAAAACGAATTTAATAAATTAAATATAAATACAAAAATAAGAAAATCAAATATAGTTTTTCGATCGTATACGGGTGATGTGTTTGTACCATTGGTGTCGCAGACGTAAACGTTAAGTACAAAAACAGAACATCAAATGAACAACTGTATGTAGTGTCTGCAAATCGTTCAGCTCTTTTAGGAAGGGTATGGATTCGTCATTTAAAGATAAATTTATCAGATGTCGATCAACGTAAACAACATAAAAATAATGATGTTGGTAAAATTAATTTAATTTCGGATATACAGCTACAATTTCCAAGCATTTTTGAAGAAAAAGTAGGATGTATTCCTGACTTTACATGCAGTTTAAAATTACATGATGGTGCTAAACCTGTGTTTTTGAAGGAAAGGCAGGTACCTTTTGCATTACGCGAAAAAGTTGAACGTGAGCTGGATAGCTTGGAAAAGGACGGTATTATTACCAAAGTAAATACCAGCAATTGGGGTTCACCATTGGTGGTAATTCCTAAACCGGACGGAAGTGTTCGGTTGTGTGTCGACTACAAAGTGGCAGTAAATCCTCAACTAGAGGTGGCGCACCACCCTATTAAAAGAATCGATGAAATTTTCAACAATCTAAAGAACGCAAAATATTTCTGTAAGCTGGACTTATATAAGGCGTATTTACACGTTTTGGTAGATGATGACAGCAAACAAATTCAGACAATTTCTACACACAGAGGTACGTATCAAATGAATAGATTTTCTTTTGGAATTAAAACTGCTCCAAGTGAGTTTAATCGTATTCTAGATCAGATTCTACAAGAACTCGAAGGTATAATTTAATACTTTGATGACATCATCATACATGGGTCAACATTAGAAGAATGCGAACATCGTCTCATAAAGTGTTTTGAAAGGCTAAAGAAATACAACTTACATATCAACAAGAACAAGTGCGAGTATTTTAAGGAGCATGTCGTAAGCAACAACAAAATTTCGAAATGTCCCGAAAAAGTACGAGCGATAGTGGATCTGCCACGACCACAAAATATAGAAGATACGAGAAGATTTCTAGGAATGATAACCTACTATTCAAAATTTTTACCAGATGTGTCAACGCTTACTTTTCCACTACGTCAAATATTAGAGAAAAATAGTAAATTCAAGTGGACAGCTAAATGTGAAAAAGCTTTTAAAAATCTCAAAGAAGAAATTTTGAAGGATAGGGTGTTGATACCCTATAACCAATCCTTACTGGTAACGTTAGCGTGTGACGCAAGTCCAACGGGTGTTGCTGATCCATTGTCGCATATAGTCGATGGCGAGGAACGTCCTATTTCATTTATTTCTCGTGCATTAACGAAGGCCCAACAAAATTACAGTCAACTCGACAGGGAGGCTTTGGCAATCATCTTTGCTGTTGATAACTTTTTTATGTATCTTCACGGAAGAGAATTTACGTTATTAACAGATAATCGACCACTGTCCAGAATATTTCATCAAAATACTAAGACACCAGCTATGACATCAGCAAGATTGCTTCGATATGCTTCTTTTCTACAAAGTTTCAACTATAATATATAACATCGTAAAGCTGAAAACAACGTTAACGCTGACTGCTTGTCAAGAGCATCAATCAACGATACACCACATTTTAAACATTTTTTGGATGAAGAGGTACGAATAATTCAAGAGCAAATCATCAATCAAATCTTGACTTAGAACTTTCAAAATTAAAAGCAGATTTGTTAAAAGGTGAAAATTTCGACTGCTATTATTCAACTCAAGATGGCGTCTTATTCAGGGGTGATCGTGTTATTATACCAACAAAATTACGTGAAGAAGTTTTAAAAGAATTACATCATACACACATTGGTGTTGTAAAAATGAAACAATTATCTCGGAAGTATTGCTTCTAGATAGGTATTGATTCTGATATAGAGCGTTGGGTAAAATCGTGTTCCAGTTGTGCTAAAGTGAGGAAAGATCCACCGAAGGTTATTACTCATCACTGGGTTCATATAGACTATGCCGGACCGTTTCAAACCACCATTTTTTGGTGTTAGTAGATGCTAAGTCAAAATGGCCAGAAATTCGATTGATAAATGATGCTCCAACTTCTGAGAAAACAATCACCTTACTGCAAGACATTTTTTCTACACATGGTCTTCCTCAAATCATCGTTTCGGATAACGCAACAATTTTTCAAAGTACAATGTTTAACTAATACTGTAGTAAAAACGGGATAATTCAAAAATTTATAGCTCCTGGTCATCCAGCTACAAATGGACTAGCTGAAAGATACGTGCAGATTTTAAAAACTGAATTAAAAGCGATGGACGATGATATTTTACCATTAAATATCAAAATACAAGAAATTATTTTTCGGCAGTGCTCGAGATGGAAGAGAAAGGCCCTCCGTTAGGTCAAAGAGAGATCTCCTTGTGAGGAAGGGTTCTGCGGTGCGGTAGTCCATAAGATCAGGAATAACATTCGTGATCCGTAGTACGCTAGCATGTACCCATGATTTATGGGTCCATACATCTATAACATTCAGTCTGACTGCCGTCCTCAGCGCCACCCTCTTGGCCTGAAGATCCACGGGCAGCCAGTTAAGCATGGCAAAAGGTGCCTTTGTGCGCATTGACCCAATGGCCCCAGTCATTAAGATCGCCATACTGCGCAGCACCTTCTCCAAGATAGAGACATTCGCTGAAGAGTCCAGTGCCTTCCACCAGACAAGAGCTCCCAATGCGATGTCCTTCCCCCTTGAGGATGAAGACCACGTTACACCTCCTCCATTGATCCGGAACGTAGGACCAGGAGAGGCAGGCCCTGTATAGACCACATCCCAATTGTTCTGAAGATCGGCCGAAATAATCCCATCCGGGCCCGGAGACTTGTTTGGATGGAAAGTCTTGATGGCCCAGTGTAGTCTATCCGTATCTATCTGTACAGAGTTTCCACACTGTCCATCCTTACAGGTTCATACTGCATTTCCATTGCCGATTGACAATCCGGGAAATGTGTATCCAAAAGGACCTTCAGTGACTCTTGTGCACTGCAGAAGGCCTTCCAGGATCTGCGCTTTGCGTTCCTTACCTGATTTGTTCAAGGAAGTCTTATAGAGTAGCCAGTTTCCCAATCTCTTTGCTTCATTCAAAAGTCTGCGGCATGCCCAACGAGACTCAGCTATTTCCGTGGACCACAACGGTGGTCTGCGGATTGTGCGTTGCACCGATGGTCTGCAAGACCCTTCGATTGCAATCTTAAAAGCGTTGGTAAGTCGGCATCCTCAATATCCCCCGTGTCCCTGAGGACCATGGGATAGTCCAATGCGTCCATAAGGATCGTGATCTGATCCTCCCAGTTCGTCTTGCGTCTGTTAAGCATTAGTGCCCCTTCCGTTAATATAGAAAAGACAACGTATCGATGATCAGAGAAGGAACAGTCTTCGGAGACTTTCCAAACCCTAATCAAGAACGCATGGTGTGCATCATCAAGCGTGATGTCTAACACCTCCTGCCTGTTTGATATTACGAAAGTTGGTTCAGAACCCCTTTTTGCTACTACTAGATTATAATGTAATATAAAATCAAGAATACAGTCACCTCTGTCGTTGGTGTTGGAACTACTCCAGATGTGATGGTGCGTGTTGTATATTTATGTACAAATAAAACACGCGTATATTTAATATTTCAATATAAAAATTGATTATTATTTTTTAAATAACATTATAAATGCTTGTTCAACAAGTAAAACGTTAAAGAGGAATGTATTAGTATATTCTATATGCATTTAACAAAAGGTACATAAAATATAACTGTTATTACGAACTGGATAAATACTAAAAGTATGCAAACATAAAACGGATTGCCATCTAGTAATAAATACATTACAATCTCCCACGCTTAATAGTTTACGTGGCCCTCTAAATGAGTTGGAGGTCTTCTTACACGACTCTTCTTAGGCTCCCCTCCGGCGTTGCTATCAACTGAGATTCTTCAGGTGGCATTGTTTGAATCACTGGATTAGTAACTCTATGCTCGATGTGAACTTCATCTAAATTTGGTTTTTGTTTAACGGGTGGTTCCGCAAATGTAACGGACTTTTTCGGTACTTCAACATTTGATTTATATAGTTGATTAATATGACGTTTAAGTTCATAACCATTATCGAGTATTACTTGGTAATGAAGTTTACCAAATTTAGATTTTACTGTACCAAGTTTCCAAATTGACTTGTTTTTTTCAAACCAGCGCACTTGCACCCTATCTCCCACGCTAATATTACGAACCACAGGTGAACGCAAAGTTGATTTGATTTCCTTAACAGGGCGCATGGCATCCAATTTGATTCTTAAATCTCTACCAAGATATAATTGTGATGGAGTTTGACCATTTGCGAGCGGAGTAGCGAATATATATATACACAGATGGCTCCAAGAGAGGGACGAGAGTTGGGGGTTGGGTATATATTGAGGAATTTGGGATAAGGATGATTTTCAGACTCCCATATGACTGTAGTGTTTTGCAAGCGGAAATATCTGCTATTAGAAAGGCGGTATGCTGGTTGAGGTACTATAACATATCCAACAGGGATATTTTTATCTGTACCGACAGTAAAGCCGCAATTGCGTCCCTTAAAGGTGTGTTCACCACATCTGCACTTGTCTCTAAATGCCGGACATCCCTTAACGGGATGGCGGAGATTTCGACAGTCACCCTAAAGTGGGTGAGGGGACACGTGATCGTTTTGGGCAACCTTGTTGCCGACAATGCTTGACGATGGTGACGTTGACATTTTCTGTGGCATTTCCCTCTGCGGACGGCGAATTGACGCTGCTATCTACGAACTGGCCCGGATCAGGTGGTCTAGCGAGTCGACATGTTCGACCGCTAGAACAATCTGGCCCTCTATGGATCGGGGCAGGGCGGCTGCACTATTGCAGCTACCTAGGGTTCAAGTGCGCGACTTGGTGGCAGTGGTCACTGGGCACTGTCTATTCGGAACCCATGCTAGGAGAACGGGTATCCCTTTTAACGACTTCTGCAGAAGTTGCCAGGACGAGGAGGAGGAGGAGACGGTAGAACACGTCCTCTGTCAATGCCCTGCACTGGAGTATATACGATTAAGATATCTTGGTCAGCGGTACTATGAGAGCCTTTATGATATTTCGTCAATGGGTCCAGGAAGAATTAGCTCTTTTTTGGGGCACAGTGGGTGGTTCACCGGCCCACAACCGGACACCGTGAATCATTCAGAGGATGAGCGCATATTTTAGTCGACTGGGCCCACTAAGCGGATTCTTCTCTGCATTTTTCTCTCGGGCATTCTCCGCATTCTCGGACCCGCTGTTCTTTCTTTCTTCTCTCCTTCTTCTGTCCCTTTTCATCTCTTCATCCCTAATTCTATCCTAATCTTCTCTCTCTGTTTCTTCTTCTCTCTCCCTTCTAACAGCAGGTGACACAAAAGGACCAATCAATGGACCCAAATGGGCTGTGGTAACATGGCCGCCTGCCTGACCGAACCTAACCTTCCACGCAACTCTAATAAAAGTTTGCCAAAACAAAAAAAAAAAGTTTGCCAAAAAGTTGGTTTTCTTCTCCTCGACGTAGAACTATTGCTTAAACAAGTTCGCATTCTTGATTTCCTTTACAAGAAACCACAACACCGCAACCACATACAATAAGAAAAAGCAACAGTTTTGACAACTCGCAAGGGAAAATAGCAAGCAGCTGTTTAATTCGCCTTGATTACAAACAAAATTTTCTCATTTTACAGGGGGTCCCATACATGGCGAAATAAATGGTCGCAATAGCATCTACAATAATTTTCGCTGAAACGTTAAGTGTCAAACCCCATATAAAAAAAAAAATTATATATGTTTTTTATATATGGCAAGGCGAATCAATACTAGGTGATCGCGATTCGCCCACACACTGTCAGACTCCATGTATAAAAAAACATCGGCGAGAAGAAAACAAACTTTTTGGCAAACTTTTTCTTTGTTTTTGCAAACTCTTTTCAGAGTTGCATGGAGTGTACCTTGTCCGTATACGTGTGAACATGTTTTTTTTTTTCATGACAGTCGATGGATACATCGTGCTTTATGAAAACAAATTATGAGCGAAAATATACATTATTTAACATTAATTTTTACAGTAATTTGTTATTATTTCTTAAAATAAAAAATTTAATTAAATGCGCCTTAAGCGGAAAAATTAAATTTAACGGTGATCACTTATTTGATTTCAGTAATATATAAGCTATTTATTTATTTATAAGCTATAATTATTCCTTAGTTAAAATCTCCTGATACAATTTTGCTAATATGTTATGGACCGGTTGACACGGCGAGGTTTCCGCCTAGCTCTTTTCTTTTTGCTCTCGGGTGGTCCCAACCCTTCCCGTCGGCCGCGTTTCTAATTCAAACATGTTATTGCCCACAGGTCGGACCACTCTACATTTTATGAATTTTAGGCAAAATTTAGAGTTTCGCCCCTTTGAAAAATCGCTTAAAACTGTATTTCATCTGTAGACTTTTTGGCGCGGAGCAAAGTTTGCAATTCGTGCTCTTTTATTATATCTTTCGGCGCTTTTCACATAGGCTTTTTTCAAGTTTTGTTTTATTTGTTGTCTAATTATATCCAGCTTGTCAATTCGGTTTATTTCTAAAATTTGGTGGTCAGTCAACGATCGCAATTTTCTTCCCAGTTTATATTCCGCATCACTTGACGCCCGTCGTCGAGTGCACTGCTGTTCTTAGGGCACACTCTATCTCGGAGAGGTAAAGATCCCAGTCCCTGTGATCATCCTTTAGGTACGCTCGGATAGCTGCTAACACCGACTGGTTAACGCGTTCACTGGCGCTACTTTGGGGAGAATACACAGCTGTTTTTATATGGTTAATTTTAAGCTTTTTATTAGATTTTCGAAACCTTTTGCTGTAAATTGTGTTCCATTATCGCTATGGATGCTCTCTGGCACCCCAAACTTGTGGAAAATTTCTTGAACAAAGCACTTGCGGTCGAAGCCTCTCTCATTGCTTTTAAAAACGTAAACTTGGTGAAATGGTCTACTACGATCAGTATATAGCAATTACCTTTTATTGATCGTGGGTACTTTCCCATAAAATCAATATAGAGCTTTTGCAAAGGCCTTTCAGTAAACACTTGATTCCCAATCTCTGGCCTAAGATTTCGGTTTGTGGGCTTTGTTTCGTTACAGGTTTGGCAATTTTTAATAAAAGTTTTTACTTGGGCCGACATTTTTGGCCAATAGAAAAATCTTTTCAGTCTTTCGAGGGTTTTCGCCACTCCTCAATGGGCAGCTGTTAAAGATGCATGGGCTTTTTCAATAATAGGATTCGTAATAGTTGGTGGTATCCACAGTCTCCACTTGAATTCATCCTCTTCTTGCTCAAACGACATTTTCTTAAAGACCATTCCATCTTCAATTTTCAGGTCTGGGAGTTGTTCTTTGTTTATTTGAATATGATTTATAAGTTCTAAATACTCTTCACTTTGAAATTCCGTTATCTCGAAGTCAAAAATATCTTCCAAAGAAAAGTTGTAGTGGCTACCCAAGAATAAAAGATCTCTTGAACTAAATCTTGTAATTGGCTTCGATACCAATTGGGCACTACATAAATTCGAACGCGCGTAAAAGTATTAAGCTTTTGAGGATAAAATAAAATACATCTAAATTAAAATTTCTCATTTCAAATCTTCTCATTACTTTCTTCTAATCATTTCAGATCTTTTTCTTCATAATGGGCAACGCCTCTATCACTCTTCTCCATGGGTTATGGCTGTTCCAGCGATGGGAAAACTTTTCTGAAATACTTTATTATTATAAATAAAATAATTTAGAAAATAAAAATGTTTCTACGGGAAGTATTCTTTCTATTCATAAGAGTTTACTTTATGGGTCATTTTACTCATTTCCTTTTCAGATTCATGAAAATAGCAAACCATCTTAAAAAGAGACTATCACATATGAATCTCAAGATTTATCTAAAACTAATATTGCACAAAGAAAAGTAAGAAAACAGGTATTTGAACTAGTTGCTTACTCGAAAACTATATCTGTCAGGTACTGTTATCACAGATCTTAGAGGAAAAATTGCTTAAAGTATGAAATATTAGGACAACACAACAAATATTTAGTAAAATTTTAAATTCAAGATAGTCCTAATATTGCACTTTTAAAATTTCAACTTAAACTAATGTTTAATTTGAAATATTTACTTAGCAATTTAAATTTTAATATCTTTAACGTGATAAAGACCAATTGTCTTTTCGTCTAACGTTTCGAGCTCGTAAATATTGTTACCTACAGGTCGGGACACTCTACACTTTAGAAACTTTCTGCAAAATTTCGCGTTTATGTTTTTCACGAAATAACTTTGTACTGTGTTTCGACGGTAGACCTCCTGTCCTGGCACACATTTTATCATTCTGGCTCTTCGGTAATAATTTTCCGCACTTTTCTCGTACGCCTTTGTCATATTCTCTTTTATCTGATTTCTAATAAGTTCCAGGCGTTCATTAGGCTTTGCTAGAATTCGATGATCAGAAATGAATTTAAGTTTTCTGGCTAATTTATAATCAGCCCCACTAAAAAACATGTGGTAGCCGAACAACGCAAAGAAAGGTGAGAAACCCGTAGCGCTGTGAAATGAATTACGCAAAGCACAATCAATTTCCGATAAATACAGATCCCAATCGCGGTGATCTTCTCTTAAATACGCTCTTATTGCTGACAAAATACTTTGATTTACGCGTTCTGATTCGTTACTACTTGGTTGATACACAGGTGTTTTTATGTGTTGTATTTTGTGAACTGAAATCCATTATCGGTGTGTATAATCTCTGGAACACCAAATTTGTGAAAAATTTCGTGAGTCAAAAACTCTACGACATTACCAGTGGTTGCTTCTCTCATAGCTTTAAGAAAAGTATATTTAGAGAAGTGATCCAGCACTATAAACACGTACGAGTTACCACCTTTAGACCTTGGATATAGGCAAGTCCAAATATAACTTCTGAAATGGTCGATCTGTAATGACTTGGTTTTCAATCTCTGGCCGGAGATTTTGGTTTGATGGCTCAATCTCTTTGCAAGTCTGACAGTTTTTGATGTACGCCCTCACCTGAGTAGGCATTTTTGGACAATAAAAGAATCTTTTTAGCTTCTCTAATGTTTTTGTAATTCCACCAATCGCTGCAGTTAAACTTGAGTGAGCTTTTTCTATAACAGCTTGTGTGATATTAGGTGGAGTCTATATTTTCCATTGGCTTACGATTTTCTTGCTGTGTTTCCTGCACTACAACGATACTAATGGTCGATGTCAACTGGGCCATGGTCCTCTTTACGTCAGCCATGTGTGAGCTTATTCCCTGGTCTACTTATCTTCTTACTGACTTCTCCACATCTTCTAAACTATTGTTCCAAGCAGCTTGTCTACTAGAATCCTGGGCAAGTAAGTCAGTTAACACCGAATCTTCCCCCTGTGTAATGCTTTGGGTATTAGATATAATGGTTTGCGACAAATCCCTTATCTGACCAGTATTCCTATTTTCTTCCGCCATTTCTAATCTTGCCTTACTTCTCGAGTTAATTTTTGGGGTATTTGCCTCATAAATTTTATAAGAAACGTGAGGTGTGGATCTGTTAAGGTCGAACTGTACCTGCCTCTTTCTCTTTCGGGATCGAGTTGTAGGAGGGCTTACGTTCATAATAACTTGCGAGATTTAATATTTTAAACACACACCTTCTTATTCTGAAAATTGAATTTTCACTAAACTACTAAGTTATAAGATATATGTATGTCAATACGAATTGTGTAAAAAAGATTTAATGAAATGTAAAATGACTAAATATATAAAACTCCTTGGCAACATCCGGCAGCAGAAAACGATAATAGCTTGCACAAAAATACTTTCTCATATAAAAAAATAAATAAATCAAAATAACAAATAAATAAATAAAAATATAAGAAAAGAGTGTCTAAAAAAATACAATAATGCAAAACAAAAAAAATATAATCATAAAGAAAAATAAAATAAAATATAACAAAATTAAAAATAAAAAATAAAATAATAATAAAATAATCATAAAAACT
Source organism: Cistogaster globosa (assembly GCA_937654795.1). Classification (NCBI taxonomy): domain Eukaryota; kingdom Metazoa; phylum Arthropoda; class Insecta; order Diptera; family Tachinidae; genus Cistogaster; species Cistogaster globosa. The sequence continues at coordinate 55,246,518 of OW569407.1, read as the reverse complement.
CTACAAAATTTACGATAAAAAGAATTAATTCAGAAAACTACAAAAAACAATTAATTTTAGTGAATAATATATATATGTATATATATATATATATATATATATATATATATATATATATATATATATATATATATATATATATATATATATATATATATATATATTATATATATATATATATATATATATATATATATTTATATATATATATATATATATATATATATATATATATATATATATATATATATATATATATATATATATATATATATATATATATATATACATATATATAAAGCTAGAAAAATTAATATATATATATGAAACGAATAATAAAATTTACTCAACTTTTTATTAAATGAGATCAGATAATATAATCTTCCAACGGTGTTGGCAACGATGAGCGGACGTGGAGGTCAAAGTGGTTGTAATTTTTAATGATTTGCTTGTGATATTTAATCAGTTTTAAAACGAAATGTCTAAGCCAATGTTCGTGCGAACCATCGTACTTCAAACAACTTCTTTTCAATGTTCGATTACGAGTGATAGTCGATGGTATCAGATACAACTAACCTTGTGTCATAACCACGAGAGGCTATCTGATGCCATGCACCATTTAACACTAAAAAAGACTTAACTTGAAATAGAAACAAATTCAAAGTTTCATAATACGAAAACAAACTCATACCAATACAATTAGTCACTTCATTATGTGTACTAAGCTTTTGGGATTCATTTCAGCTAGTAGTTTAATTTGCCATTTTTCATAATGCTGATTGGTCTTTCTATACAACATCTCTTCTTTTTCAGAGCGGCTATATAAATCCATTCAACACTCTGAATCGTGACTATTTTGGGCTATGTTAAAATTTATCGGGCTATTGTTACATGTTTAGCTCATGTACATGTTATAATATTACATAGCTTAGAGTACATTCTTTGGTCTATTTAGAATGTTTTATAAGCTATTACGTTTAATTTTGACGCAATTTATGTTACGGACCGGTTGACACGGCGATGTTTCCGCCTAGCTCTTTTCTTTTTGCTCTCAGGTGGTCCCAACCCTTCCCGTCGTCCTAACACAAAAAAAAAATAGTAAGAACGCAACTGAAGCTACCATCAATAACATCACAAGCAACAGTATTGTAGGGGGACAGATGCTCATCCCCCATTTTGCCCTCCCAACCTTATCGTGATAGTGTCCACTCTATTTGATTTCACGACCCATAATCCACTTGACTACCTCTCCACTTACCTTTTCATCGTTGCCTTTACCTTATTAAATTAAGCCACCATAGTGTAATTTATAAATTCACTATACATATAACATGTTTTATTCTTTAAAAAAAACTATTACAGAAAACAAAATAAATATTAACAAAAATATTATTTCTCTTTTTATCTCAATTATTAAACAATAACAAAACATACTACAAAAAAATATATATAAAAAAAATGTACAAAAAAAATTACAATAGTACTAAAATTTAAACAAAATGAATAAAATAAAAAAAAAAACACACAAACAAATAATTATTATATCATACTTAAACTATTGCCATAAAAACTATTTTTATAAGATTTGTTTTTCTTCCAGGCGATTTTTTCTTTTTTTTTTTGTAATAAAATAAAATTTCCCTACGAATATATTTCGTCTAACATACACCCATACATATATTTATTCAAACAAACTGTAGATATTTTTATAACACTAGAAAGTTCCTTCTTCTAGGGCTTAAGTTAACACTTCCCTACTAAGGATCTACGCTTCGTATTTAATTTATCAGCCTAAAGGAGCTCCCTGAGGTTATCTGATCTTTCCTTTGTCTGCAAATATCAGGATACTCTTTACTTTCGACACGCTTCACTTAAGCTCTCGTAAGCACTTTCTTTCTACACAAAATATGTATATATATATATATATATATATATATATATATATATATATATATATATATATATATATATGTATAAATGCACTAAAACCACTAGGCTATTCTAATTTTTTATTTTTTTTAAATCTCTTTTTCTCTCTTTCCGGCTTTCGAGGTTTAAGTGTAAATAAACAAAAGGAACGCACACACAAACTCTTACAGTGTTCACAATCTTAAACTATCCTGTTGTTTCTACAAAAACAATTTCTTAAATTTTTAAGATACTTTTTCTTCCTCTTTCTATTGAGTTCTTTTTCTCTCTTTTGTGGATTTTAAGTTTCACAATACTAATTGGTTTTTTTTCAAAGGCAGTAGATATTTAAAATACTTAAATATTAACAAGACCACTTTTGATGACTATTTTACCTTTAAATTTTTGTATTAAAGTATAGCGTAAATAATTCGGTTTTTATTTTTTTTTTTCTGCCACCTCGTAGTGTAATGTACTGCCTTTCTAACGAATTTTGCCAATTTTTTTGGAATCCACACAATAATTAAAAGATAAATAAATTTACATGGCTATTTACATATTTTTATGGCTTCCAGAGGATACGACAGCCTCTTTAAGACCCAATAGCCAGCTGCAAGCAATATAAAAAAGACCCGCATTTCACTTCATATTCACACTATACTTAAACGTCTAATATAACTTACGTTTTTTTGAAAAAAATTCTGACTTGTCTGACAAATAATAACTTTTTGTTTTAAAAAAGGACCCACAATTTTGGCACAGGATTTTTTTAATTTTTCTCCACAACACACAAAGCACAGGACTTTCCTTTTTATTTTTTCAAAAATGTTAAACTCTAGCCACAAATTTATCTCACAATTGTAGACACTACTGTTACACTGACTTCACTTTAATGACTCAAATTGTGAAAATTCCTCTATTTACATCTCTTTGGCCTCCCTATCTACGTGCTTTCCTACCATACGGATAAAACTTTCTAAGAGACATCAGACTTTATCGCGCCAAAGTTTTCTCGCCGCTCATTTACATTTTTTCGTTAAAAAAAATTCGCGCCTCTCAACGTAAAGTTTCGAATTTATTTGAAATAACTTACGCGGCTTTCTTTTTTCATTTTTTTAATATTTTTCCTAGTTTGCTGTTACATACTGTTTGTTTACATTGAAAATTTATGAATGAACACCCGCCTCTGCCATTTAATCTGATTAACTCATTTCATACCTATTTGGTCGTTTTCCAACACTATTTCCTTTTGGTCCTTACTCTTTTAGAAAATACATGCAAACAGGACAGAACACGCGTAAGTATTTTAATAAGTTTAATTTATTAATTCACAAAAATATCTTTTCAGAATAATCTGCACTAATCACAACAGAAAAAGGAACACTGAAGAAACTCACAACAATACCCTTACAATAATAGTAACATCTGCAATTACACATCAATATTTTCTGCAACATCAACAATATCCCCCTTGACCATAATTTCAGTTTTCGGTTTCATCATGCTTTACAAAACCCTAAAAAAAACTCTAGACCCCGGTTATTGTGATCAGCCGCCTATGATTTCGGTAAAGAAACCTTATCATAGTACATTTCATTGCAACTCGCCCGCAAAAAATAACTCTAAAACTGTTTCGCGCGCACAAATGCCACTACCCGGAATCAATAGAGGACGAAAATATAAATAAAATGTGGTATAACTTATTTTCTAAAAAACTTTCTGAAATAAGTTGTACAGCAGCAAACTTTTGAAAATTAGAAAAAATCGTCCAAATAGCTTTAACCACTTTTTCACTCATTGCTCCAAAACCGTTTCGCGCGCACCAATCCCACTTCCCAGAATCGATAGAGGACAAAAATACAAATAAAACGTGGTTTAACCTATTTCCTAAAAAAACTTTCCGAAATAAGTTATACAGCAGCAAACTTTGAAAATTAGAAAAAAATCGTGAAAATAGTTTAAGCTTGTTTTTTACTCATTGCTCAAAAACCTTTTCGCGCGCACCAATCCCACTTCCAAGAATTGATAGAGGACAAAAATAGAAATAAAATGTGGTATAACTTATTTTCTAAAAAACGTTCTGAAATAAGTTATACAGCAGCAAACTTTTCAAAATTAGAAACAATCGTCCAAATAGCTTTAACCACCTTTTCACTCATTGCTCAACAACCGTTTCGCGCGAGTTAATTTCCAATTATAGGAAATGAGTAAAAAAATATATTTTCTTTTTTCTGCACCAAAAAATGTGCGTTTCTTTATTAAATATATTCTTAAGACTATCTATCCTATTTTTCTTAGCATCTATTTATATTAATAATTATGTTTAATGTATATTGTCTCTGTCGGAGCTTGAGAAGTTCTATTTCATATAATTCGTCGATTTTTTTCCTTTGTGTTTCTATTTTCTTTATCCTGTAGCATTCGCAGAATTTAATCATACCATAAGTTAGTAATGCTAATGTAAATAGTCCCAATACGAAATAAAATGTGTATTTGACTGGATGTTCTTCGATGGGTATCAGGAAGGTTGATATTTCTTGGATATTGTTAAATTTGTAATTACCATTAGATTCTAAGATGCGCATTATTTGTAATTGTTCGTCGTGTAGGTTATGTATGGCATTTTTGAGTGCTTGTTGGTGGTTGTAGTATTGTTTTCCATCTAGATTTGTTGAGTAATTGAATTGTATTAGTTTAAGTCCATTTATTTTTACGTTATTCCAGGTGTGTTCGTAATCTGTAATGATGTTTCCACTTTCGAGTACTTGTAGCGATGCGTTATTTTCATGTATTACTTCGCATTTGGCTGGCCTGTTTTCTAATACATTAATAGAACAGTTGTCCGGTTTCTTAATTTTGCATATAAAGTTTCCTAGGTAATTTTTACATTTTTCGATACTTGTAAATTTATTATTGCATTTTGCTATTCTAGAGTCTAGTAATAGTTTTCCGTGCTTAAATGCTAGTGGATACAAATTAAATAGCTTACATTTCGTTTTTAATAATGGGTATTTATAGGTGTTTACAATTATGTGATGAAAATAAAAAACATTAATATCGGCATATTCTAATATATTTATTATAGGTAGATCTAACGCTTCATTAGACACTATTTGTTGAATATCTTTTAAATTTAAAGTTCCGGAATAAAAGTTTCCGTCTTTTGCGAAATTAATCATTGTAGCGATAGAATGTAGTTCGTTGTATACTTCTGTAAGTATTAAATGTTCTGAAATAGATTCGGGGCTAATTCTTTCTAATATTTTTTTCAAATTCAGAGTTTATTTTCTTTTGTTTATTATTATTTTCTATTAGCATATTCAATCCTGTCTTGATTTCGATTAGGTCATCGTAGTCAGGTATTCCTGTAATAAGTTTGAGGCCTGATCCTAGAAAATAAAGTGAACGTTTAGTTCTGGAGATTCTAGGAAGTAGTTGTGACTTCAGATTTTCTATTTTAGTTATCAACAAATATTCTGCAGAGTTTTGTTCTAAATTATTTGCAAATCGTACTATATTTTCGTAGGGTGTCAAGATTCTAGAAAGGTTTGTCATATGGTATAAGAACGCTGTGTCCTGAAAAACGTATACAGGGTCAGTCTCTATCATTATATATTTTTTGTCTTTTAAGTCTATTAGTCTGTTACCGAATGCGACGGATATATATAATAATATTATTATTCTTTGCATGTTTGTACTCGTATATTATCCTTATGTATAACAATATTTTTGTTTGTAATTATTGTGTTACCTTTATCTTCCTTTACAATGTGTTTTGAGTATTTCCTTACGTTTTTATTGCGTCGGTGCGTTTTGGAGTATATAACGTCCCCTGCTTGGTATGTGATGTTCTTACGATTTTTGTTGTGATATAGAAGTATTTTCTATTGGTTTATTTCGATTTTTTCTTTAATATCAGGATGTGCTCCCCGGTTAAAAAGCACGTCCTCGGGTTCCTCTCCAATGACTGAATGTATTGTTTTGTTGTATTGTCGAACGGCATGAAAAATTTCGTCTCCTGGTGAAGAATTGTGTTCTTGAGCTAGGACTCTAGTGAGTTCGATCAGCGTGCTATGAGTGCGTTCCACTTGACCGTTTGTTGTTGAATGGTATGTTGGCGTTAGCGTGTGCTCAATATGTAGTTTTTCATAAACCTGTTTTGCGCATATACTTGATAATGCTGCTTCGTTGTCAGTCATTATGAATCTAGCATTTGGATAGATTTGCGATAGTATTTCTTCGATGTATTTGTGTATGTTTTTCTTATTTGGAATTTCTCGTATATAGCAATATTTTGAGTACTTATCAGTTGTGGTGATGTATGTGTTTCTGTTCATATAAAATAAATCTAAGTGTATGTGTTCTCCCACGTGATTTGGAATCGGTGTTGCTCCAATTGGTTGTTTATTTGGTCTTCTTTCGTATTTGTTTGTAAGACAGATTTCACAGTCTTGTGCTTCTTTTTTACACATGGTGCGTATGGTTGGCCAAAAATACGTTGTCTGTATTTCTTGAGCGTTATTTTTGTAATTTCTGTGTGCTCGTCTATGTGCTAGTACTACGATTTCTTTTTGTCTATCTATGTTTTCTATATCTTCTGTCATTTTCTGAGCTACTACAATTTTTACATTTGGAAAAGAAGAAATGATATTATCTTCGACGTGGAATAGAGTTTTTTCCTCTATTTTTATAGCATTTGTTACTTTTGGGTTTAATATTTGTTCTAATCTGTCTAATAATTCGTCCTTGGTTGAATAGAAAAGTGTGTGTCGTGCATATGAGAAAATATTTTGTGAAGATATTTGCACTAAGTTATCTGTGTTATAGTGAATAATTATTTGATTCTTAAATGCATTTAATGGTTGTTTCACGCGTTTCAATTTTTCGATTGGCGAACTTTGTGCTGAATGTTGCGAACAACTCGAAGTATTATTAATCTGTTGACGTGACAATGCGTCAGCGACGACGTTTTGATTTCCTGGTTTATATACTAATTTAGCGCCATATTCTTCGATGAAATTTTTCTATCGTTTCAATTTTGTGTTGAGATTTCTATCAGATATAGAAAAAATGAGTGACTGGTGGTCCGTGTAAATGGTTAAGTCTGCTATACCGTAAAGGTAATTACTTAATTTTTGAAGTGACCAAACGATCGCAAGAAGCTCTTTTTCGTTTGTGCTATAGTTTTGTTCGGTTTGGTTAAGGGTTCTAGATATAAATGAAATAGGTTTCTTATTCTGAGAAAGTACAGCTCCTATTGCAAAGTTGCTTGCATCAGTTGTTAAAATCTGGTTGAAATAATTCGACTTGTGCTTGTAACATATCTTTAATTTTCTCTATCGCTTCGAGTGCTGGTTTATCTAGATTAATTAATACTTTTGTGCTTTGCTTCTTGTTTACACCGCTATTGTCTCCGCGTAAGAATGTAGTAAGGGGTTTTACTATTGAAGCGAAGTTTTGTACAAATTTCCTATAATAACTAGCTTGTCCTAAAAATGACCTTAATTCTTTTAAATTTTTAGGTATTGGGTAATCCTTTATTGTTTGGATCTTACTGGGATCTACAGTTATTTTATTGTGTTTGATTACGTGACCAAGATATTCTACTGAGTCTTGGAAAAATGTGATTTCTCTTCAGAAATGTTCGTATTTGCATTATGTAATGCGTTTATTATTATTCGAATGTGCTCCATGTGTTCTTCAGGCGAAGAAGAATATATAATCACGTCGTCGATATAAACGTAAGCGAACTTACCAATATATGGGTGCAGAATATCATCTATACATCGCTGAAATATAGAAGGTGCGTTATTTAAGCCGAATGGCATTCTAAGAAATTCGTATTTTGCTCCATTCACACTGAATGCAGTCTTTTCTCTGTCTGATTTTTTTATTAAGATTTGGTGAAATCCTGACTCTAAGTCTAGTGTTGTAAAGACTTTTGCTTTTTCTAAATTTTGAATAGTCATTGCTACATCTGGGATAGGGTACCTGTCGGTTATAGTCTGAGCATTAAGCTTTTGAAAATGGTAATACGTTTTTTTGGTTTCCCTTCCTTATCTGTGCCTTTTTTCGCAACGGTCCATACTGGAGAGTTGTATGGGCTTTTGCTAGGTTGTATTATTTGGTTGTCTAATAATGTTTGAATTTCTTTATTTATAAATTCATTGTCTGCTATTGGATACGGGTACTGTTTCACCCAAATAGGATCTTCTGATTTTGTCCTAATTGTAGCTTGTACAGTGGTTGTAAAGGGCAGAATTTCGTTGGTTTCGTCATTTATTCTCATTATATTTTTAATTTCATTTTTATATTTGTCATTATTGACTGTGTAATTCACTTTTTGTTCGCTAATTTCTTCTTTTCTTTTAAATTTATACCTGATTTTATACTCAAATAAGTTAATTTCTGCTTTTATGGCTCTGAGACCATGTTCCCCGAGAAGCATATCGAACTCTTCTAAGGCTTCAGTTTCGAAAAATACTAAATTGTGGCCTAATAGTGTAATAATTTTTTTTTGCTTTCGTTAAAGAGTATCCGTGAAGCGTTTTTACCTTAACTGGTTTTATTGGAATAGATTTTCCTATGTTGCACTTAGAACTAATATAATTGTTTGTCGCACCTGTGTCGATTAATATATTAACGGATTTACCTGTTGTTTGTCAGTGCCTCTGTAGACATGACAATCCGTTTATTCGCCTAAAAAAGCGCTGCCGGTTTCGTAAGTATCTTCGGTGTGTGGTACAAGTGATTGTATATCTTCATCTCTCGTCTGGTTTACTCGTTGAACTTTATTCGGATTATAATTTTTTGATGAAGGCATTCTATCCCTTTTTGTTGGTTGTTGCTCCCTTCTGAGTGGGTTGTATTGCTGCTGTGGAGAATATTGTGTTGAACGTCTAAATTGTTGCGAACTATCCACTTCCATGGGTTCCTGCCGTGGTTGATGATTAAATTGAGCTTGTACATTGGGATTGTACCTCCTTCTATCTTCGTATCGTTGTAGTCCGAAGTTTGGTTTTTGGTTGTATAATTGTGTTGTAGCCAGTGTGTCGACCTGCATATTTGCGTTGTCATGGTATATGGTGCTTGCGATTGCAAATGCAGTTTCTAGGTCCTTTGGATGATGGCTATATAATGTACCGCTTGTGTATTTACTGTTGAGTCCTGTGATGAATGTACGGACTGCTTCCTGATTTGCATATTCCGCCATGGATGCAGACCCCTTATCACCTGACATCTCTATTTTCGAAAGTGCGAGGTTCAGTGCTTTGCTGATTTTGCTGTGGAATTCTGAGAGTGTTTGTCTTCCCTGTTTATGTTTCTTCATTTCCTCGAGAAGTACGTATAATGGTCGTTGATCTGCGTAAGTGTAGTCTGTTAATTATAGAATTAAAGTTCATCTTGGTGTTGTGGTTGATGAGGATGTCTGCTGCTTCTCCAACTATTTTTAAATGCAGTATCGTGAATGCTGTGTAGTAATTTGGGTGGTTGGAAAATTGTTTGATATTTTCCATGAATGTCCATGCCCTTTTCCGCCAGGATCTATATTGGTTTTTATCCCCACTGAAACGGTATAGCTTCGAATGTTTTTAAATTTATCTGAGTTGCATCCTTTATATTTGGTGTGAAGTCACTATGTTGTTCCTGCGTAGTGATTGTATGGGGAGATCGTTCCGCCTCCAGTGTATTTACCTTCAATTGAGTATTCTGTAGAGTTTGTGTGAGTACCTCTATTTGTGCTCGTAAAGCTGCGATGTATTGATTCATTGTGTCGTTGTCTCTTCCTATAGATCGTAGGGAATTGAATATTTTCTGCCGTTTCTGACGTTGGTCCAGCGTGGTAATTTCTCACATTTTCAGAGATTGGTTTGCTTTTCTTCAAAGCCGTGGAATTTTTATTTAAATATCTTGAATGTCAAGAATATTTGGCTGTGGTCAAGAGTTTAGACCGGCTTAAGCCCCCAGTTAATTTCCAATTATAGGAAATGAGTAAAAAAATATATTTTCTTTTTTCTGCACCAAAAAATGTGCGTTTCTTTATTAAATATATTTTTAAGACTATCTATCCTATTTTTCTTAGCATCTATTTATATTAATAATTATGTTCAATGTTTCTTTGTCCTAAATCAAAATATGTTTTTCTTTGTTAAGGATACTAGTACCTTTTTTATCAGTAAAAAATGTTTTGAGTTATTTGTATTAAGTTAGAAAAGAAAGTATGTGTTTCTTATCGTTACAATAGTTGTATTTATGATGTTTGTCTTATCGTTACAATAGTTGTATTTATGATGTTTGTCTTATCGTTACTGTTGACATTTATGTCAACACATTAGTTTTTATATTTATATTTTTTTTGTTTGTAAATTAAGTTAAATGAACCTTTATTTTTATTTTGTCCACAATTAATGCATTCTTGCTGATTCAACATAACTAAACATTTAAAATAAGTTAAATGAACCTTTATTTTTATTTTGTCCACAATTAATGCATTCTTGCTGATTCAACATCACTAAACATTTAAATTAAGTTAAATGAACCTTTATTTTTATTTTGTCCACAATTAATGCATTCTTGCTGATTCAACATATGTAACTAAACACCTTTTATTATTAAGTTAAATGAACTTGCATTCTTGCTTATTAATTAATTAATTTGTTTGTAACATATTTTATATTATTGCTTGTTATACACTATTTTACAAAATTAAAATGTATATAAGCAAGAAAATTTGTGCATCAGAATCAGAATAAAAATTGACACTCAATAGATCACGTCTTTTCATTTTTGATAGAATTAAGAATCACGGTTCAAGTGCCGGCGGTTCAATAGTAGTATCAAAACAACAAGAGTCACGGTTCAAGTGCCGGCGGCTCACAATAGTGTAAATACAACAAGTATTAACATTTGGTGACCCCGACGTGATCTTTGTCAATTTTTAGGATCAAAATCACAAACAAAAAAGGACTAGCGAAAAATGGACTTTGAGGAGCTAGTACGCACCTAGCGCCAACTGGGGAACCAGATCGAGACGTTGGCAAGGAACTTTACGAAGGATCCCAAGGATCGTAAAACCCCAGCATATTTTGCAAGAAGACTGGAAACATTAACGGAGCTAGCTGAGGAGTTCCACAGAAACCATGAGGTGATCATTGTAATGAAGGACAAGCCCCTCGAGGATGACTACCTGGTGGCAGACTATTACAACCAAATAACACCAATCATAATCAAATATACCAAACTGTTTGAGCAGGGATCAATGCAGCTATTGAATTTAGGCGACGAGACACATACGTCACGTGAACGTAAAAGCCCATTAATCCAGCAGCAGCAGACATCAGCTGAAAGGCCGCAGACATCAGGTGAAATTCGGAAAATCCTTCGGAATCAGCGAGCTTTGATGAAAGCACTCATCCGAAATATTGATGAAGTTTTTTCAGAACGCCATCAGGAACATCACTCATCATATTACAACATCAAAGCAAGTATCATTGAAAAATACATGGTGGACCTTGCAAACAATAATGCAGCTTTATGGGCATCAACAGAGGATGACCAAATCGAAGACTACAACATACAGACATTTTATGAACTTGAAGAGAGGGCAGAAGCAGCCGTGATTGAACTTCAACAACACATGCATTTGGATCCACCAATCCCTCCTCACCGGACTGCCACAGCAGGGGACATCGATGTAGTACTTCCAAAAATCACATTGCCAATTTTTGATGGAAATTACCAACGATGGATGGAATTCAAGGACATCTTTTCAGAACTTGTCCACAACACAACCATAAGCGAAACAAAAAAAATGCACTATTTAACAACTTCGTTGCAAGGAGAACCTAAAAATCTCATCAAACATCTGCCTGCAACCGGAATAAATTACGCTGCTGCCTGGTCACTTATCAGTAGCAGATATGATAACAAAAGGCTTCTGGTGTCCACTTTACTAAACAAGTTACTGTCTCAGCCATCCATCAAACGGGAGTCTGCAGCATCGTTGAAATCACTCCACGATGTTACCAAAGAATGCATTCAGGGTCTTAAAGCGCAAGAAATACGAGTACAGCATTGGGATGTTATTCTAGTCCATATTTTGCTACATAAAATGGATGAAGAAACCCAAACAGCATTCGAACAGAGTCTAACGGATAATAGGCGTCTGATCGGGATTGATGAGCTACTAAGGTTTTTGGAGCGAAGATTTCAATCTTTGGAGACGCGAGGAAAGGGTGACAGGGCAACAACACGTACATGCGCTGCGGTAACTGCAGCAGAAAAATGTAAAATATGCAAGGGAGAGGCACATAAAATTTACATGTGCAAAAAATTCATTAATGCTGAATTAAATCAAAGGTGGAAGTGGGTAAGAGACTTGCAGCTCTGTGTAAATTGTCTAAAAGCAGGGCATCGAGTAAACGAATGCAAATCACGGCATTGCAACAAATGCATGAAAACTCACAACACATTACTTCACAGTGCCAAGCCTAACACATTGCACAGCAAAGCCACTTTCCCAGACAAGTCAATTCCTCAGCCATCAACTCCTTCACAGGGAGAAATACCTCAAAATCAAACAGGTACAAAAATTAGCCTACTAACAAATCGCACGAACAAGGACCCTCATTATGTGTTACTTGGAACTGCTCGCATACAATTAACATCTGAAACTGGTCAAAATATCCTATGCCGTGCCATCTTGGACTCTGGGTCACAAGTGAACCTAATCACTGAACGTTTGTGGAAAAGGCTTGGCGGCAGAGCCAGACAAATATCCCTAAATGTGGAAGGCATTGGATTTAACAAAACGAAGATGCTCCATCAGGCAAGCATTCAGTTCAAATCAACAACGAATGATTATGTTGCAGAGGTAGATGTTCACATTTTGCCAAAAATTGTATCCGATCAGCCAGTTCATAGCCTTAACATAGAAGGCTGGGGAATTCCGCAAAATATTCGATTGGCGGACCCAGAATTCAATAATCCTGGTCGAATCGATTGCTTACTGGGAGCGGACACCATTTTTGAACTACTCATAAATGGACAAATAAGATTGGCAGACAATCTCCCAATACTACAAAACATCGTCCTTGGGTGGGTAGCAGCTGGTAAGGTTGAATCATCGGATCCGAAAAATGTAGTCTGCGGAATATGTACGACAAAGGAATTGGAAGCAGCAGTTTCTCAATTTTGGGAAGCTGAGGAAGCACCAGACAATCAAACAAAGCTCACTCAAGACGAACTGCGTTGTGAGTCACACTTTGTTCAAACAACACTCCGAGCAGAAGATGGTCGATTCATCGTAAGGCTGCCATTGAACGACCATCCAACAATGTTGGCAGAATCAAAGGGAATAGCATATAAAAGATTCAGCTCAATTGAAAGACGCTTAAAGGGCAATCCTGCGCTGAAGGATCAATATGTTTCATTCATGAGAGAGTATGAATTGCTAGGTCACATGACAAAAATTGATTTTGATAAAGTTAGCTCTCCATATTATTTCATACCCCATCATTGCGTTCTCCGACCAGAAAGTTCATCAACCAAATTAAGAGTCGTTTTTGATGCATCAGCACACAATTCATCGGGGGCGTCTCTGAACGACATAATGCACAACGGTCCTACTGTTCAGAGTGAACTTTTTTCAATATTGCTACGTTTTAGAATGCACAAGTATACGTTTAAAACTGATATTGAAAAAATGTACCGGCAGATATGGGTTAATCAGGAAGATCGAAACCTACAACTAATCCTGTGGAGAGAAAACGAGGATCAACCAATAAACGTTTACCAATTAAACACAGTAACATACGGCACTAGAGCTGCTCCATATCTGGCAACGCGCTGTCTGGTAAAACTTGCAGATGAATACCAGACTCAATACCCATATGGAGCATCATCTCTTCGAAAAGATTTTTATGTTGATGATGGCCTAATAGGAGCCGATTCAATTCCTGAAGCTTTAATAATTCAAAAACAATTAATAACTATTTTAGGCGAATCTGGAATGAAACTCAAGAAATGGTGTTCAAATCACAAGGCTTTATTAAGTGAAATTGCAGCAGAAGATCAAGAAGTTAACCTCAACTTTGATTCCAAAGAAATGCAATCAACCAAAACATTAGGGCTCTTATGGCTTCCAAAGTCGGATGTATTTTGCATAAGGGTGAATAGTCAAGAACATAAACATGTAACAAAGCGAACCATGAGCTCCGACTTGGCCCACATATATGATCCTCTGGGGCTACTTGGCCCAGTATTAGTAACTAGAAAAATTCAACTGCAAAAAACATGGCAATCCAAACTTGAGTGGGACGACCAGCTTCCTACGGAAATAGCAAAGGAATGGTCAAGTTACAAGGAAGATCTAATATCTTTGGACAACATTACATTTCCGAGACATATATTCTGCAATCGAGATGCAAACGTTGAGATACATGTTTTTTCAGATGCATCAGAAAGAGCTTATGGTGCTGCAGTTTATATCCGAACAGTAAAAAAGGACAAAACAGTGATGGTCAATCTTTTATGTTCAAAATCACGCGTAGCACCTATAAAATTACAAACAATACCACGCCTTGAACTATGCGCAGCACTTTTGGCAGCTGAGTTGATGGCAAGAGTCAAGGCTGATCTGGGCGTAGAAAATAAGAAATCATTTTGCTGGACAGACTCCCAAATCGTGCTTTCCTGGCTACAGAATCAAACAGGTAGATTACCGGCATATGTGGCTCATCGCGTTTTAAAAATCCTTCGGGTAACAATTCCACAACAATGGCAACATGTGCCATCAAAACAAAATCCTGCGGATATCTTATCAAGGGGCATAAAACCCCGTGAGTTATCATCAAGTGCTATGTGGCTCTACGGGCCATTATTCCTCTATCAACCTAAGACGTTATGGCCAAATCAAACTAAACTAGAATCAACAATTGATAAAAACTACACAGCAACTGTTCTATCAACCCAAGGTGCAGCCGAAGAAAACGCATTGGTTTACACAATACCATCAAAAAATTCCTTTTTACATGTCCAAAGAGTCATCGGTTATATTCTTCGGTTTGTGAGGAACTGTAAAAGGCCAAAAAAATCTCGACCAGAACATACACAGCTTTCGCCTGTGGAACTTGACGCAGCACTTAAGATAATTGTGCGTCAAATACAAGCATCCGACTTCAATGACATTAAGACAGCACTCATCAGAGATAAATTTGTACCCAAAACAAATTCCTATAGCTCACTAACTCCGTTTTTGGACGAAGAAGGTATAATTAGAGTGGGCGGACGTTTAAGTTCCTCAACACAGCAGTTCGATGCTACTCATCAAATGATGCTGCCGAGCAATGATCCGCTTGTGAAACTCCTTGTGGAAAAAATACATAAGGAACATTATCATTGTGGCCCTCAAGCATTACTTGCGCAAATCAGACAGCGCTTTTGGCCCACTAAAGGAAAAAGCCTTGCAAGAGCAGTCGTCCAACGGTGCGTACGATGCACAAGAGCAAAGCCAAAAATGTATACCCAAATAATGGGAGATCTTCCGAAACATCGGGTACAACCAGCTAGACCGTTTCTTCATTCGGGAGTAGACTATTGTGGACCATTTTTTGTACATTTTAAAACAAGGGGGAAGCGACCTCAAAAGGCATACCTTGCAGTTTTTTGCTGTTTTGCTACGAAAGCTGTGCATTTAGAACTTGTCACTGAATTAACAACAGAGGCTTTTATTGGAGCATTGAAAAGGTTTATAGCGAGGCGAGGCCACTGCGAAACTTTGTACTGTGATAATGCAACAAATTTTGTTGGTGCCCGAAACAAACTAAACGAACTCACTGATGTCGTCTATGCAAAACCAGCACAAGAATCAATAATTGCGGCTTGTAGCATAAAGGGGATTAATTTCCAGTTCATACCACCAAGGTCACCACACTTTGGGGGACTATGGGAGGCAGCAGTGAAATCTGCAAAGCATATGTTAATAAAGAACGTCTCAACGGCGTCACTCACATACGAAGAGCTCGAAACTGTGACAACCGAAATTGAAGCTATTTTGAACTCTCGCCCGCTCATCCCAAGTTCATCAGACGCCAATGATCTTAATGCTATCACTCCGGGTCATTTTCTCATTGGTGAACCATTAACATCAAGCGTTGACGTACAGTCAGAAATTCCTAAATGTGGCTTACAAATTAGATGGCAACTTGTCTCACAACTCAAGCACAATTTCTGGGAACGATGGAGTAAAGAATACCTTAACGAGCTACAACAGCGACGCAAATGGAAAGGCCCAATCAGTGATATTCAACAAGGTACTATGGTAATAATTAAAGAAGACAACATTCCAGTTCTACAATGGCCTCTTGGGCGAATAATGAAGGTTTATAAGGGAGATGATGGTTTAGTAAGGGTGTGTGATGTAATGACAAAAAGGGGGATATTTAAACGTCCGATCCACAAATTGGCTCCTCTATTTCATGAAACATCCGAAGAGCAAAAAATCCAATTGGATGAAACATCAAACTCAGCCCCAATAACACCAACAAGCAGAAGTAAAGCATCCAGATCATTTACCGCCGAAGAAACTCCAACAAAACGTTCACGTTTAAACTCAACATTGCTGCTCTCCATCTTGGCACTATTCTTTATCCCAATAGTTCTTGGAAACCAAATAAACATAACAAAATTCAAAAACAAGCCTGGTATTTATTTTGAACACATAAGCCTTGTAAAACTCATGTCTGTTAACTGGAAGATGATAGTCTACTTTGACCTCGAACCATATCAACATCAAATAAACATTTTAAATGACGGGACAAAGATGCTTCAAGGTCTGTGCGAAACCACGATGAGCAACCCGACATGTAAAATGTTGCTAAACTACTTCGAGCACGTCAGGGATGATTTACAGGCAGACTTTGATCTATTCTCTATAAAAAGAAAGAAAAGAAGCGCAATCGACGTAGTTGGAAATATCGCGTACTCACTCTTTGGCGTTTTGGACTCAAACTATGAAGCCCAAATGTCAACGACAATTAAGAAGCTAACAAAAAATGACGAATACTTAGAAAGGCTTCTAAAAAATCAAACTTCAGTTATCGACTCTACTATCAACATTATCAAGAAAGCTCAACTAGAAGTGCAAGCTAAATTTGAAGAAACCGGCAATATGCTTCATAATGTCAAGGTTGAACAACAAATGCTCATGCTTTCAACGCAGCTGCTTATAGTCACTAATAGCGTACAACGAATTCACTCCGCAATTATGGATGTACTTGTTGATAGCCACCATGACAAAATTAACCCTCTTTTGCTCACTCCTCAACAGCTCAATGATGAAATCAAGAAAATAAGGGGTCATTTGCCAGCACACCTTCAGTTACCAATTCATCAAAACAACTTACTCGAAGTATATAAGCTTATCAAGGTCAACGGGATCATTGCTCAAGACCACGTAATATTCAGCATCGATCTACCTCTTACTCAACCACAAGAGTTCCAGCAAATGCATATTACTCCAATCATCGCTACAATAAATAAAACACTTACAGTCGTCAAGACATCAACCAAATTTATCGCCATAACCTTACATAAGGACGAATTCTTCCCAATGACACAACATGAAGTTGACGCTTGTTTGGGTTTGAGCGATAACGATCTTCTTTGCCCAAATATACCAGCAACATATCAAGCAACACGTCATCCTATGGTCCATAAATGCGAATTAGATTTACTGAATGACCAACCCAAACCAAGATGTAATTTTCAACAACTGGAAGACACTACTATATGGCAGCATCTATACCATTCAAATCAATATATGTTCGCTACAACAGATACAATAAAATTGAATGCAGTATGCGGCAACGATATTCTACACATTACATTAGAAGGCAGCGGTTTAGTTACTTTGCGTCCAGAGTGCGTCATTAAAAATGATCTTATCACGATACAAGGTCGTCAACAAATTATAACTTCATTACAAACATCACCTACTCTCTTCATACCCGCAATTGGTTGGACGAAACAATACGCCAGTATGAACTTCAGCGCAAAGGAATTCAAACCCTCAATACATGAACTTGAAGAAATGCAACAAGAGTTAGCTGAAATTTTGAACGCCACACTCCCTGCTAACGAAATCGATCTTACTACACATGGACTAATTATCGGATACATAGCCGGTGCATTATTGTTAGTAACCATTGTCATTTTCATCTTCAAATATAAAAGGTTCAAAAATAATTTCAATCCAACTCCTCAACAACAAACTACCGAATGTTAAGAAGACCAACCGCCAGTTATCATAGACCTGTTACATACATGAAGATCGTCAACGAATTATCGACCACTGGTCAACATGGGGGAGCATGTTGACATTTATGTCAACACATTAGTTTTTATATTTATATTTTTTTTGTTTGTAAATTAAGTTAAATGAACCTTTATTTTTATTTTGTCCACAATTAATGCATTCTTGCTGATTCAACATAACTAAACATTTAAAATAAGTTAAATGAACCTTTATTTTTATTTTGTCCACAATTAATGCATTCTTGCTGATTCAACATAACTAAACATTTAAATTAAGTTAAATGAACCTTTATTTTTATTTTGTCCACAATTAATGCATTCTTGCTGATTCAACATATGTAACTAAACACCTTTTATTATTAAGTTAAATGAACTTGCATTCTTGCTTATTAATTAATTAATTTGTTTGTAACATATTTTATATTATTGCTTGTTATACACTATTTTACAAAATTAAAATGTATATAAGCAAGAAAATTTGTGCATCAGAATCAGAATAAAAATTGACACCCAATAGATCACGTCTTTTCATTTTTGATAGAATTAAGAATCACGGTTCAAGTGCCGGCGGTTCAATAGTAGTATCAAAACAACAAGAGTCACGGTTCAAGTGCCGGCGGCTCACAATAGTGTAAATACAACAAGTATTAACAGTTACAATAGTTGTATTTATGTTGTTTGTCTTATCTCTAGCTTAGAATAGTTATATTTAAGTTTATGGATTTATCATCTTTTATTACTATCTTAGTTATATTTGAATTTATGGATTTGTTATTACTATCTTAAAATAAGAGATGTTAACTCGCGCACATATTCTGCTACCCAGTATCAATAGAAGACAAAAATACAAATAAAACATGGTATAACTTATTTTCTTAAAAACTTTCTGAAATAAGTTATACAGCAGCAAGCTTTTGAAAATTGGAAAAAATCGTCCAAATAGCTTTAACCACTTTTTCACTCATTGCTCCAAAACAGTTTCGCGCGCACCAACTCCAGTACCCGAAGTCGATAGAGGACAAAAATACAAAGAAAACGTGTTATAAGTTATTTTCTGAAAAACTTTCTGAAATAAGTTATACAGCAGCGAACTTTTGGAAATTAGAATAAATAATTGAATAATTAATTCGGAAAAGAATTGATAAGACAAAAACAATTTTACGTAGAGTGTAAATAATTTTACGTAACGTGTAGCTCGCTTATTAAAAAAATGTCGGAAATGACAATCGGAAAATTTGGTTCCACAGCGTTGTGGCTTTTTAATTCAGATTTTTAATAAAAAATCCGTTAAAAATGAACGAAATTTTATGAAATTAAAAAACGCAATTTTTTTGTCAAAGGTTGTTTACATTTGTTCAAGCAGGTGTTTATGTTTTTTCTCAATTTTTCTATATACGCGTGAGCATGGTTTCTGAGCGTGTGGATGTAAAACGTGCTCTTTAAAAAAAATTATGAGAAAAAATGTACATTATTTAATGTGATTTTCACAGTAATTTCTTAATGTTTTTTAGATTAAACAATTGAATTTAAATCATCTAAGATGTTAAAATCAAATTTAACGGTTGTTACTATAATCATTTTAGTGATATATAAGCTAAATTCTTACTTAGTTAAAACCTCCTTATACACTTTTTTGCTAATAACTCTTAAACTATTTCTCGCGCACATAACCCACTACCCGAAATCGACAGAGGACAAAAATAGGAATCAAACTTGATATAACTTATTTTCTAAAAAACTTTCTGAAATAAGTTGTGCAGCAGCAAACTTTTGAAAATTATGAAAATACGTGAGAATAAATAAAATTAGTATTTCGGTTATTTCTCCAAAACGATTTCCAGCGCAACTACCCCACTACCCAGAATCGATAGGGGACATACGGAAAATACGAATTAAACGTGATGCAAGTTATTTTTCGAAGAACTTTCAGAAAAAATTTATTAAACAGCAAACTTTCGAAAATTACGAAAAAACCCCAGAATATATAAAATTAGTATTTTATTCATTACTCCAAAACGGTTTCGCGCGTACTTATCCCACTACCGAGAATGGATAAGGGAAAAAAAGCGAATAAAACATGGAACAAGTTATATTCCGAAAAACTTTCTGATTCATATTTTTGTCCTCTATTGATTGCAGCCACCGCGATATGTGCGCGCGAATTCGTTTTGGAGTAATGAACAAGATACTAATTTAATATATTTTAACGTGTTTTTTATAATTTTCCAAAGTATGCTATCCTACAACTTTTTCCAGAAAGTTTTTTAAAAAACAACCAAGACCACGTTTGATTCGTATTGTTGTCCTCTATCGATTGCATTTAGCGCGATATGTGCGAGCGAATTCGTTTCGAATTAACAAACAAAATACTAATTTAATATATTTTACCGTTTTTTTATAATTTTCCAAAGTTTGCTACCCTACAACTTTTTCCAGAAATTTATTTAGAAAACAGCTAAGACCGCCTTTGATTTGTATTTTTGTCTTCTATCTATTGCAGGTAGCGCGATATGTGCGCGCGAATTCGTTTTGGAGTAATGAACAAAATACTAATTTAATATATATTTAACGTATTTTTTATAAATTTCCAAAGTTTGCTATCCTACAACTTTTTCCAGAAAGTTCTTTAGAAAACAACCAAGACCATGTTTGATTCGTACTTTTTGTCTATCGATTGTGGGTAGTGCGATAAGTGCGCGCGGAATGGTTTTCGAAAAATGAACGAAAAACTAATTTTAAATATTTTACAATTTTTTCTTCTTATTTTTCAAACTTTGTTTCCCTATAACTTTTTTCAGAAAGTTTTTTAGAAAAAATTGGGGCCGCATTTGGTTCGTATTTTTAGTCTCTATCGATTGGCATTAGGCGTCTTAATGCACGGCTCTTAGTTTGGATTTTATAACAAAAAAAACCATTTCACTTAATGACAAAATGTCTTAGGTATAGCACATTTATTTCTAAAATGGCGATAGTGACAACCGAAAAATCAGATTCTACAAGCTTCAAGATTCTGAATTCAATTTTTTTATTTTACAATGCATTAAAATTTGTCAAATTGTAACCGCATTTAATTACGCTTATTTTCTGTCAAATTTTGTTTACATAAAAAAATAAATTTATTGAACAAATGCTAATCGAACAAAGTTCCACTCCTGCACTCGTACTTTTTTTGTATACCGCGCAAGTATTTCTTCCCAAATATTTTTTATAAGTGAATATTTTGTTAAACAAAAGTAAACAATTTTTTAAAATATTTTTCAAAGAATCATTTTCTTTAATAAATTTTGTTTTTTGTTTGATTTATTTTATATTTTAACTGCACTTCTTACGCACATACACTATTTTCACACAACGGCTTATTCACACATTCACTATTTTATGAAACATTTATTTAAAAAAATTTTTTAGACCTTAAAATTTTTTTACCATTTCTTGGTTTTTTTAATGGAGCGTCAACAAAATGTAAACAAAGCTTGATTTAGTTCTGAAAAGTTTGTAAAGCAAATTCGATCAATTGGGCTATTAATTTTACCTAGTATCCAATTTGCCTTGGTTTTGATATATAGAGTGTGACATTTAATTTCAGCGAAAATTAATGAATTCGCCAAAAAATGTTTAATTTTAAAATCGGATAAAATTTAATAAATAATTCAATTTTTTGAAAAATGGTGAATGTGCAAATAAACCATTGTGTGATAAGTAACAAGAGTGTGTGTGCCCAATTGCAATTAAATTATAAATTAGAACAAACAAAAAACAACATCTATTGAAAAAAAATTTTCTTTGAGAAACATTTAAAAAAATTGTTTATTTTTTATCACAATATGTATATGTATGTGTGGATGTATGTAGATTTATAAAAAATATTTAAAGAAATATTTTAGTGGTTCGCAAAATAAGAAGTGCGGAAGTGGAACTTTGTTCAATATGCCCAAAGGAAAAATGAAATAAAGTACAATTTGTTCAGTAAATTTAATTTTCTTCTCTGTTTTTTTATATTATTCATCACTGCTAACTGACACGAACACGAAAATTTACACAAACAAAAAACACGCGTTTTTTGCTTTTGTCCTAATGCGGTTACCGAGTATTCAATTTGCCTTGGAGTGTGACATTTAAATTCAGCGAAAATTAAAGATTTCGCCATCGCGACCAGTTAAGAAACCACCGAACAAGGCAAATTGAATACTAGGTAGTCGCATGAGAAAAAACAATAAAAACGAGTGTATTTTGTTTGTGTAAATTTACATAAAACTGTCAGTAAACATTGACGATAATATAAATAAACAGAGAAGAAAAAGGAATTTATTCAACAAATACTACTTCTATTAATTTTTCCTTCAGTGTCCTTAGGAATATCAAACATAGTTTCACTCCCATACTCGTACCTTTCTTGCAAACCCCACAAATATTTCTTCATAAATACTCAAATATTTTTTTAAATGTATATTTTTTGACAAAACTAAAAAAATTTTAATTTTTTTTTCCAAGGAAACATTTTTTAATTCATAAAAGTTGTTTTTTGTTTGTTTTGCACTTTTTGGGCACACACACTCTTTTAAGCAACGGTTTATTCTCACATTCACAATTTTTAACAAATTATATAAAATATTTTTTAAATTTAAAATTTTTCATTTCTTTAAACGGCGCGTCAACAATATGTAAACAAATTTTGACGTTGGTTATGAAAAATTTGTAAGCCGAATTCGATCACCTGAGCTATTAATTTTACCTAGTATTCAATTTGCTTTGCAACCGAAGGAATACTCCTTTTTGCAGACATAATTAAGTATTTTCGTCAAAATACACAATTAGAACCTTTTACGCTCAATTATACGGCAACGCTTCCTCATTTTCGTTTATTTTTTTTATCAAAAACATGGCGAAAAAATAGAGGTGAACGCACGGGCGAAAAAGCTCATCAGCTGTATACGTTGTAGTTGTCAAGGCGAATTGTTCTTGTTTATGAATATTGTCAAAAGTAAATGGTTTGTTAAACAAAATTTTAATGTTTTTTGATTTTTAATAAGAAATTAAATATTTGAATTCTTCAAAAAAATTTTACAAAAAAAAATCACATTTTTCTAAATTTTATAAAATTAGAAATGGAACGCGGAAGAAGTCTTGGGCACTGCAAGTCATAAACAGTTTTGTAGTTGCACAATTTAAGATTTCTTTAATGTCTCCCTACCCAAAGGACATTCATCGCTTTCGTCTTATCAATCCTAAATACAGTTCCAACCAAGGCGAATCAATTTATCAGGAGTTTGACAGTCGTTTATACCAGCAAAAAATACTGAATTCGCCTACGCTGCCACCTGGTAAATTGATTCGCCTTGGTTCCAACGAAACAAGTGGTTACATAGCGTTAGAATAGAATTCTTACGTGTTTCATAGCACAGATAACTAACGAGATCAGACACGAAAAATTCAGTGTACCAGATTCCAGCTATCGTTAGAGAGGGATAGAAATAGTACTTTCGTTTTTTATATTACTACCTCTTTCTGGTTATAGCTGGAATTTAGTTATATGTGTTTTTTTTTAAATAATATTGTGTAGTTTATAGAATCCGTCATACATTAAACTTTGACAAATTCAACTGACAAGTCAGTTAAAATACATGTTTTCTTATGAGCGTTGTCACAATCAATACGTGTCCGTCAACGGAAAGTACGAAAGTTGGTCAACTTTTAAAGTATGTTGAATACTTTGACAACTATCGACTACTTCTTCTTCTCTGTTTTCTTTCAACTCTTGCTGTGTTCAATTGCGTTTTGTAATTTTAATAAAACAATTTCGGTGGCAAACAATAAAATACAAATTTAACTAAAATAACAAGTGAATAAAATACAAATTAAATTAAAAAGTGAATAAAAATAGGGAGCAAACTTTGATTTAACATTCGTCAGCAAAGTATTCATTGTGCCAAACTTATCCGTCGTTACTTTGACTTTAGTTGAATTTGTCAAAGTACAGCGTGTTCTTTCCTAATATTTTTTAGGAAAGTCTTTAAATTAATTAAATTATAATTTTAAAACAAAGAAAGTATTTAGGGTGAAAAATTTTAACTCCGATTAAAACCACTTGAATAAAAAACACCACCATCCGATTTCAAGATTACTTTGCAAGTAAAAATATTTATTGTGCGTACTGATGCTTCAATATTTTTCAGCATAACAGTTACTTTTAACATTTACAACAAAAACTTAAAAGTAAGGTAAGTATTAGGGGTAAGTATTAGTTTTAGTATTATTTATTTTACTTTAATTAAATTCATTTATTATTATTATTATTATTATTATTATTATTATTATTATTATTTTTATTATTATTATTAATATCATACTGGCTCAACATTCCTGCCTCATTGAAGGAGCTGAGGTCTTCAATCATCAGGTAGAGGAGCCAATTTACATATTGGGCGTTTAAATACGCCGTTTCTGGTCTTGACCTCCGCCACCCTGACCTTGCCGTCGTCTCCTTCGTGGACGTTGACGACTCTCCAGGTCAGCCAGTGCTGTGGAGGGCAAATGTCTTCGTGGATTATCACCACTTGACCGACCTTGAGACTGGGCATCTCCTCCTACCACTTGCCTTTGCCCTGAAGTCCCAGGATATAGCCGCGAGAACAAGCAGGCCAGAATGTCTGCTTGAGACCGCAAAGCAGACGCCATCGTTCCATAATTTCGCCTCTTTGCCTGTCACGTCTTCTGCTGATTCTGGCGGCAGCGAACGCAGACCCTCGCCTATTAGTAGGTGCGCTGGAGTTAGCGCTTCCCCGTCGTTGGGGTCTGGAGACAGCAGTGCGATTGGCCGACTGTTGAGCATCGCCTCTACTTCCGCAAGCATTGCGCCCACGGCTCGCAGAAGTAGAAACTTCGCCTGCTTCACGGCTGCTTCCCACAGCCCTCTGAAGTGTGGCGCCCGAGGTGGTATGAAGCTGAACCCCGGACGACGCTGCGTATGATGCGACCACCTGTTGCAGCCCTTTCAGCACTCGGCTGGCTCCGACGAAGTTCGTCGCGTTGTCGCACCAAACTATTGTTGGCAGTCCTCTCCTGGCAGCGAACCTTTTAAAAGATAAAGGAAAAGAATCAGTAGACAGGTCAGACACTAATTCTAAATGAACCGCCTTAGAAGTGTAACACACGAAAACCGCTATATACATTTTAATTGGTGGTCTACCACGTATTCTCAATGACACGTTAACGGGACCACAGAAGTCTACGCCGACCGTTAAAAATGGTCGGGTAGCTCTCACTCTACTTATGGGTAAATTGCCCATTATTTGGGTTTATAACGGAAGCAACGAACACACTGGCGAACTATTCTTCTGCACTCTTCTTTCGCATTAATAAGCCATATATTCTGCCGCGAAAGAGCTACAAGTGCTTTTGTGCTAGCATGACAATTTTCAAAATGAAGATTCCACAAATACAGTGTGACAAAGGTATTATACTTTAAGTTTGCATTAAGAAATCTCCCACCTGTCCTTAAAAGTGAAAATGTTCGTTTCTCTTCTGTGAAAGTATGAACAAATGGTGTTAATCTTTGAATGTTTGATGGCAAGACAAGAGATTTTTGCAATTTCGATATCTCTTTAGAAAAGTAATCTGGATTGTCTCTACAAGCCGAAAGAATGACCATTTAAATTTGATTGCAGTAGGTCTAGATCCCTTGTCTATTTTTCGTTTTCTCAAAACGTCAACAAATCTAAGTACAAAAGACGTTACTCGTAGTAGCTTTTTATAAGATGAATATTTTTTTTTAAGATCCAATAGGCAATTATGGGGATCCTCTACTGCAATAAGTACATTCATTTTTCTTTTTTCCAATAATTCCTGGTTCTCTGTTAACTCAAAGTGTACGTTAACAGGCCAGTAGGAACTTTCGCTTAGTAAAAACGAAGGTCCATCAAACCAAATCGAATTTTTTAATTCTTCAACATCGCATCCTCTTGAAACAATATCAGCTGGATTTTGCTTGGTGGGAACATGGCGCCACGAAACGTGGTCTGACCATTCTTGAATCTCAGCCACTCGATTTGAAACAAAAGTGGATAGCGAGGATGGATACGTTTTAATACAATACAGTGTAACTTCCGAATCAGTCCAGAAATTAACACATTCGATTTCAAATCATTAACTTAATTCGATTCCACAACTTAGCTAATAGGTGTGCAACACATAGCTCAAGTCTCGGAAGAGACTTGGTCTTAAGAGGAGCAACTTTAGATTTCGCCGTAAGTAGTCTCGAAACAATTCTGTTTGATTCGGAGCTTCGAATGTATATGCAACAACCATATGCTCGAATTGAGGAATCAGCAAATCCGTGAATTTGAATTTTTGATTTGAAATTTTCATATGAAGTATTTAGTCTCATGGGAATTGATTCATCCCAGTCAAGTTTTTGAATCTAAAGTTCTTGTAATAACATTTTGGATTTTGTTACTATAGGGCATAAAAGTCCGAGAGGATCAAATAACCGCGAAAAAATTGACAATATGTTTCTTTTAGTAGCTTTTAATTCTTGAAAATTATTTTCCAAACGAAACTTAAATGAATCGTTCTTCGGAATCCAATGTATGCCAAGAGCTTTTGCTGAATCGGAATCGCTATGTATAGTTTTTCATTCTGTATTGAACTCATAAATTCAAATAGTGTTTAAACGAAACACTTTTAAGGAATCAGATGGACTTTCTCGCCAAAGGACTAATTGAAAATTTCTGTCATTTTCTGCAGTGATTGCATATTTATAAAATCGAAAACAGATTAATGTAGAATATAATTCTTCCTGAATCGTCGGACCAACCATTAGCAAATTGTTAAGCGATACACGCGAAGAAGTTCTACATGAAGCATCAAAAACTACTCGAAGTTTTGTAGTTGTACTCTGAGGTCGCAAAACACATTGATGTTGAATAACATAGTGAGGAAAATCTGGCATATTATTCAAAAGTGACATATGACCTTAATCGAAATACTATTTTATAAAATCATGATACATCTGCCTCATGATGTCATCTTTGGAAAGTCTTCGTTCCAAAGAGAGAAATCGCCTTTTGGCAGTTTCAAAAGATAAACCAAGCAATTTTGTATCAGATTTGAAAGGCAGTGAGACTTCAAATCGTCCTGACATTAAGCGTCGTACTGAATTTCTAAATTTGTCCTCACATTGTTGCTGTTCATCAGAATATATTTTTGTTAACTCATTTGGAAGATCTTCTAATTCCCAGAATTTCCTGACTATTGAATCAACATTGCTCTCGTTTTCTACAACAGTACTTAAATGAAAGACGTTGTTATTAGTCGAGCCCAATATGGTATTTTCCAGTTACAATCCAACCAAGCGTCTTTTGAAAAATTGGCAGGCTCGGACCAGACTTTATTTGACCAACACACATCAATTCAAAGAAAATTTCAGCGCCAATCAATAAATCAATTTTTTGTGGCCTACGAAAACAAGGATCAGCTAATTCTATATTCTTAGGAATATTTAAGCTAGTTATATTTATTCTTGATCAGGTTGCAAATTAGTTATATGACTCAATACCCAAAACTTTGAAGTAAAGTTAGTAGAGTTAAACCTCGACGTGACAGTTAAATTCACACAAGATTTAGAAACCGAATTTGTTTCACTTATACCATGTAGACTTAATCTGCCTCCTTCTTTTTTCAGTCTTAGTAGCTGCGCAAGTTCCTCAGTTATCAAGTTTGCTTGAGAACCGGAATCTAAAAGTGCTCTGGCCAGTATATATTTGCCAGAATTACTTCTCACTTTCACAACATCTGTGGCAAGAATAATTCTTTCATCCGATGATGAATAGTTAACAGACGCGTGTGAAGTAGATGGCTGTTCAGCATAATTATTCGAATTATTAGAACTACTAGAACTTGCATTAAATTTGTGCAATAGTGAATTGTGAGAAGCACTACATATTCTGCACTTAGAAGATTGACATCTTGCTACTGTATGACCATTTCTCAAAAAATTAATATATGCTGGCACAGATTTCATGAAATCAAATCTTTTGGTTAGGGGCTCAGCAGTAAAAGAAGGGCAATTATTTATTATATGCTGATTTGATCTGCAAAAGAAGCACTTATCAGCAGATGGCTTTGATTTTGTACAATTTAATGTTTTGTAATTTTTCCTTATAGAATTTTCAGTTTTATTAGTATTATTATTACTATTAAACCTCGGTCTTGAACTAGAAGATTCGTCAGCAGAAATATGCTGGTACCGTTTGTTCAAGGCGGCTTCGCAGTCTGACCACAAAGGGAGCTTTTCGAAATCAAGCTTTTTTTCCCACTTTGATCTGGTCACTGGATCTATTTTTGACATCACTTAATGTATTAATATGGCATTCGTTATCTTCTTATCGTCACCTATTGACAACAGCGAATCGTAAATAATAGAAACCGTATCAATCATGCTTCGCAAAGCAGAAGCCGAAGGTTTTGCAATATTATCAAAAAATATTAGGCATTATTTGTCGTAAACCTTCTTTAAGCTGGCTAATGCTTTGGAATAATTTTCTTCTGAAATCTGAAAAGCTTTCATAGTACCTAAAGCTGAGTCAGACAAGCATGATACTAAATGATTAAACTTTTCAATATCTGTCAACGTTTGATCATTGTGGACTAAGTTCTCAAATAAGCTCATAAAATTCGTATAATCAGAATATTTTCCATTAAATTTGGAGAGCTTCATATTTGGGAGTCTTGACTGATGTGTCTGTGCACTGAAAGAGATTTAAGGCAAGTTTGGCTGCCTGAAATCTGAGTAGACTCAAAAACATTGATTTTGTTGTCACTCAAATGTCCTTAAGCTCAGCTCTATCGTCATTATCGGGATCTAAATTATCAACCTCTGACTGAAGCTTCATTGCTTGGTCAATTTAAGATTTTAAAATGTCCAAGCGACATTCTAATTAATTTCTCCAAAGTTTCCGATCTGGAAGGAGAATCTTGATGTTTTCTACTAGGCATTATATAACTTCTACCTTACCTTATTCCTTAAAACAAATTTTAAATTTACCAAAATAATTTATTGGCCGAATTATATTCCAAATTAGAAATTTAAAATGTTTTCGATTACAAGCTTTATAAAATATTATTTTCTCGTCGGATACACGATATCCGGATTCTTTACAGTTTTTAGATCTATTTTTATTTTGCAACAAAATAGTAAATTTTAATCAGAAATTAAAAGTAAAATATTTAATTTTTGCCTAAAACCACTTTAAACAGTCTTTGGTATAATCAAAATGTTTATCTAATCAAGTAAAATCGTTTATTCATTAATTTTCTAACCATTATAAAATATAATCTGCTGGTGTGAACACGCAAGCAAATTTGCATTATAAAATGTAGAATATTAATTTTCGAAGCTAGTGTGAACACACAAACAAATTGATATTTTAAAACTGTATGAAAATTAACTTTTCGATGCTAGTGTGAACGCACCACGCTATTATTAGCTAAGAGTAAATAATAATACAAGTGGTATAGGAACATTTGGAATGAAATAATAGTTTAATAAAAACGAATGTAAGAGTAAAAGAAAATGTAAATATTGTATTAATTAATTTATTTAAAATAAATAAAATTAACACTCGCGAATATTTTCGTTCATTTTTTAAAGCAATAAAAATTATTTTGATAATATTGCAATACCGACGGCAATTAAAGAATATTAATTTATCTCTAAATAATAAGGAGAATAAATTATATATGTATGTTTTTATATTAACAAAATGATTAACACTCGCGTTAAGTTTCACTTTTAAGGGTGGATTTTGTTCAAATATAACAAATAAATAAATTGTTTCACAATTATTTAAGTGTAAAAAATATATTTTGTGTTCGACTTGCAAAGCGAAATTATATTTGAAAAATTTACAAAAATCTCTTAAATTTGAATAATTTACAAAATTAAGGTTATAACACAATAATTTTTTACACTTATTACCTGTTGACTAGAATTGGAATTACTTCCCTGGTTACGCTCGGATCTACAGATGATACAGCGACAACGGGGCATCTGGATTAACATCTATGGATGAGGATGAAGATGAACTGGTTGTTTTTGTTCTTATTTTATATTTGTTTTGTTAGAAACAGTTTAGTTTGTGTTTGTGTTCTGTGTTATTTGGTTTTTGATTATTTAACAACCTTTTATATTTTTATGTTTAATCACTGTTTTTTGTTTTTTGTATTTACTTGTGTATGTGTGTATGTATCTTTCGCAATGTTTATTATATTTATTTATTGTTTTATTTTTTAAGTTTTAATTAAATTATAAAACTTTGTTTTTATAAAAATGAAATAGTTTATCACTTTTTATTGTTAGTTTTATTTTTCACTTGTCCCTGCTTGGGCGCCAAAATGATCTTTTCTAATATTTTTTAGGAAAGTCTTTAAATTAATTAAATTATAATTTAAAAATAAAGAAAGTATTTAGGACACTTGGGTGAAAAATTTTAACTCCGATTAAAACCACTTAAATAAAAAACACCAATATTCGATTTCAAGATTACTTTGTAAGTAAAAATATTTATTGTGTATACTGATGCTTCAATATTTTTCAGAATAACAGTTACTTTTAACATTTACAATAAAAACTTAAAAGTAAGGTAAGAATTAGGGGTAAGTATTAGTTTTAGTATTATTTATTTTAGTTTTATTAAGATTATTTATAATTATTATCATTATTATTATTATTATCATACTGGCTCAACACAGCGTATGACGGATTCTATGTGCCCCGGCCTTAAGTATAAAACACCGAGTATAGTATAAAACAATTTACTTTTAAACAAATGAAATGTATCAAATCTGAAGAAAATCCACTGGAGGCAGCAGCTCCAACAAATCAAGCGATACTTTTGAAAAATATGTTATCAACTGAAGAAGTTACAAAGCCAGAAATAAATCCTAACAAAACATCAATTATATTGTTTCCTGGCCAAGGAACACAATATGTTGGAATGACCAGTGGACTTATGCGTTTCCTTGAAGATAGAAGAATATTTGAAATGGCCAATTCTATTAATTAAAAATTGTGCTTAATATGCTCAACCGACGGTGGTGGTATCTTCTTTGTCCTACCGTTTAATAAGAGTCTTAAACTGGTGCAAATTCGAGCCAGTGCCGTGCAAATGGGTTGTGATAAAGCATCTGGTACTATAGCCATGGTTTTATATGCTCCGGATATAGAAATTGGTGATGCCTGTGCAAAGGACCTAAATGATGTATTGACATTGTGGTGTAAGCAACTATATGTATCCACATTGTAAAGTTATTGCCGGCAAAAAAAATGACGCATTAAAAGTTTGTCTATGAATGGTGCTTTTAATCAATCGATTAATCCATTTTTGGAGTTCACATACCGTACGTCCTTTATTATTATAAACAAATATCACTTTAGTTATCTGATTCTTTAAAAAGGTTATGCGACTTCTATATTGGATAATGCCAAGTGTTTATAAACCATACGCGCAAGAAAACCATCGATTTGTATAATGTTAAATTGGCCACTGAAGTAGTATTGGATAAGGCTTTCACCTACCCGCCACAAAGGCATATAAGAGTAAAAACACTAATCAAATACTCGTGATAATAAACTTAGTTTTCTTTAAAAGGTTATACCCAAATTAGCCGAAGAACGCAACGCAATGTGCAAGTAGCAACTTAAGAAGTCATTTATTTTTTTAATACTGAACCGAATTAAATTAGATAAAGACGGTGCACTAAAGCTCGACAATATCTACAAATATGTGAAATAATAAACAAAATGGGTTGACAAACAGAGGAGAAAAATTATCCCGAAGTTTTGTCTTTGCCTATTTATATAGCAAGTTTTTTTTAATAATATTGCACAAAAATAGTAAATAAATACAATAAAGCAATTGATTAAAAAAAAAACTCTTGTAATAATTTATTTTATATTTTATTGTTAAAATTAATTAAATTAATGAAATTGGCATGCATACATGTCAATAAGATGTATTAAAGTTGAAAGCAGATTTTATTCTTTTAAATATATTAAAATCAGTTACTTCTCGGAGTTAAAAAAACTTCAAAAGTAAAAAAATTGATTAAATAAATATCTATGATTATTTTCTTTGCAGAGCCAATATGATATCACAGCCTAAACCCATAATTTGAAAGTATTCTGAACCACTATCTTGCAAGCGAAACAAGCATTCCTGTAAAATAATTTTATTATTAATAAAAACTAAATATTTTTGTGCAACATAACTTACTCCGAGTTTATAAAATATGCGAGCCCTCTGCATGTTTATCAAAAAGTGAAATCTTATTGTATACTCATCAAATTGATCCAGCATTTGGCCAATATGTACTATAAGCCTCATAGCCAGTGTCAGGCACACAGTCTTCCAATTTGGTGTAAATAGTGTATCGATATTCTTATATGAAACAAAATATTTTACGACGTTTTTCATCGTTCTTCTGAAAGCCGGCCTCATCGAGAATGATAATTTGGAATGGGGTATAAGGACGACCCGCTAATCTTGTGCCACTCACAGTTCTTTTTTTCGATCTTACCGCATTCATGACACTTTCATCAGAAGCATTTAATTCTAAAATTCTTTTGCGATACATGTCACCAAAAATTTGTCTAGCTGCTGCAAGAATGACACTTGTTTTCCCTGTACCTTGTGGTTCATAAAGCAACATATTAGGCAAATCTGCACATTTACTCAAAACAGCGACAGTGTTCCTAGCACAATCTTGTTCATTTTCTATTTGTCTCGTAAATGTATTCTTATAGAAAAATCGTTCAGGAGTCCTTTCAAGTTCATAACATTTTCTCTTGAGTTCCTTTCAAGTTTCGTATGCTGCTATAGAAAGAGAAAAACTCACTTGTAGAAAAGTAACAATACACAAGCCATATAAGGAGAATTCTGAATGTCGAATAAGAACATAATTGATCCCATTAGCTCGTTTATAAATTTGATATTTATCCGCACATAAATAGAATAAAGGCTTTCAAGTAGGTGGGTGAGCACCGCATAAAGATTAAAATCGTTTTTAGTTTCTTTTTTGTTTCCGGTACTATTTCATCTTGCTCTTCAATATATTTTTCCACTTTTTTTAAGACTTTTATGCAAGCCATACATGTTGCGACCTGTTGTAAAACTTTGCTAGTAATCAAGCTCGGTGTTTTGTCTACAAATTATACAACTTGCGTACAATCTCGTAGCACAACTTCATTTTATATAGAATCCATTACAGTAAAGATGTTTTCCGATATTGTTGCGTATGTTGTAATCGATGAAGTGTTTGACCAAGAAGAAAAATAATGCAAACAAAAGTTAAGAAAGAACTGAGAGTGATCAAAAAAGAAAAAATATTCTAACAACAAATTTTTAAAAACCTTGAAGGAAAGTGAACGAAAAGATTACAAGAATTATATGCGTATGACAGACGACATATTTAATGACCTTTTGTCAAAAGTTTCAAATTATATTAAAAAAGAAGATACAATAATAAGAAATGCATCACCCATTGTACAATCATCTTTAACTTTTTGTATACACTTAATAATTTATTGTAGCTTTTATTGCGAATGTTTTTATTTTTATAATATAAATTTCTGCAGTTCCACAATTAAGGCATGCACTCCTAAAAATCTATGAATGCACTCATTTCATCTGAATCCTCCATCCTTATTCATACATTAATTTTCTTTGAATGTATTTTGCTATGTTGCCACTACGAAAATGAAAACTTAAATAAAATAATATTGTGCGACATGTCCACTAACGTTGCGACCGAGTTGTACAACTTGCCAAAACTAGATTTTGTAGCAACAAATTCCCTGTTGTTTTTTGTGTTGTTGCATTGTTGAAGCCGTGCAATCACCTGTATTAATTCGCCTTGAACCTTACGATTCGTCAGCTGTAAGAATTTGTCAATTTATTATTGACAGTTGTGAACTACGTAAACAACTAATTTACATAGCCTCAAATTTTGGCTGTTCAACATCAACAATAAAGTTATTAGAGGTAAAAAATAAGACTTTAACTTAACAAATTTTAATAAAATAGAAAATATTCCTGGAAACATCGGAAAAAAGTACATAAAAAGCTTTTAGTTATTCACGAAACGAATAAGGGTTTCACAGATCTAAAGCAAATTGGACAAATTTTAGATGATAGCGCAAATAATAAAAATAAAAATTTGGATTGTTCATCAAAAAGAGGTATTAAATTTCAAATACGCTCCTTTAAATTCCGTTGATGTGAAAGGTTCTTTTTCAATGTATAAAAATGTTTATCGTTCAAAAAGACAAAAATTTTTATTTGAGTATCAAAGCGAACAATTTGTTATACACTGCAATAATAGTTTTAATCAATAAAATTAATATTGCAAAAACAAAGATAAAGATTTTCAACCATACATTTTTGTGCTAACAGTAAATTAATACAAGTATAAAAAATAATCAACAAATATAAAATTGCTGAAATTCCTTTGTTTATGTTGTAAGCTAAACATGATAATCTGGCGTCATTCGGTTATTGTAAAAGATCACATTTTTTTTTACTCCTTTTGTATGTCCCTTAATATGTACCTAAGTACTTCTGAATAAAACCTAAAACGTATAACACGTCTTTTGCTCGGCGAAGATTACAAGTAAGTCCCAACAAAGGTTATAAATAAAAGAAAAACTTAAAACACCAAAAAAAAAAAAATGGTAGTGAAAATTTGAGTGTGTCACACCAAATAGAAAAACTTGGTGAAGACAATTATAGTGTGTGGTGTATGTCTATGCGTAGCGTACTTATTACTACAGACTTGTGGAATGTCGTATGCGGTAAATATGTGATTCTTGAAAAATCTACAAGTGAAGAAGCGGAAAAATAGTCTTCAGTAGATCAAAAGGCTCTAGCCCTCACAACTGCAATACCTAAAGGCGTGCAAAACTTCTTCAGAAGCTTGGAAAAAATTACGTGATGTACATTTGTCTGTCGGGCCAGTTCGCAAAGTTCAACTTTATCAAAAACTTTTACGCCTCAACATGAAACAGCATGAAAGTGTGGCTCAATATGTGAATTCTTTTACTGAAATTATAGAAAAGTTGGCAGAACTTGACATTACAATAATTGATGAGTTGAAAATAATCATGCTGTTGTCTAGTTTGCCAGACTTGTTTGAACATTTTGTTGTTTCTGGTCTTGACCTCCGCCACCCTGACCTTGCCGTCGTCTCCTTCGTGGACGTTGACGACTCTCCAGGTCAGCCAGTGCTGTGGAGGGCAAATGTCTTCGTGGATTATCACCACTTGACCGACCTTGAGACTGGGCATCTCCTCCCACCACTTGCCTTTGCCCTGAAGTCCCAGGATATAGCCGCGAGAACAAGCAGGCCAGAATGTCTGCTTGAGACCGCAAAGCAGACGCCATCGTTCCATAATTTCGCCTCTTTGCCTGTCACGTCTTCTGCTGATTCTGGCGGCAGCGAACGCAGACCCTCGCCTATTAGTAGGTGCGCTGGAGTTAGCGCTTCCCCGTCGTTGGGGTCTGGAGACAGCAGTGCGATTGGCCGACTGTTGAGCATCGCCTCTACTTCCGCAAGCATTGCGCCCACGGCTCGCAGAAGTAGAAACTTCGCCTGCTTCACGGCTGCTTCCCACAGCCCTCTGAAGTGTGGCGCCCGAGGTGGTATGAAGCTGAACCCCGGACGACGCTGCGTATGATGCGACCACCTGTTGCAGCCCTTTCAGCACTCGGCTGGCTCCGACGAAGTTCGTCGCGTTGTCGCACCAAACTATTGTTGGCAGTCCTCTCCTGGCAGCGAACCTTTTAAAAGATAAAGGAAAAGAATCAGTAGACAGGTCAGACACTAATTCTAAATGAACCGCCTTAGAAGTGTAACACACGAAAACCGCTATATACATTTTAATTGGTGGTCTACCACGTATTCTCAATGACACGTTAACGGGACCACAGAAGTCTACGCCGACCGTTAAAAATGGTCGGGTAGCTCTCACTCTACTTATGGGTAAATTGCCCATTATTTGGGTTTATAACGGAAGCAACGAACACACTGGCGAACTATTCTTCTGCACTCTTCTTTCGCATTAATAAGCCATATATTCTGCCGCGAAAGAGCTACAAGTGCTTTTGTGCTAGCATGACAATTTTCAAAATGAAGATTCCACAAATACAGTGTGACAAAGGTATTATACTTTAAGTTTGCATTAAGAAATCTCCCACCTGTCCTTAAAAGTGAAAATGTTCGTTTCTCTTCTGTGAAAGTATGAACAAATGGTGTTAATCTTTGAATGTTTGATGGCAAGACAAGAGATTTTTGCAATTTCGATATCTCTTTAGAAAAGTAATCTGGATTGTCTCTACAAGCCGAAAGAATGACCATTTAAATTTGATTGCAGTAGGTCTAGATCCCTTGTCTATTTTTCCTTTTCTCAAAACGTCAACAAATCTAAGTACAAAAGACGTTACTCGTAGTAGCTTTTTATAAGATGAATATTTTTTTTTAAGATCCAATAGGCAATTATGGGGATCCTCTACTGCAATAAGTACATTCATTTTTCTTTTTTCCAATAATTCCTGGTTCTCTGTTAACTCAAAGTGTACGTTAACAGGCCAGTAGGAACTTTCGCTTAGTAAAAACGAAGGTCCATCAAACCAAATCGAATTTTTTAATTCTTCAACATCGCATCCTCTTGAAACAATATCAGCTGGATTTTGCTTGGTGGGAACATGGCGCCACGAAACGTGGTCTGACCATTCTTGAATCTCAGCCACTCGATTTGAAACAAAAGTGGATAGCGAGGATGGATACGTTTTAATACAATACAGTGTAACTTCCGAATCAGTCCAGAAATTAACACATTCGATTTCAAATCATTAACTTAATTCGATTCCACAACTTAGCTAATAGGTGTGCAACACATAGCTCAAGTCTCGGAAGAGACTTGGTCTTAAGAGGAGCAACTTTAGATTTCGCCGTAAGTAGTCTCGAAACAATTCTGTTTGATTCGGAGCTTCGAATGTATATGCAACAACCATATGCTCGAATTGAGGCATCAGCAAATCCGTGAATTTGAATTTTTGATTTGAAATTTTCCTATGAAGTATTTAGTCTCATGGGAATTGATTCATCCCAGTCAAGTTTTTGAATCTAAAGTTCTTGTAATAACATTTTGGATTTTGTTACTATAGGGCATAAAAGTCCGAGAGGATCAAATAACCGCGAAAAAATTGACAATATGTTTCTTTTAGTAGCTTTTAATTCTTGAAAATTATTTTCCAAACGAAACTTAAATGAATCGTTCTTCGGAATCCAATGTATGCCAAGAGCTTTTGCTGAATCGGAATCGCTATGTATAGTTTTTCATTCTGTATTGAACTCATAAATTCAAATAGTGTTTAAACGAAACACTTTTAAGGAATCAGATGGACTTTCTCGCCAAAGGACTAATTGAAAATTTCTGTCATTTTCTGCAGTGATTGCATATTTATAAAATCGAAAACAGATTAATGTAGAATATAATTCTTCCTGAATCGTCGGACCAACCATTAGCAAATTGTTAAGCGATACACGCGAAGAAGTTCTACATGAAGCATCAAAAACTACTCGAAGTTTTGTAGTTGTACTCTGAGGTCGCAAAACACATTGATGTTGAATAACATAGTGAGGAAAATCTGGCATATTATTCAAAAGTGACATATGACCTTAATCGAAATACTATTTTATAAAATCATGATACATCTGCCTCATGATGTCATCTTTGGAAAGTCTTCGTTCCAAAGAGAGAAATCGCCTTTTGGCAGTTTCAAAAGATAAACCAAGCAATTTTGTATCAGATTTGAAAGGCAGTGAGACTTCAAATCGTCCTGACATTAAGCGTCGTACTGAATTTCTAAATTTGTCCTCACATTGTTGCTGTTCATCAGAATATATTTTTGTTAACTCATTTGGAAGATCTTCTAATTCCCAGAATTTCCTGACTATTGAATCAACATTGCTCTCGTTTTCTACAACAGTAATTAAATGAAAGACGTTGTTATTAGTTGAGCCCAATATGGTATTTTCCAGTTACAATCCAACCAAGCGTCTTTTGAAAAATTGGCAGGCTCGGACCAGACTTTATTTGACCAACACACATCAATTCAAAGAAAATTTCAGCGCCAATCAATAAATCAATTTTTTGTGGCCTACGAAAACAAGGATCAGCTAATTCTATATTCTTAGGAATATTTAAGCTAGTTATATTTATTCTTGATCAGGTTGCAAATTAGTTATATGACTCAATACCCAAAACTTTGAAGTAAAGTTAGTAGAGTTAAACCTCGACGTGACAGTTAAATTCACACAAGATTTAGAAACCGAATTTGTTTCACTTATACCATGTAGACTTAATCTGCCTCCTTCTTTTTTCAGTCTTAGTAGCTGCGCAAGTTCCTCAGTTATCAAGTTTGCTTGAGAACCGGAATCTAAAAGTGCTCTGGCCAGTATATATTTGCCAGAATTACTTCTCACTTTCACAACATCTGTGGCAAGAATAATTCTTTCATCCGATGATGAATAGTTAACAGACGCGTGTGAAGTAGATGGCTGTTCAGCATAATTATTCGAATTATTAGAACTACTAGAACTTGCATTAAATTTGTGCAATAGTGAATTGTGAGAAGCACTACATATTCTGCACTTAGAAGATTGACATCTTGCTACTGTATGACCATTTCTCAAAAAATTAATATATGCTGGCACAGATTTCATGAAATCAAATCTTTTGGTTAGGGGCTCAGCAGTAAAAGAAGGGCAATTATTTATTATATGCTGATTTGATCTGCAAAAGAAGCACTTATCAGCAGATGGCTTTGATTTTGTACAATTTAATGTTTTGTAATTTTTCCTTATAGAATTTTCAGTTTTATTAGTATTATTATTACTATTAAACCTCGGTCTTGAACTAGAAGATTCGTCAGCAGAAATATGCTGGTACCGTTTGTTCAAGGCGGCTTCGCAGTCTGACCACAAAGGGAGCTTTTCGAAATCAAGCTTTTTTTCCCACTTTGATCTGGTCACTGGATCTATTTTTGACATCACTTAATGTATTAATATGGCATTCGTTATCTTCTTATCGTCACCTATTGACAACAGCGAATCGTAAATAATAGAAACCGTATCAATCATGCTTCGCAAAGCAGAAGCCGAAGGTTTTGCAATATTATCAAAAAATATTAGGCATTATTTGTCGTAAACCTTCTTTAAGCTGGCTAATGCTTTGGAATAATTTTCTTCTGAAATCTGAAAAGCTTTCATAGTACCTAAAGCTGAGTCAGACAAGCATGATACTAAATGATTAAACTTTTCAATATCTGTCAACGTTTGATCATTGTGGACTAAGTTCTCAAATAAGCTCATAAAATTCGTATAATCAGAATATTTTCCATTAAATTTGGAGAGCTTCATATTTGGGAGTCTTGACTGATGTGTCTGTGCACTGAAAGAGATTTAAGGCAAGTTTGGCTGCCTGAAATCTGAGTAGACTCAAAAACATTGATTTTGTTGTCACTCAAATGTCCTTAAGCTCAGCTCTATCGTCATTATCGGGATCTAAATTATCAACCTCTGACTGAAGCTTCATTGCTTGGTCAATTTAAGATTTTAAAATGTCCAAGCGACATTCTAATTAATTTCTCCAAAGTTTCCGATCTGGAAGGAGAATCTTGATGTTTTCTACTAGGCATTATATAACTTCTACCTTACCTTATTCCTTAAAACAAATTTTAAATTTACCAAAATAATTTATTGGCCGAATTATATTCCAAATTAGAAATTTAAAATGTTTTCGATTACAAGCTTTATAAAATATTATTTTCTCGTCGGATACACGATATCCGGATTCTTTACAGTTTTTAGATCTATTTTTATTTTGCAACAAAATAGTAAATTTTAAACAGAAATTAAAAGTAAAATATTTAATTTTTGCCTAAAACCACTTTAAACAGTCTTTGGTATAATCAAAATGTTTATCTAATCAAGTAAAATCGTTTATTCATTAATTTTCTAACCATTATAAAATATAATCTGCTGGTGTGAACACGCAAGCAAATTTGCATTATAAAATGTAGAATATTAATTTTCGAAGCTAGTGTGAACACACAAACAAATTGATATTTTAAAACTGTATGAAAATTAACTTTTCGATGCTAGTGTGAACGCACCACGCTATTATTAGCTAAGAGTAAATAATAATACAAGTGGTATAGGAACATTTGGAATGAAATAATAGTTTAATAAAAACGAATGTAAGAGTAAAAGAAAATGTAAATATTGTATTAATTAATTTATTTAAAATAAATAAAATTAACACTCGCGAATATTTTCGTGCATTTTTTAAAGCAATAAAAATTATTTTGATAATATTGCAATACCGACGGCAATTAAAGAATATTAATTTATCTCTAAATAATAAGGAGAATAAATTATATATGTATGTTTTTATATTAACAAAATGATTAACACTCGCGTTAAGTTTCACTTTTAAGGGTGGATTTTGTTCAAATATAACAAATAAATAAATTGTTTCACAATTATTTAAGTGTAAAAAATATATTTTGTGTTCGACTTGCAAAGCGAAATTATATTTGAAAAATTTACAAAAATCTCTTAAATTTGAATAATTTACAAAATTAAGGTTATAACACAATAATTTTTTACACTTATTACCTGTTGACTAGAATTGGAATTACTTCCCTGGTTACGCTCGGATCTACAGATGATACAGCGACAACGGGGCATCTGGATTAACATCTATGGATGAGGATGAAGATGAACTGGTTGTTTTTGTTCTTATTTTATATTTGTTTTGTTAGAAACAGTTTAGTTTGTGTTTGTGTTCTGTGTTATTTGGTTTTTGATTATTTAACGACCTTTTATATTTTTATGTTTAATCACTGTTTTTTGTTTTTTGTATTTACTTGTGTATGTGTGTATGTATCTTTCGCAATGTTTATTATATTTATTTATTGTTTTATTTTTTAAGTTTTAATTAAATTATAAAACTTTGTTTTTATAAAAATGAAATAGTTTATCACTTTTTATTGTTAGTTTTATTTTTCACTTGTCCCTGCTTGGGCGCCAAAATGATCTTTTCTAATATTTTTTAGGAAAGTCTTTAAATTAATTAAATTATAATTTAAAAATAAAGAAAGTATTTAGGACACTTGGGTGAAAAATTTTAACTCCGATTAAAACCACTTAAATAAAAAACACCAATATTCGATTTCAAGATTACTTTGTAAGTAAAAATATTTATTGTGTATACTGATGCTTCAATATTTTTCAGAATAACAGTTACTTTTAACATTTACAATAAAAACTTAAAAGTAAGGTAAGAATTAGGGGTAAGTATTAGTTTTAGTATTATTTATTTTAGTTTTATTAAGATTATTTATAATTATTATCATTATTATTATTATTATCATACTGGCTCAACACAGCGTATGACGGATTCTATGTGCCCCGGCCTTAAGTATAAAACACCGAGTATAGTATAAAACAATTTACTTTTAAACAAATGAAATGTATCAAATCTGAAGAAAATCCACTGGAGGCAGCAGCTCCAACAAATCAAGCGATACTTTTGAAAAATATGTTATCAACTGAAGAAGTTACAAAGCCAGAAATAAATCCTAACAAAACATCAATTATATTGTTTCCTGGCCAAGGAACACAATATGTTGGAATGACCAGTGGACTTATGCGTTTCCTTGAAGATAGAAGAATATTTGAAATGGCCAATTCTATTAATTAAAAATTGTGCTTAATATGCTCAACCGACGGTGGTGGTATCTTCTTTGTCCTACCGTTTAATAAGAGTCTTAAACTGGTGCAAATTCGAGCCAGTGCCGTGCAAATGGGTTGTGATAAAGCATCTGGTACTATAGCCATGGTTTTATATGCTCCGGATATAGAAATTGGTGATGCCTGTGCAAAGGACCTAAATGATGTATTGACATTGTGGTGTAAGCAACTATATGTATCCACATTGTAAAGTTATTGCCGGCAAAAAAAATGACGCATTAAAAGTTTGTCTATGAATGGTGCTTTTAATCAATCGATTAATCCATTTTTGGAGTTCACATACCGTACGTCCTTTATTATTATAAACAAATATCACTTTAGTTATCTGATTCTTTAAAAAGGTTATGCGACTTCTATATTGGATAATGCCAAGTGTTTATAAACCATACGCGCAAGAAAACCATCGATTTGTATAATGTTAAATTGGCCACTGAAGTAGTATTGGATAAGGCTTTCACCTACCCGCCACAAAGGCATATAAGAGTAAAAACACTAATCAAATACTCGTGATAATAAACTTAGTTTTCTTTAAAAGGTTATACCCAAATTAGCCGAAGAACGCAACGCAATGTGCAAGTAGCAACTTAAGAAGTCATTTATTTTTTTAATACTGAACCGAATTAAATTAGATAAAGACGGTGCACTAAAGCTCGACAATATCTACAAATATGTGAAATAATAAACAAAATGGGTTGACAAACAGAGGAGAAAAATTATCCCG
This sequence comes from Cistogaster globosa, assembly GCA_937654795.1. NCBI lineage: Eukaryota > Metazoa > Arthropoda > Insecta > Diptera > Tachinidae > Cistogaster > Cistogaster globosa. The sequence goes on along the minus strand of OW569407.1, from coordinate 55,203,704 downwards.
AAGTTTTGTCTTTGCCTATTTATATAGCAAGTTTTTTTTAATAATATTGCACAAAAATAGTAAATAAATACAATAAAGCAATTGATTAAAAAAAACTCTTGTAATAATTTATTTTATATTTTATTGTTAAAATTAATTAAATTAATGAAATTGGCATGCATACATGTCAATAAGATGTATTAAAGTTGAAAGCAGATTTTATTCTTTTAAATATATTAAAATCAGTTACTTCTCGGAGTTAAAAAAACTTCAAAAGTAAAAAAATTGATTAAATAAATATCTATGATTATTTTCTTTGCAGAGCCAATATGATATCACAGCCTAAACCCATAATTTGAAAGTATTCTGAACCACTATCTTGCAAGCGAAACAAGCATTCCTGTAAAATAATTTTATTATTAATAAAAACTAAATATTTTTGTGCAACATAACTTACTCCGAGTTTATAAAATATGCGAGCCCTCTGCATGTTTATCAAAAAGTGAAATCTTATTGTATACTCATCAAATTGATCCAGCATTTGGCCAATATGTACTATAAGCCTCATAGCCAGTGTCAGGCACACAGTCTTCCAATTTGGTGTAAATAGTGTATCGATATTCTTATATGAAACAAAATATTTTACGACGTTTTTCATCGTTCTTCTGAAAGCCGGCCTCATCGAGAATGATAATTTGGAATGGGGTATAAGGACGACCCGCTAATCTTGTGCCACTCACAGTTCTTTTTTTCGATCTTACCGCATTCATGACACTTTCATCAGAAGCATTTAATTCTAAAATTCTTTTGCGATACATGTCACCAAAAATTTGTCTAGCTGCTGCAAGAATGACACTTGTTTTCCCTGTACCTTGTGGTTCATAAAGCAACATATTAGGCAAATCTGCACATTTACTCAAAACAGCGACAGTGTTCCTAGCACAATCTTGTTCATTTTCTATTTGTCTCGTAAATGTATTCTTATAGAAAAATCGTTCAGGAGTCCTTTCAAGTTCATAACATTTTCTCTTGAGTTCCTTTCAAGTTTCGTATGCTGCTATAGAAAGAGAAAAACTCACTTGTAGAAAAGTAACAATACACAAGCCATATAAGGAGAATTCTGAATGTCGAATAAGAACATAATTGATCCCATTAGCTCGTTTATAAATTTGATATTTATCCGCACATAAATAGAATAAAGGCTTTCAAGTAGGTGGGTGAGCACCGCATAAAGATTAAAATCGTTTTTAGTTTCTTTTTTGTTTCCGGTACTATTTCATCTTGCTCTTCAATATATTTTTCCACTTTTTTTAAGACTTTTATGCAAGCCATACATGTTGCGACCTGTTGTAAAACTTTGCTAGTAATCAAGCTCGGTGTTTTGTCTACAAATTATACAACTTGCGTACAATCTCGTAGCACAACTTCATTTTATATAGAATCCATTACAGTAAAGATGTTTTCCGATATTGTTGCGTATGTTGTAATCGATGAAGTGTTTGACCAAGAAGAAAAATAATGCAAACAAAAGTTAAGAAAGAACTGAGAGTGATCAAAAAAGAAAAAATATTCTAACAACAAATTTTTAAAAACCTTGAAGGAAAGTGAACGAAAAGATTACAAGAATTATATGCGTATGACAGACGACATATTTAATGACCTTTTGTCAAAAGTTTCAAATTATATTAAAAAAGAAGATACAATAATAAGAAATGCATCACCCATTGTACAATCATCTTTAACTTTTTGTATACACTTAATAATTTATTGTAGCTTTTATTGCGAATGTTTTTATTTTTATAATATAAATTTCTGCAGTTCCACAATTAAGGCATGCACTCCTAAAAATCTATGAATGCACTCATTTCATCTGAATCCTCCATCCTTATTCATACATTAATTTTCTTTGAATGTATTTTGCTATGTTGCCACTACGAAAATGAAAACTTAAATAAAATAATATTGTGCGACATGTCCACTAACGTTGCGACCGAGTTGTACAACTTGCCAAAACTAGATTTTGTAGCAACAAATTCCCTGTTGTTTTTTGTGTTGTTGCATTGTTGAAGCCGTGCAATCACCTGTATTAATTCGCCTTGAACCTTACGATTCGTCAGCTGTAAGAATTTGTCAATTTATTATTGACAGTTGTGAACTACGTAAACAACTAATTTACATAGCCTCAAATTTTGGCTGTTCAACATCAACAATAAAGTTATTAGAGGTAAAAAATAAGACTTTAACTTAACAAATTTTAATAAAATAGAAAATATTCCTGGAAACATCGGAAAAAAGTACATAAAAAGCTTTTAGTTATTCACGAAACGAATAAGGGTTTCACAGATCTAAAGCAAATTGGACAAATTTTAGATGATAGCGCAAATAATAAAAATAAAAATTTGGATTGTTCATCAAAAAGAGGTATTAAATTTCAAATACGCTCCTTTAAATTCCGTTGATGTGAAAGGTTCTTTTTCAATGTATAAAAATGTTTATCGTTCAAAAAGACAAAAATTTTTATTTGAGTATCAAAGCGAACAATTTGTTATACACTGCAATAATAGTTTTAATCAATAAAATTAATATTGCAAAAACAAAGATAAAGATTTTCAACCATACATTTTTGTGCTAACAGTAAATTAATACAAGTATAAAAAATAATCAACAAATATAAAATTGCTGAAATTCCTTTGTTTATGTTGTAAGCTAAACATGATAATCTGGCGTCATTCGGTTATTGTAAAAGATCACATTTTTTTTTACTCCTTTTGTATGTCCCTTAATATGTACCTAAGTACTTCTGAATAAAACCTAAAACGTATAACACGTCTTTTGCTCGGCGAAGATTACAAGTAAGTCCCAACAAAGGTTATAAATAAAAGAAAAACTTAAAACACCAAAAAAAAAAAAATGGTAGTGAAAATTTGAGTGTGTCACACCAAATAGAAAAACTTGGTGAAGACAATTATAGTGTGTGGTGTATGTCTATGCGTAGCGTACTTATTACTACAGACTTGTGGAATGTCGTATGCGGTAAATATGTGATTCTTGAAAAATCTACAAGTGAAGAAGCGGAAAAATAGTCTTCAGTAGATCAAAAGGCTCTAGCCCTCACAACTGCAATACCTAAAGGCGTGCAAAACTTCTTCAGAAGCTTGGAAAAAATTACGTGATGTACATTTGTCTGTCGGGCCAGTTCGCAAAGTTCAACTTTATCAAAAACTTTTACGCCTCAACATGAAACAGCATGAAAGTGTGGCTCAATATGTGAATTCTTTTACTGAAATTATAGAAAAGTTGGCAGAACTTGACATTACAATAATTGATGAGTTGAAAATAATCATGCTGTTGTCTAGTTTGCCAGACTTGTTTGAACATTTTGTTGTTGCAATTGAGACGCGAGATGAACTCCCGTTATTCGAAACGGTAAAGCTGAAACTTCTGGAAGAGGGAGCTCGAAAACAAGAAAAAGAAGATCGCATTTGTTCTGTGCAAGCAGTATTTGCACACACAAAAATTCGCTCAAATACACACACAAGATCACATCAAAGCAGCGAACGTCGAGAAGATGGTAATGAAAGGAACGACGAGAAACGCCGATTTTATGGAAAATGTTTTATGTGTGGGAAGCAAGGGCATCGTTTGTCAGAATGCACAAACAAACGGTTTAACAAAAGAAACTCAAGAAAAGAGCAGTCAAATTGTTTGATGTACTGCAGTGTCACTGAGTGTTGCGGGCGGAGATTTGAGAAGAATCTACACTTAAAAGTTTGAATGAAACTGAATATACAACCTATATATGATTACTTTTGTACGAGTATCCATTGTAAACTGTTTCTTTTGTATTTGTTTTCTTTCTGATGCTTTATTTTTTTTTGTTGCAGTTTCTTTTAATTTAAATAAATTAGATCAATTTAAAATAAAGCTTAGATAATTTTGATTGATGATTTGTCGTTTTTGATTTCGTTTCGTTGCTTTTAATTTTGTGTGCAAAAAGGACAATTACTTCCAGATTTGTTTTTTTTTTTTTAACTTGTTAGGAGATGAATTGTTGTCCAGTATTTCTGCTAGTGCTATCTTATTGTTTTTTGTTGTTATAATTATTTTTCGCTGAAAAAAAGGAATAGTAAATGTACAAGTTAATAAATCTTTTTAACAACTCGTTCTCATACTTACCATCATTGTTTTTAGTTTTTAATGATGTCAGCTGTTAACTATTTCTTTTATATGTCGTTCGTGTATGTCTGTATTTTTTTTACACATAATACAGTTGCCAGTATTAACTGGTAGACGTAATGTTTAGAATGCGGCATAGTAAGAAACCCACAGTTGTATATTTCATTGAAAACGAATAATTTGTTATTTTGAATATTTAAAACCCGTGAAATATGAATGGACCTGCAAGCCTTGCTATGTCACATGAGATCCTAATAAAGTGAAAGCTTAGACTGCAAAAAGTTCAGCGGAAAGTTAGTAAGAAGGCTGGCATAGAAAAGAAAAAACAATAAGAAATTAAAACTAATAAAAAAATATATATTCCAAGTAGAAAAAAATCTTAGCTTAATAAATTTAAAGTAGAACCATAATGTAATAAATTAAAGATAGATATTTGAAAGAAAAGTAGAAATTTCTAGAATATATAATAAAAGATGGCGCGAAGTGTGGGCTGGAAAATATGGAAAATTTATAAAAATTCACCAGAAAAATTGGAAAGAAGCAGCCAGAAAAAATAAAGAAAAATTGAAACTAAGATTTAATAGTAAAAATCGGTCAAAAAGAAGTATTCGCATCGCAAAAAGAATTTAGCCCGGAAAAGATTAAAGTATAAAAGAATCATTATAAAGTGAAAAAATAAAAAGGTTTAAAAAGTTGAAAATTAGAATTTTTTATAATTTCTATTTAATATTTATTTGTGGTTTTAATATTTTTTTGCAAAAGAAAGTGCCTCCTTTACAATTGTGGAACTGCCTGGTGCATTAGGATACAAAATAATTCACAAGGATAATAATAAAACGTAAGAAAGAAAAGAAATCTTATATTTGTAGATGAAATTTTGTAAGTAAGAAATGTCCTTTGTGTGTGTTTTTTTTTTGTGAAAATCAATAGCTGGCTGGTGAGGAAATGTGTAATAGAGTAGACGGTCCGTGCCTGGGATGCGAACCCAATAAGCCAAGACAAGTAAGGACACTCTACACTAGACAATAGACAGGTAACACTTTATTATTCTGTAGCTTAAATTAAGTGATCCATGCATTGATGCGTACAAAAGATTTAAATTAAGCAATCGGATCGCTAGCGCCATAGAAAATAAAAAATTTCAAGATAGAAAAAAAGGATATAAAGAAAAATCCTTGAGCCAAACAATAATTAAAACTTAAAAAAAAATTTTTTTTGTGCATTACTTCGAAAAAAAAATTAAATAAGATAATCCTCTTACCACGAAAAAAAGAATTATAGAAAAATAGTAAAAAAAGAAACATTAAAAAATTTTAAAACACACAAAAATTATTAAATGTTTTGTTAAAAAAAAGGAAATTTACACAAAAAATAGGCCTAAAAATAGGATTTTTTTTATTTCTAGTAATTACTGTAGCTGTCCACAAGAGGGCAGTTATAGATTTATTATTCTTATAAGAATTGCCGGATATAGGAAAAAGAAGTACAGGAAACAAAAATTGCCTAACCAATTATATTGTTTTATTTATTAAAAAAAAATAATTTTACAAGTTTTTTTATATAGTAGAAAATTTTTAGCTAATTACCAGCTAGCCTTAGGGAGCTCCTTAGGGATAGGTGTACCTCAGTTTTATGTGTTGGTAAATGTTAAAAATCTAGACGTAAATAAACCCAAATAATATCAGTTTTTGTTTTGCTGCTAGAAGAAAGATTTTTAGAGGCAATTATTATTTGAATTTGTTTGTTTATTTTATTTAATTATACTTTTACTTGTTAGTTAGTGATATTTTTATGTATTGAGAAAATATTGCTTATAATTCAAAAGGATACATGTTTTTTTTTTGTAAATTTAAAATACTGTATAATGAATTAGTTTTGTTTAGGTTTATGTGAATAAATTTATATCAAAGTATGTGTTATTATTTTTGGTTTTTGAGTTAATGGGATGATGGAGTGGTAAGTGATACAGTGTTTAGTGCGTCGTAGGAAAACGTTTTTATGGAAGCTTCTACGACATGGTTGGGAGGGCAAATGAGACGACCATCTGTCTCAAAATTCTTTGTGTGGTATACTGTTTGTGTAGTTTAGTCAGTTTTGTGTTTTTGTTCAATTTTAAGTGTTCGGATACGCGGCTGGTGAGAAGGGTTGGAACCTCCTGAGAAGAGATAAAACAAAGAGCTAGGCCGAAACCTCGCCAGTCCAACTGGTCCGTAACATGAGCAACGAAATAATACATGGTGTATAGACAACTTCACATATGTGCTGTGACAGAAGTGTGTTCTCATCATTTGCTGACAACAAAACAACAATAATGCTAGCGGCAGACAAATTTGTGGAATCTCCTGGAATTGGAACGGTTAACATTAAAACCGAATACTCAAACATTGAAATGCATTAAGTTTTGTATGTTCCGACTTTACACATGCATTTTTTGTCAGTAAACAAAGCAGGGCAAAATGGAAATTTAACATCTTTTGATGACAAAAAGGCGCTTATCAAAAATAAGCAAGGCACAACTATGTTGGCGAGCGGTGTTATTAAACAACTTGTATTTATACACAACACAAGAAGAAAAAAGTGCATTTTATTTGTTAAGTAATGAGTCGATTGTAAAAAAGTGGCATAATAGACTTGGACACTTAAATTTCCAAAGCCTTAAACACATGAATGAAAAAGGTTTAGTGCATGGGCTTAAAATTGAAAATGTGCTAAAAGAAATAAACTGTGATACATGTAATCAAGCAAAATTATGTGCCTTACCGTTCCCACAGATAGCAAACCGCGTTACAAAAAGTGTGCTTGATTTAATACGTGTAAAAAGCCTGGCTAGCAATCGATATCTTGTGACGTTCATCGACATATATACATATACTTTATGCGTGCCAAAAATGAGGTTTTTGAAAAATTTAAGATTTTTAAATCATATGTTGAGTGCCAAACTGGAAAAAAGATAAAAGCCTTGCGCAGTGACAACGGCAAGGAATATATCAAAAATGAATTTATAGACTATTTGAACAAGTGCGGTATAAAGAGACAGCTGACGGTTCCTTACACCCCTTAACAAAATGGTGTAGCTGAACGCACAAATCGCACCATTGTCGAAGTGTCTAAGTCAATTCTAATTCATGCAAAATTAGAAGAATTTTTTTGGGCCGAAGCAGTAAACACTGCAGTTTATCTTCGTAATAGGTGCCCAACAAAAGCTTTAGACGAAAAAACACCGTTTGAGGTTTAGAAAAATCGCAAGCCATCACTCAAGCATTTGCGAGTTTTTGGATCGCGCGCGTTTGCGATAGATAAGACAAGGAAAAGCTAATTCCAGCCCACGGCAAAGGAGTACATATTTTTTGGATACTCGAGACGAGAAATAATTGAGCGGCGAGATGTCAAATTCATGGAAGGCGATTTTGACCCAAAATTAACGAAAACATGCAGCATTTCCGATAGAAACGAAGACTTCATGACAAAAGTTAATTTTCCAGAACAAAAAACAAAAACATCCCTTTAAACTAAAACCGTCCTAAAAAATTGTACCAGCAGCAGCGAAAATACCGCAGAAGCGAGGAGGAGGGAGATTTTGTCCAAGCCAGGGACCCGAACGAACAAAGCAGGCCACAAACACCGACGTCAGAAGAAGCTGAAAGCAAAGAAGAAGAAGCTGAAATTAACGAAGAAACAGAAGAAGTTGGAAAGAGGCAGAACAAAGCAAAAGAGGACCAAAATCCATTCGAATACAAGCTGCTAAACAGCGTCACATCCTCAGTAACCTGAACAGCGAGGAAGACATCGAAGCACCACAATCAGTATCGGATGCGTTAAAAGGCCAATACGCAAAAAATTGGCAATCTCAAATCAATTTACCACCGGGGAAAAAGGCCATTTTTTATTTTTTAGTTTGTTTATATAAAAACTGTAAGATAAATTTTTTGGTTTTTGTGTTCAATTTTTGCAAGTTTTTAAAGCTGATTCTTAGAACTAAAAACAAGTTTTTAGAGCTACTTTTATGTTGCCCTACTTATAAGGTATAAGAAGGAGCAAAACTCCCGCTACTTTGTTAAAAAAATCTAACATTTTTACCTCAGTTAATTTAAAATAATATTAAATTATTATCTTTAACGATCTATTTCGAAACATTGAACGAATATAATCGTTCGCGTTCTGTCCCCTTATCTGGCTACACTGTTCTACATCATTTTTGTTCTAGTTCTGTCTTGTTTCAATGTTGTTCTAAAACATTTTTGTTCTCTAATTCTCTATTTTGTTGGCAAAGCAAAACATTTGTGTTTAAAAGTATGTGTTTGAAAATGATAGTATTCTATACACAAACTACTTGAAATTTATGTAATGATAAGACAATTTTCTTATGCTTGTGCAGCCCTTTAGTTATTAACCCTTTCAGGACCATAAGCTTCTAAGGACTCTTTCCCTTTATCATTTTTATATGAAATAAGCTTGTCAAAATTTAAATAAAGCAAAACCAGTCAAAAATGTGAAAGAAAATTTTTTTTCGTATACGAGTTTTGCATGTGTCCCTGTAGCCCTTAAGGGAGCCATGGCGAAATAATACAGGTGAACGCACGGCCGAAAAAGTCCATCAGCTGTATACGTTGTAGTTGTCAAAGCTAATTGTAGTTGTTTATCAATATTGTCAAAAATAAATTATTTGTTAAACAAATTTTTAATGTGTTTTGATTTTTAATAAAAAATTAAATATTGAAATTCCTCAAAAAATTTTTTACAAAACAGGATTACATTTTTTTAAATTTTAATTTTAAGAAAATTAGAAATGGAACGCGGACGAAGTCGTAGGCACTAAAAGACATAAATAATTTTGTAGTTGCATAGTTGAAAATTTCTTTAATGTCTCCCTAAACAAAGGGCATTCATCGCTTTCGTCTAACGAATCCAAAATACAGTTCCAACGAAACAAGTGGCCACATGGCGTTAAAATAATATTCCTGCGTGTTTTCTAGGTCAGTATACACTGGAGAACATTTTGTTCATTTTCTATTTGTCTCGTAAATGTCTGCTTATGGAAAGTTAAGTTTAAAGTTCAAAACATTTTCTCTTGTGTTTCTTCCAAGTTGCTATAGAAGGATAAAAGCTAACTTGTAGAAAAGTAACAATATACAAGATCTTATAGCCATATAAGGAGAATTCAGGCTGTAACCAATTTCGAACAAAAACGTTATTGATGCCGGTAAATCGTTTAGAAATTTGATATTTATCCGCACGTAAATAGAATAAATGCTTTGAAGTAGGTGGTTAAGCATCGCATAAAGTTTAAAATCGTGTTTAGTTTCTTTTTTGTTTCCGGTACTATTTCGTCTTGCTCTTCTATATATTTGTCAGTTATTTTGAGACCTTTAGATACAATGCAAGCCATACACGTTGCGACATGTTGTACAACTTTGCTAGTAATCAAGCTCGGTGTTTTGTCTACAAATTATACAACTTGCGTACAATCTCGTAGCACAACTTCATTTTATATAGAATCCATTACAGTAAAGATCTTTTCGATATTGTTGCGTAAGTTGTAAGCGATAAAGTGTTCCACCAAGAAGAAAAAGAGCGCAAACAAAAGTTAAGAAAGAAGCGAAAGTTGTCAAAGCAGTGGTTTATAGAATAGAAAAATTATGCTAACCACAAACTTTTGAAAACCTTAGACGCATTTCATCTGAATCATATAAAAATTTTCTTTAAATGTATAGAATACTTTTGCGCTATGTTTTGCTATGTTTTTACTACGAAAATAAAATAGAATAATGTTGTGCGACATGTCCACTAACGTTGCGACAGACTTGTACAACTTGCCAAAAAATCAAAACTTTTTGACCTTTCGTATAACCAACACGCAACTTTATACAAGCACACCAAAAACATTGCAATATTGCGCACAACCTTCTCAAGTTGTACAACAGGTCGCAACGTGTATTGCCTGCATAATGCATCACCACCGAATTCTGGTAAAAAATACTTTGTCTAATTTTTTTCCAATTTCTTATTTTTTTTTTTTTTAATTTTTTTACAACATAAATAGATTTTTTAGCAACAAATTCCCTGTTGTTTTTTGTGTTGTTGCATTGGTGTAGCCGTGCAATCACCAGTATTATTTCACCTTGATCAAAAATCAATGAATTCGCCACCGCTCTCACCTTATAATTTATTCGTTTAGGAACAAACCTAACATTTCCATAAAAATAAGTTTTAAATATTTCAAAATTAAAAAAATGTAATTTTTTAGTCATAAAAAATAAATAATCAAAGGTCATTTAAAATATAAAAGTTTTTAAAGTAAATGCAGCAATGTTAAAATGGTATTTTGCACATGTGGCATGAAACAGAAAATGGTCTGAAAAAAGTAATGACGGAAAAACTTAGCCGAGACTGTGACCTATAAAACCACGTTTTTAGATTTTGGGTGAATTTTTCGGTGTGGGTTTTATAGGTCAAAACGTGGGTTAAATGACTTATGTTTAAATGGTATTTTTCATATAATGTATTGGACAAACACTGATTAAAGAAAAAAATTATACTATGAACCACGTTTTTAGTAATCGACATCCTTTCTAATTTTCAAGCGTTTGTATCTAACGGTTTAAAAGTTAGGCGCTTATCATGAATCAAGAAAACAAGATTGCGCAGGTCCGTTAGTTTGTTGTATAGCGTTCTTTCTCTTATGTGTGACGTAGGCATAGAATATTTTTTGTAAATAAACTTCATTTGTGTATGGAAAGTGCAACAGAATTAAAGCAAAAACGGTGAAAATTTATTGAAAATAAAAATGAAGTGTGCAGTTAATAAATGTGAAAATGAAAACAATTCAATTTTCCTTCGCGCCCTGGTCTATTAAAACAGTAGTTATATTTTTGTGACCGCAAGAGAAAATTCAATGTGAAAACGTCGCATGTCTGCATGGAACATTTTAAACCGGAGGATTTTGAAAACAACTTGCAATATGAGATTGGTAAGTTTATTATATAATATTGATACAAATTAAAAGTTCAATTTTTGCAAATCCATAATAAGGTTTTACTAATAAAAGAATCTTGAAGCGCGGGGCTGTGCCCACTATCCGTTATGTATCTCCTTAATATGAAGAGGCTAACAAAAAAAAAAGCAACTCGAATCCAAAAGCGTTGTTTGATCGAGAAATTAAAACTGTTGAGAGTGAAACACGATGAATTTAAGTCTTAATGTTAACTCTTTAATGGTCACAACGATCATAAAAAGTGTACATTATAATTCTTTTTGAACAACTTAATTTTTGAAAGTAAATAAAAACAGTTACAAATTATAAGAAAAGAAGAAAGAGCAACAAAAGGGAATTCTTGAATAACCGATACAGTATTTAAAGCGATGAATTCATGTGAAAACTAATAAATATAAGTAGATATGCTAAAATGATTAACTCAATTCAATAAACTTATACTATTAAATACTATAATACGATTGTGACCGAACATACTCCGGCCCATTGAAAGTCCACTTTCAATCAGCTTCGTCTATTGGTAAGGAAGCAATTTTGTGGATAGAGCGTCGAAATATGCCCTTAGTCGTCTTAACATTTACAACTCGGACTTTGCCGTCACGACCAGGAATTGCTTTCACGATACGAGCGAGGAGCCACTGTTGTGGAGGTAGATTGTCTTCATGTATGATGACCAGTTTTCCTTCTTTTATGTTAGCGTGTGATCTGAACCACTTTGCCTTTTGCTGAAGAGTGAGTATATAGTCACGTAAGAATTGTAACCAAAACTGTTGCTTTAAATATGTGACAAGTTGCCAGCGTTTCAAATAAGTAATATTTTTATGATCCTCTACATTTTCGTCAGGTAATGCGAGCAGTGATGAGCCAATGAGCATGTGGGCTGGTGTCAGGGCTTCCCCATCATTTGGGTCATCAGATCTTGGTGCTAAAGGGCGAGAGTTCAAAATAGCTTCGACTTCGACCAAAACCATTTGAAATTCCTCATAAGTTACGTTAGCGTTGGATGTATTTTTTACCAATATTGTTTTTGTGGATTTTACCGCCGACTTCCAAAGACCACCAAAATGAGGTGACAGAGGTGGAATAAACCAAAACTGAAAGCCGGTCACTTCGCTGTAGTCTATAAGAGCCTTAGTGGTGTCTTTATCGAAAAAACGTTTCTTGAATTCGTTGAGTGTGGTCTGAGCACCCACAAAGTTAGTAGCGTTGTCACAGTATACACGCTTTGGTATTCCACGTCTGCCTATAAATCTTTTTAAACATAAGATAAAAGTATTAGTCGACAAATCTGAAACAAGTTCAATATGAATGGCCTTGGAGGCAAAACACACGAAAATTGACACATAAGTTTCATATGGTGGTTTTCCTCTGATTCGGTACGATGTATAGAACGGGCCGCAAAAGTCTACACCACAAACCAGAAACGGACGACTCCCATTGAGTCGATCGGCTGGTAGGTCACCCATAACTTGATGCAACAGTCTAGGCTTGTACTTGAAGCAATGAATACATTTTCCTTTCACTTTCCTCACAATGTCGCGAGCGTTAACAACCCATACTTGTTGGCGAAGAATTCCGAGGAGAGCCTTTGGTCCTGCATGCAAATGCTTTACATGAAGGTAGTTGATGTATAGACTGGTAAAACGATGGTTTTTTGGAAGAAGTGCTGGAAACTTTGTATCGTAGGGCAACGATGCGTCTGCTAGCCTTCCACCAACTCTAAGAATTGTTAGCTTTGTTTTATAACTAGGCATGTCTTGTAAAAACGGTGATAAATTTTGTAAAGTGGGATGAACAATTTTCCCCTTTTGAATGCGATCTATTTCTGATTTAAAATGTGTTTGCTGAACATTGTGAACCACTTTCCAAAAGGCTAATTGTAGTTCTTCAGCTGTGATATACAAATTTCGTTTTGGTTTGTGAAATAAACGATGAATGTAAATTATGATATGCAAGATTCGAAGAAACGAAGAATGGTTAGCAATGACTTGAGAAATAATGGAGTTATCGATGATTGTTGTCATAAAAGATGTCCTTCTTAATTCAGTCGCAGGAAGTTCAGTAGTAGAAACGGAACCGTGAAGCCAATAATTTACTTCTTTCATCAGAAAATCTGGGCCACTAAACCAGATTGTTGACACTAATTCATTAGCGAGACAGCCGCGTGATGCTATATCTGCTGGATTCTGTTTCGACGGCACATGCCGCCAGGGTATATTGTTAGTAGTGTTCTGAATTTCTGAAACGCGATTTGCGACAAAACACACATACGACGATGAATGCGTTTTAAGCCAATTAAAAACGATTTTTGAATCTGTCCAGAAAATTAATGCGATATTTATAGCGGGATTGAAATTGGTCCTTTATTTTATCCCACGTCCTACTCAGTAGAAGAGCAGCACATAACTCTAATCTGGGCAATGATTGTTGTACTACTGGTGCAACTCTTGACTTTGCAATAAGTAAATTTACCTGAAATCCATTTGGGCGAGCTACGCGAGTATATATGCAACACCCGTAGGCCAACTGTGATGCATCGCAAAAGCCGTGGATATCGAACTTTGTAGTTGGCGTTATTCCTACAAATCTGGGAATTTCTATTTTATTTATATATGGCAAATTTTCTTCAATTTGAAACCAGCGAGTCTTTAGTTGCTCATTTAATAGTGTGTCCCACTCAATTTGTTGCTTCCACATTTCTTGAATTAGAATTTTGCACGAAGTTACTACTGGGCTTAATAATCCCAGAACATCGAAAATTCGGGCAACTATTGACAAAACTAATCTCTTAGTGGGAACTTGTATTTTGGGAATGTCAAATTGAAAACAAAAGACGTCCTTAGCAGGCTTCCAAGACATTCCAAGGGTCTTGGTGATACTTTCATCTTTCTTTTGGAACATTACTTCCTCGGTTAACTTAGTAAATTGTGGGTAGTTCGAGTTCCACTTAGCTAATTTTAAATTAGCTATCTCTAAAATTTGCGTAATTTCAATTCCTTTTGTCGAAAGTTCATTAATGGTTGCTGCCCCTGTTAGAAGGTCGTCTACATATAGGTCTTGTTTTAGGACCTGAGCGCCAACAGGAAATTGATCTTTAAATGTTTCAGCTATAAGTGAAAGGCTCCGAATAGCGAGACACGGTGCAGCAGATGTACCGTAAGTAACAGTATTGAGCTGATACAAATTTAAGAGACTACTAGATGAGTCTCTCCAAAGAATGAGTTGAAAATTTCGGTCCTTCTCATGTACCAGAAACTGCCGATACATTTTGCATATATCAGCTGACAATGCAAATTTATGAAATCGAAAACAAAGAATAGTTAAAATCAGATCTTTCTGTATTTTTGGGCCGACCATTAAAATTTCGTTTAAAGATACATTCGTTGAGGTACGAGCTTAAGCATCAAATACTACTCTTAATTTAGTTGATACACTTTCAGCACGCAGAACCGAATGATGAGGTATTACATAGTGTGGTTTATTCAAAACCTCAGGATCTACTAATGACATATGTCCCAGGGCGATATATTCTTTCATAAAATCGACGTTCATAGTCTCTAATAGCTGATCTCTTTGAAAACGTTTTTCAAGCTGTTTAAATCGACGACAAGCCATGCTAAATGACTTACCAAGTTGTGTGGTCGCGCACTTAAAGGGTAAACGCACCTTAAGTCTTCCATTTGGTTCGAAAACAGTATGTTTTACGAAATGTAGCTCACATTGTGTTTCTTCTTCTGACATGAGTCTTTTGTTTTGAGGAAATTCTTCTATTTCCCAAAAAGTTTTTAACATTACGTCCAGTTCTTGAACAGTGATGATATTACACGAGAGAACTTTATTGGGCGATTGGCAATCAATTTTACCACCTATTATCCATCCGAGAGTTGTATTTATCAACTTGGGTAAACCATTGCCTAGCTGAATCTTCCATCAAGCAATAAGTCAAAAAATATTTCAGAACTGAGAAGTAAATTGACGCGCTGTGGCATATTAAATTGTGGGTCAGCAAGTTGCAACCCATTCGGAATGTCCCAACCATCTGATTCAATACGGTGTGATGGTTGTAACGAAGAGATTGATTTTGTGACCGAAAATACTGTTGTGAATTCGAAATCCGATATACGAGACCTTACTGTAGCTGTAACCTTATATTTTAATTCAGAACGAATATCTGAAACACCAGCTATTTCTTGAATAGATTTCGATTGTTTGAGATGCAAGCGACTGGCAGTATCTTGAGTGATCAAATTAACCTCTGAGCACGAGTCTAAAAGAGCCCGACAAGGTTGTAAAGTTTCTAAATTATCCTTTACAAATACTATGGCTATAGGAAGCACTGCACGATGATATTTGTGAGTAACACACGTTGAGTTTTTTGTAAAATACACAGGTGCTGCACTAGTTGATGGCTTTGACGAAGATGGTTGATTTGAATTTATCTGATACGATGATGAGAGCGAAGGCTTACTTGATGGAGACGATAAACGATGAAACGATGGTGAATTTGATAATAACTGCCTTGGCAACGATGAATTCGAAGACTCGTGTGTTTCAACGACAGATGGTGAGCTCGGATTGTGCAGCGATGAGTGATGAGAAATATGACAACTTCGACATCGAGATTTTATAGACACTTTGATACGAGATGACCTTTTCGAAGACAACTTATGCAAAGTCGAAATGTCTTTAGAAAATCAAAACGACGAGGCACAGGTAGCGAGAGATATGAAGAACAACTTCCGGTAGAGTGATCCTTGCCTTGACAATACTCACACAAGATGTTTGATGTAACAAGCGAAAGGCCTGGCCTGTTAGATTTCGACTTAGACCCACCTTCACGGCCATGATATGATTCTGCTGTTCGGCTTTCGAGAAATTGGCAACGACGACTTAGAATTGAATAACATTCATCCCATGATGGCAATTTATTAAAGTCCTGTTTTTCATCATAAATAGCCTTGGATTCTGGATCGATTTTCGAAAGAACAATATGTATTATGTTTAAATTAGCATAAAGAATTAACGATTAAAAATTATTCTGTAATATGTAAAGTTTGAAATTTATATTGAATTGTGTATTTTAACGTTTAATAATTTTACAGTTTAAAAGCCATTGTATAACTATTGAATTGTAAAACATATCTTAAGACAGCCGGCAATCTTATGTTAAAGATTGGATAAAATTAACATTAAGAATTGTCAGTTTTTACCGCTATTAATGGCCATCTTTTTTTTGCTAAAACTGGCATAGCAACTACTGAATTTAAAAAAACTCTTGCACTTTTGTAATAAACCTTCAAAAGATAAGCATCTCCTGCTTACAAATAAAACGTTAAACTGTACAAACTGAAAGTTTACATTCATTTTATTTTATTTAATTCTAATTACTGCCACATAAATTTTTCTATTTAGAATTTCTTGGTTCCATGATTGATTTTACATTAAGCATTATAATCATCATAGACACCATCTATCCTGCAGCTATCATCATCCCTCAACCTCATCATCATAATCATCATAGACACCATCTATCCTGCAGCTATCATCATCTATCAACCTCATCATTATCATAATTATCATCAACTATCAACCTCATCATCATCATAATCATCATCATCCATCAACCTCATCATCATAATCATCAACATCTATCTCGAAACCCTCCACCATCATCTAATTACATACGTCAGGTAATTTCTAATTATCTCCTAATATTTATTCATGGTCCTTCTCCGACGAAAAACTGGTCACCTTAAACAACTAAAAGCATAAAAGAAAGAGAGCATTAATCAACACACAAATTTCGGCAGCATCAGCTTACCAAATTTATATTTACAGTCAGAAACAAGATCGCAACTAGTAAACAGTGATCATCGTGTGTGCGGAAATAAATTATAAAAAAAAAACCGAAAATGCAAAAGTAAGTTGTATGTGAATTGTGTAAAAATAAAAAACTCAAAATAAGTTAAAAGTGGTGTACATTTCTTTAAGAATTTTTAGCGCAAGTTGTTCATTAAAGAATAACTTAAAATTAATTATTTAAAAACAAACACACATAAATATAGCAAAAGAAAACAAAGTAAATTTTTATTTAAAAAGTGTACATAAAATTGTTATACAAAATAAAAATACAAAAGTTATACAAAAAAAGCTTAAATGCACTTAAACCTTAATTTTTCTAAAAGCAATGCTAAAACTGAAGATTATTGAAAAAATAAAATTGAAAGCCATTTAATAAGAAGAAAAAAGAATTTAATATATATATATATATATATATTACAATTAAATGCTTTAAACAAAGTGAGTGAATACAGAAAACAGTTACGAACACAAAATAATACAAGTGCATGTAATACAAACAAACAAACAAACAAGTAAGTGCATAAAAAACTCTTTATTTAAAAACAGTTAATTTTTTCATTCCCCCCGTACATATTTTTTCTTTCATCTCCATAAAAAATTCAAAATTCCAAATTTTGTGCACATTCATACATATATATGTATGTACATACATATATATATATACATGCAAATAAAATATGAAAAGAGCAAGTCCAATTATAAAGAGTATTAAAACACTAAATTCTCACTAATAAATAAAAAATAACAAATTGAGAGAGCGAACTAGTACTTCCATTTCATTAAGTAATCTCTTTATGCAAAAGCAGGCAAATACTCCTTCATACCAAAAGAAAACAAAACAGTGGGACTAACATCAAAAAAAACATATAAAATAAAAAATATTTTTCGAGATGAAACAGAATGTATTAAATAAATTATAAACTAAGACCCTCCGTTTATTCTTTGTAAAATATACTAAAATAATTATCAATTTCATTTAAAAAAAAAAAAATAATAAAAAAGAGTTTTTCAATAATAATAAAATAAAGAAAAAACAGTAAATAAAATAAGCAAAAATAAGTGAGTTTGTTAGTATACATGCACTAAAGAAATTCCAATCCCCATTGGAAATTCAGTACAGTGGTACGATTAGTACAAAATTAGATAAGCCATATTTTTTTTTTACGTATATCTTTTTTTTCTGCACTACTTTTTTTAAACAATAAATAAAAATTTGGCAACTCATACGATTAATTAATTAATTAATTAAAATTAATCGAAAATTTAAAAACATTAAAAGCACTAACAACATTATTTTCTTATATTTACCTTAACAATTAAAAATTTAAAAATTTTAAATCCCTTTTTTTTTTTATAAACATTTTTTTTAACCCGCTAATTACTCGCTACATTGACCTTTCCCAAGTACAAGGACATTGGTCAATATCTTAATCACTCGGCTTAATTCAAACTAAGAGAATTTATTGCATTTCGTATTTTACTAATACATCGATTACACTACTGTCACGTAAAAAATCTATCCGAATTACAAAGGATAGTAGCAAAGAGTACAATAATTGCTTCCCGCATTAAATTGTAACCTGTAAAGTTTCCCTCCGCAACCGCAGTATAATAAGTCTGTCAAAACTCAGAAAAATATTGGGCAAGATTCGATGTTATTATTTTCGTACTTTATTCTCTTAGTTCAGGAAAATACTAAAGCGAAAGCGGTTTTACCAATAAAAAACCTAGTACTTTCAATCTAATCAAAGTTAAGTTTATTAAAACTCAATAATATTACTCAAAATATTATTACACACACACGTCCCTCAAAATGGCATCTAACAACAGATTTACATTCGATTCAAAAAATTTAATAACACTTTGCAAAAAAAGTGATGCTCAAAATGAATCGGGCCAAAGTGAAGCCCTGATAGAACTCAAACTGAAAGATCTAGATATCCGCTGGGAAAAAGTTACACGATCATATGAAGACCTTATGTTATCTGAAACAAACAAAGAAATTAAAGATGCCGCTGAGGCAGAATATGAAATCTGTGTAGATAGCTATTATTTTACAGTATCTCGACTAATGGATTTTCTTCAAACGAAGAGAAAAAGCATTGAACCTGCGGTGGTAGTAAATTCACTTCCTTTCAATTCTCCACAAGACCCCCTTAGTACTTGCCTTAAGTTACCCCCATGCGATACTCAGATCTTTGCAGGAAGCTATGAAGAATGGCCCGCATTCCGGGATATGTTCTCTGCAGTCTATATCAACCACCCAAGATTGAGCCCCGCTGAAAAACTCTACCATCTCCGTAATAAAACGACTGAAACAGCAGGGGCAATTGTTAATAGATTTCCTCTTACCGATGACAGTTTTCTTCTGGCATGGCAGGCTCTTAAATCCAGATATGAAAACGTAAGGGTTTTAGTGGATAATCAAATCCGAAATCTTTTTAATATTCCGGCAGCAATTAGCGAAGATAGTCAGTCCTTGCAAAGAATTCATAGCTCCGTCACAGACTGCTTAGCAATGCTGCAGACATTTGGAGTATCTTCGGAAGGGTGGGACCCTCTTCTAGTGAATCTTGTTTACTCGAAACTACCACATGAAACTCTGGCACAGTGGGAACAGTCTCTAGATGCGTGTAGAGAACTGCCACAATGGTCCCAATTGAGCAATTTTCTTCTCAAAAGATGCGAAATAGTTGAGCGAATTTCAACCATAAAACTGACCAAGACCACATTTTCAAATCCTCAAAAATTTCAGCCGACAATTCAGACATACGCTTCTCAAGAAAAACTTGACGTAAGTTGTAAAATGTGCAATGAGGATCACAGCTTAAGAATATGTCCTAAGTTCCGCAAGCTTACCGTTCAAGAAAGAGTCGATTTTGTGTATAAAAATCAATTTTGCAATAACTGCCTTTCGATGACTCACACCAAAGCGAAATGTAAGAGCAAAAACACATGCCTTAATTGCGGTAAAAATCACCACACGATGCTTCACATGCGTGCTAACAATAACTCCAAAACAGTGGTCTCTCGACCTCCTATTAACAATCATCACATTTCGAATAGAAATCCTAGCTCCCAGACCAAAACCTCTCACACACAAGAAATGCGACCCTCGACATCGAAATCATCAATACCCTCACCTATTAATTCAAATCACACTACTAACAACACAAACATACTTCTACGAACAGCCCTCGTTCAAGTCAAAAGTAGAGGCGAATTGTTTACTGTGCGGGCACTTATCGACCCAGGTTCAGAACGAACTTTTATTTCTGACAGAATAAGAACTCGGTTGAATCTTCCCTTTCAGAAGTCGCAATTCGAAGTTGTGGGAGTCGGTGGGCATAGCCAAAGGGCTGACAAGGAATGTGATTTAGTGCTCGTTTCAAGACAAAGTAATTTCCAACTTAATATCAAAGCCATTGTACTCCCTAAAGTTACGAATAAAATCCCGTCTACCTCTTTTAAACTCAACTGTCCACCTAAAATTTCTGATATTGAACTAGCTGATCCTTATTTTAACGTTTCATCTACGGTTGATTTAATTTTGGGTAACGACAGCGAAAGACATATCAACCTGGATGGAGTAAAGAGAGATGTCTGCGGCTCGGCATCAGCTTATCGAACCGTGTTCGGCTGGGTTCTTAGCGGACCAGTACAGTCTCAGCCAACATTCGCTTTCACTTGTCACACTACCGCTAGTAAAAACATTAACGTTAACGATTTACTGAGACAATTCTGGGAACAGGAAGAAATTTCAGTAACTCAGCCCATTTCCCCTGAAGATGTTTATTGCGAGAAATTTTATTCTCAAACAACTAAGCGGCTACCAAGCGGTCGTTATATGGTACGCCTGCCCTTTAAAAAAGAGTTCCCGGAACTCAAATTTCTCGGTTCTTCCAGGTTCATAGCTCTAAGTCAATATACCCGAATGGGACAAACGCTAATACAAAATCCTGATCTTAACTCGCAATATAATGATGTACTCAGTGAATATCTCACACTGGATCATATGGAAGAAACCACATCGCGTGAATATTTCGATGATGGCAAATGCAGCTCTTTTTATTTGCCACACCATGCAATACTTCGCCCAGGTAGTAAAACTACCAAGGTCAGAGTAGTTTTTAACGCGTCTCGAAAAACGAACTCTGGTTTCTCCCTGAACGATGTATTATACACAGGTCCCACATTACAAGCAGATTTAATGACTGTTATTCTCAAGTGGCGGTTTTATAAATTTGTCTTTAGCGGTGACATACAAAAAATGTACCGCCAAATTTTAATAGATCCCTTTGACAGACCCTTTCAAAGAATTCTCTTTCAAAAATCCCCCCGGGAAGCCATAAAAGATTACGAGCTTAAAACGGTGACATTTGGCGTTAATTGCGCACCGTTTCTCGCTATCCGAACACTTTTACAGCTAGCTTCTGATAATCAAGAGATTTTCCCAAAAGCATCTCAAATTCTACGTAAGGAAACGTACGTAGATGACATACTAACGGGAGGTCACTCTATAGAAAGCGCTATTCAGGGCCGGCAACAGCTTATACAGTCTCTCGGTTCAGCAGGTTTTTTATTAAAAAAGATAACATCTAATGACTCTCGCTTGTTAGAATCAATTCCCGAAGATGATCTGTACGATTCCGATTTTTTAAAATTTCATGATTCCAGTTCCACGAAGACTCTCGGTATTCAATGGAACGCGCTGACAGACACTTTTTCCTACACTTTCCAGTCCATTCCTAAGCTCACCAATCTTACTAAGCGTCAAATTTTGTCAGCAGTAGCAAAACTGTTTGATCCTGCTGGTTGGATATCGCCAGTAGTAGTAAAGGGGAAAATTCTTATCCAACAGCTCTGGTTGGAGAAAATTGATTGGGATGAGTCTGTGAGCGAAGATTCTCTCCGAATCTGGAATGAAATCGTTACTGATTTACCCTCTGTTGCGAAGATTCAAATCCCTCGTTGGATCCAGTATTCTCCATCGGATAGCGTCCAAATTCATGGATTTTGTGATGCGTCCAAATTGGCATACTGTGCAGCAGTTTATGTTAGAGTTCAAGCCGGCGATACTGCTTTTACCAACCTGCTTGTTTCTAAAAGCAAAGTTGCCCCTTTGGCTACCATAACCCTACCCAGGCTAGAATTATCCGGTGCTTTGATGTTAGCGAAACTAATACATCACATACTACCAGCTCTCGATCTAACTAACCATGAAATCATTCTTTGGTGCGATTCCTCAGTTGTTTTAGGATGGCTATCTAAACCGCCAGCTACATGGAAAGAAATATATGTCTCCAATCGCGTAGCCAAAATTCATACGCTTTTACCTAATGGACGGTGGCGACATGTCTCCACACATTTCAATCCCGCAGATTTAGGATCAAGAGGCTGCAGACCTCAAGACTTAATAAGCCATCCTCTCTGGTGGCATGGTCCTTCATGGCTTACTAACGCTCCATCTGAGTGGCCAGATAGCGATCCATATAGGAGTACCAAATCAGCACCCGTAGCTGAAAAAAGATGTTTTGATCAAATTAAGACTCAGAACTTCCACGCGAATACATATCAAAGCTCAGATAACGATCACTTTAACGATATTCTACAGCGATTCTCCTCATACTCTCATGCATTACGAGTTCTAGGCTATGTATTCCGTTACATCCGATGTTTTAAACGTACTTTTGCTGGCCCGGTACTTTCAACTGGCTATCAGAGTAATCAGCTGCAACACTCTGAAGTCAAAACAGTGAAAACTCGACTCATCTTGATAGCACAAAAACAGTACTATGAAAAAGAATATTGTGCTGTGTCCGAAAATAAACCCTTACCAAAAGGAAGCACGCTTTTCACTTTGAACCCTTTTATAGATAAATATGGCCTTCTCCGGGTCAATGGGAGACTAGCTTATTCTTCTTTGCCCTATAATGAACGTTTTCCTATTATTTTACCACGCAGTTCACGTCTTTGCGAATTATATTTATTGCATTTACATCAATTCTTAGCGCATGGAGAATGTCATTTGATGTGTCGCATGGCGCACACCGAATTTTATATCCCACGTATTAAACAATGCATACGAAAAGTCATACGGTTATGTAAAACATGCATCAATTACAGAAGAAAAGCCTGTACTCAAATCATGGCTGCTCTTCCTTCGGACCGCTGCACCTTATCCGCACCCTTCCATACAACGGGAGTTGATTTCGCAGGGCCTTTTGAACTTAAAAGTTCTGCGCTAAGACGCACTTCCGTAGTCAAAGGATACGTTTGCGTGTTTGTTTGCTTTTCCACTAGAGCTATCCATCTCGAGCCCTGTTCGAACCTCTCCTCGCTTGCTTTCCAAGCAACCTTCGCAAGATTTGTTGGACGGCGGGGACTACCGCATAAAATTTATTCTGATAACGGTCGCAATTTTCTGGGAGCGAGCCGTATCTTTCGTAAAGAATTTTCTGCCTTTCTAAAAACTGCATCTGAAGATATCGCACAAAAATATTTAACTCACGGGTTTGAATGGTCTTTTATACCACCACATGCCCCTCACATGGGCGGAATCTGGGAAGCTGCAGTGAAGAGTTTAAAATTCCATTTAAAAAGAGTCGCAGGTGCCTATAGATTCAATTTTGAGGAATTCGCGACCGTATTAGCTCGTATTGAAGGGGTCTTAAACTCAAGACCAATTTCTGCCTTGTCTGAAGATCCCTCAGACCTAACCGCCTTAACCCCAGGGCATTTCCTGCGAGGTAGTCCAGTAATGTCTTTACCTGAGCCTGCTGCAGAAAATCTTTCCTTGATTAACCGATGGGAAAAACTCAAAGCCATCCAGCAACAATTCGCGCTGCGTTGGAAAGAAGACTATCTCAAGTCTCTTCACAAACGCTATAAGTGGAAGCTAGCTTCCCCAAATTTGGAAATCAACGACCTTGTAATCGTTATTGACGATTTATTGCCTCCGCATGAATGGCGTTTAGGTCGAGTAGAGAAAGTTCATAAAGGACCCGATGAACGCGTCCGAATTGTCGACGTGCGAACTGCCTTAGGACTGCTAACTCGACCGATTACAAAATTGTGTTATTTACCTTATCGTGATTCCCGCAACTGATAAAATCAATACCATACTTATTCTATCATCTTGAACTATTATTCAGGATAAAATTCTATTAAGTTATCTCTAACTCATGTCATTTTATCTCATTTTAATCATCTCTATTACCAACCTTTTCTAATATTAGCCTAGTTAATAGTTTTAATTGTTTTCCCTAGATCACGTAGTCAACAACCTCGGGACCCTGCCATACACCAGTGCCAGGTGTGCTTTAGATACCATCCGCTTCGTTTTTGCCCAGGATTTCTTGCAATGGACTCGGATACACGCAACGAGATAGCCCGCAAACATCATTATTGCATTAATTGTTTAGCGCGCACTCACCGAGTACGAAACTGCAGTAGTCCGGATAATTGCCTGAAATGTGGATTGTTACATCACACGCTTCTTCACCCAACACGTCACCCTCGTATTGAAGCACCAAAAGGATCCGTTCGTGAACGTATCGGTATTAGGTACCAATCAACCAAACGGTTTAACCGCAAACGGCTGCACCGCAAGAAAGCAACACGATCACTGCCTCAACAAGCAGACAAACCAACAACTACATCACAACCAAATCAATTAGTGCTATCCGAAGCTATACGTTCCCTGGCAGCTGTTCTATGTGCAACATCATCAAGTTCTAAATAAAATATCCACACATTCTACATTGCATAGCTGCAAGGAGCGGCGGCATGTTTAAATTAGCATAAAGAATTAACGATTAAAAATTATTCTGTAATATGTAAAGTTTGAAATTTATATTGAATTGTGTATTTTAACGTTTAATAATTTTACAGTTTAAAAGCCATTGTATAACTATTGAATTGTAAAACATATCTTAAGACAGCCGGCAATCTTATGTTAAAGATTGGATAAAATTAACATTAAGAATTGTCAGTTTTTACCGCTATTAATGGCCATCTTTTTTTTGCTAAAACTGGCATAGCAACTACTGAATTTAAAAAAACTCTTGCACTTTTGTAATAAACCTTCAAAAGATAAGCATCTCCTGCTTACAAATAAAACGTTAAACTGTACAAACTGAAAGTTTACATTCATTTTATTTTATTTAATTCTAATTACTGCCACATAAATTTTTCTATTTAGAATTTCTTGGTTCCATGATTGATTTTACATTAAGCATTATAATCATCATAGACACCATCTATCCTGCAGCTATCATCATCCCTCAACCTCATCATCATAATCATCATAGACACCATCTATCCTGCAGCTATCATCATCTATCAACCTCATCATTATCATAATTATCATCAACTATCAACCTCATCATCATCATAATCATCATCATCCATCAACCTCATCATCATAATCATCAACATCTATCTCGAAACCCTCCACCATCATCTAATTACATACGTCAGGTAATTTCTAATTATCTCCTAATATTTATTCATATTATTATTGCGTTCATTACGTCTAGTTCTGAACCTAAACACAACAATGAACTACGAAGAGCTGCAACGTTGTCCAATATGGATCGCAGCGAAAGAGCACTTGGTTTATTAATAGATGGAATTGCAAATAGAGAATTGACATTATCAATAAAAATCAAAGATTTGTTGTCGTAGCGGTCCTTCAAGCAATAAAGGGCCCTTGGATAATTTTCTTCTATGACTTGAAACTGTTCTACAACGGCCAGGGCTTGGCCATCTAGGCAATTTAGTAAATAATTGAATTTGTCGATTGTAGGAATGGTCGCTTCATCATGCACTAACATTTTAAAAGTAGTTATGAATCGCGAATATTCAGCATACTTTCCGTCAAACTTAGGTAACTTTAATTTTGGAAGACGACTTTGGTGGGAATGATTTGTTGAATTAAAAAAACTTTGTTCAATATCACTATAATTACGTCCCTTTTTTAATAAATCAACTAAAAAACTTTTGCTTGAAATAGAAATTTGTTCCAAGTCAGTTCGACCTTCATCAGATGCAGAAATACGTTCAATTTGTGTTTGAATATGACTTACTTGCTTAAAATATGTTTCGAGATGCTGCGAACTGAAGCAGAGAGCAGAACAAAGCATATTATATTCAATACACAACTTAATTTATTGATGATTTGATGTAATTAAGTCACTTGTAGAAAACGATGATAATCCTTTTTTCATATGATTTTATTTATTTAAAGATTTACAAGTTAAATTAATTTTTTTTATATTAATTTACTACAATATTTCTTAAATTTTCCTTATAATTTTAACCGTCCTGTCACGGTCGCCAAATGTTTGATCGAGAAATTAAAACTGTTGAGAGTGAAACACGATGAATATAAGTTTTAATGTTAAATCTTTAATGGTCACAACGATAATAAAAAGTGTACATTATAATTCTTTTTGAACAACTTAATTTTTGCAAGTAAATAAAAACAGTTACAAATTATAAGAAAAGAAGAAAGAGCAACAAAAGGGAATTCTTGAATAACCGATACAGTATTTAAAGCGATGAATTCATGTGAAAACTAATAAATATAAGTAGATATGCTAAAATGATTAACTCAATTCAATAAATATATACTATTAAATACTATAATACGATTGTGACCAAACAAGCGTGAAAACAAAAAAAAAATATTTAAATGTTTCTTAAAGAACAAAAAGCAGAACATGTTATCAGAGGTAAAAAATAAATTGAATACCTGATAAAATTACTTATAATGGCATTTTTTACTAGTTATAAAAAGTCCAGATGTGCAGGTTATGGAATCTGAAGTTATTAACGAACAACATCCAGAACGTGAAGAGTTTGTTGAAAGCCAAAAGGAAAACCTTTGCCAAAATAATAATAGTGAAATAGAGTGCTTAAAAAAGGAAAGGTTTGTTGAACAAGAGTTTTGAAGGATTCTTCTTATTACTTCTTGTATTAACTTTCAGGGAACATATTCTTAAAGAGAATTCTGACCTTTAAATTTTTTTTTTTAAAAACAAACAGCAGAATTAAAAGTTTTGGAAGAACAAAAAAAGAAAGATTATAAAATCTATGAACTTTTGTGTATATGTGATTTTGCATCTCCCCCTAACTAATGAATCTTTCCATTATGAAATACATATATCTGCACTGCTCACACTACTGCAGTTTACTATGTAGTGATGCCAGAAATTCTTATCACACTTGATGGATATACCCGTCACGAAAGATGGATATACCCTCATTTGAAAAATCGAACTTTTTTTCATAAAACAAAATTTAATATTTTCTAATATATATACAAGTTTCTTTTTTAATATCTAAATAATATCTTACAGTATAAAAAATGACTTCATTTATAATAAAATAATTAATTCTTATCTCTTTAAATATTTTTTTGTTGTTGTCTGTAGTGGCTTCGCTATACTGACTTCTTCACACTTTTTTCAAAATCAAACGCTCTTTGCTGTTGGAAAACACCTTAAAGTAAAAGAAGATACACATTTATGTATAAATAATTTAATACGCAATAAACAAATAACTTTTTGATTGACTAATCTGTAGTACATACCTCGCAGGGAGTTATTAACCAAAGAGAGCCTTCAGAGGGCTTGCTAATCCCACCTTCCATCCCAATTATATTTTTCTAGTAGGTGGTCGGTAAAAATTGGGCGCATCACAGTGCTGACATTCTGCGATGTCCCCTTAATCATATGTAAATGTGATGTCTAAAAAAATATAAATGTACGATTATTAAAATACTTCAAGCATGAACTTAAGTTCTTTACTATTGCTGCAGTGAAACCTTTCGACTCCTCCAACTTCCTCTCCAACTCTTCCAAAGGGAGCATGCTGACGACTTCACCAAGTCTTAAGTCGTAAGTCTCCCCAGCCAGCCAGACGGTTTTCTCAACCTTTTTGATGACCACCTTGCAGTCCATCAAAAAATTAGGCAATACGAATTGTAGAACTTCTTAAAATTTAAAATAAATTATAATTTTATACTCACATAATTTCCTCAAGTTTTCTAAGCCGGGTTTAGATTTCCTTCTGACCCTGGACTTAATCTTGAAAGGTAAGGAATGCCTTAAATGGAAAAATATTTTAAACCAATATAATTTTTTAAACGTTATAAATAACCTTTGTATTTCCGATCACTTTAGGACGACAGTGATGTTGGGGCACACATCTTGAGTGTTTCTACCAAATACTGTTGTTGACTGAAAATCAGAGAAATACATAAAATTAAGCAAATAAGGAACAGTTTTACACATTAAAAAAAACTTAAAAATTTTTCCAACTCGATTCTAACTCTTTAGAGGCTGTGGCGGTTTTAAATACCCGCAGCATGCCTGTGAAGTTTTGGGTTTCCAGTGTCAGGTCCATTGGACACAATCTCTGCACTTCAACTACTTGCAATCCCAAATGCAACTTACCTTTCTAATTCCACATTGAACTAATAAATTTATTTAAATTTATTTTAAATTCTTTGCTTTTTCTTAATTTTTGGTTTTAATGATACACCATACCACTTTTATAATTACTTGATAATTGCGCAATTTTCTTAACGTCACGAAATAAAACATATATCAGTTGTTTCACTCTTGCATATGATTTGGTTGTTTGGGGCAAGCAACGTTGCAACTGACAAGAAATTTCTTTCCTTATTTTTTCTTACAAAATTTACAAAAATTCCTTAAAACCGGCTAACTTTTTACAACAAATTTAATAAAAGTTTTGTTTGACCTTTGGCAGAATTTTAATTACAAAACATTTTGTAAGCTGTATTTTATAGTTTGCTGCATTATTATCTATAAACTCAAGCGAAAAATAAGATTTAGTCTATTAAAAAAAAATCATCCCAATTCAGTACCAAAAACGCTACAGCGGCAACGCTGTTCAATATAAAATTGTTGCAAATGTGTTAGTGTACAGATTGTGTTAGTATTAGTTTCTGTCAAGCATTTCTTTTTAAATCTTTTTTTGTTGTAGTCTGTAGTGGCTTCGCTATACTGAATTCTTCACACTTTTTTTAAAATCTAGCGCTCCTTGCTGTTGGAAAACACCTTAAAGTAAAAGAAGAGATACATTTATGTATAAATAATTTAATACGCAATAAACAAATAACTTTTTGATTGACTAATCTGTAGTACATACGTCGCAGGGAGTTATTAACCAAAGAGAGCCTTCAGAGGGCTTGCTTATCCCACCTTCTATCCATCGTCGGTAAAAATTGAGCTCATCACAGTGCTGACATCCTGCAATGTCCCCTTAATCATATGTAAATGTGATGTCTAAAAAATATAAATGTAAGATTATTAAAATACTTTAAGCATGAACTTAAGTTCTTTACCATTGCTTCAGTGAAACCTTTCGACTCTTACAACTTCCTCTCCAACTCTTCCACCGCTAGAAGGTTCTGCAAAGGGAGCATGCTGACGTCTTTATCAAGTTTTAAGTCGTAAGTCTCCCTAGCCAGCCGACAGACAGATTTCTCAACCTTTTTGATGACCACCTTGCACTCCATCAAAAAATTTAGACAGTACGAATTGCAAAACTTCTTAAAATTTAAAATAAATTATAATTTTATACTCACATACTTTCCTCAAGTTTTCTAAGCCGGGTTTAGATTTCCTTCTGACCCTGGACCTAATCTTGAAAGGGAAGGTATGCCTTAAATGGCAAAAAATATTATTTTAAACCAATATAATTTTTTAAACGTTATAAATAACCTTTGTATTTCCGATCACGGCAGTGATGTTGGGGCACACATCTTGAGTGTTTCTACCAAATACTGTTGTTGAATGAAAATCAGAAAAATACATCAAATTAAGCAAATTTTTATTTAAATTTTATAAATAATCTTAGCAAAAATAACATTTTCCTCCTGTTTTTTATTTTTGATAATATTATATACTTACATTTGTATTAAGATTATGATGTTAATTCAAATATTGTAACGTAATGCGTTCCTGTACTATAAATATAAGACTTTGTCTTGTTGTGCAGGAAATATAATTAATTGAATAAATAAATAAATAAGCAAATAAGGAAAAGTTTTAAATATTAATAAACAACTTACAATTTTTCCAACTCGAATCTAACTCTTTAAAGGCTGTGGCGGATTTAAATACCCGCAACATGCCTGTGAAGTTTTGGGTTTCCAGTGTCAGGTTCATTGGACACAATCTCTGCACTTCAACTGCTTGCAATCCCAAATGCAACTTACCTTTCTAATTCCACATTGAACTAGTAAATTTATCTAAATTTATTTTAAATTCTTTGTTTTTTTTTAATTTTTGTTTTTTACTAAATCAACATATCACTTTTATAACTATTTGATAAATGCGCAATTTTCTTAACGTCACGAAATAAAACATATATTAGTTGTTTCACTCTTGCATATGACTTGTTTGTTTGGGGCAAACAACGTTGCAACTGACAAGAAATTTCTTTCCTTATTTTTTCTTACAAAATTTACAAAAATTCCTTAAAACCGGCTAACTTTTTACAACAAATTTAATAAAAGTTTTGTTTGACCTTTGGCAGAATTTTAATTACAAAACATTTTGTAAGCTGTATTTTATAGTTTGCTGCATTATTATCTATAAACTCAAGCGAAAAATAAGATTTAGTCTATTAAAAAAAAATCATCCCAATTCAGTACCAAAAACGCTACAGCGGCAACGCTGTTCAATATAAAATTGTTGCAAATGTGTTAGTGTACAGATTGTGTTAGTATTAGTTTCTGTCAAGCATTTCTTTTTAAATCTTTTTTTGTTGTAGTCTGTAGTGGCTTCGCTATACTGAATTCTTCACACTTTTTTTAAAATCTAGCGCTCCTTGCTGTTGGAAAACACCTTAAAGTAAAAGAAGAGATACATTTATGTATAAATAATTTAATACGCAATAAACAAATAACTTTTTGATTGACTAATCTGTAGTACATACGTCGCAGGGAGTTATTAACCAAAGAGAGCCTTCAGAGGGCTTGCTTATCCCACCTTCCATCCATCGTCGGTAAAAATTGAGCTCATCACAGTGCTGACATCCTGCAATGTTCCCTTAATCATATGTAAATGTGATGTCTAAAAAATATAAATGTAAGATTATTAAAATACTTTAAGCATGAACTTAAGTTCTTTACCATTGCTTCAGTGAAACCTTTCGACTCTTACAACTTCCTCTCCAACTCTTCCACCGCTAGAAGGTTCTGCAAAGGGAGCATGCTGACGTCTTCATCAAGTTTTAAGTCGTAAGTCTCCCTAGCCAGCCGACAGACAGATTTCTCAACCTTTTTGATGACCACCTTGCATTCCATCAAAAAATTTAGACAGTACGAATTGCAAAACTTCTTAAAATTTAAAATAAATTATAATTTTATACTCACATACTTTCCTCAAGTTTTCTAAGCCGGGTTTAGATTTCCTTCTGACCCTGGACCTAATCTTGAAAGGGAAGGTATGCCTTAAATGGCAAAAAATATTATTTTAAACCAATATAATTTTTTAAACGTTATAAATAACCTTTCTATTTCCGATCACGACAGTGATGTTGGGGCACACATCTTGAGTGTTTCTACCAAATACTGTTGTTGAATGAAAATCAGAAAAATACATCAAATTAAGCAAATTTTTATTTAAATTTTATAAATAATCTTAGCAAAAATAACATTTTCCTCCTGTTTTTTATTTTTGATAATATTATATACTTACATTTGTATTAAGATTATGATGTTAATTCATATATTGTAACGTAATGCGTTCGTGTACTATAAATATAAGACTTTGTCTTGTTGTGCAGGAAATATAATTAATTGAATAAATAAATAAATAAGCAAATAAGGAAAAGTTTTAAATATTAATAAACAACTTACAATTTTTCCAACTCGAATCTAACTCTTTAAAGGCTGTGGCGGATTTAAATACCCGCAACATGCCTGTGAAGTTTTGGGTTTCCAGTGTCAGGTTCATTGGACACAATCTCTGCACTTCAACTGCTTGCAATCCCAAATGCAACTTACCTTTCTAATTCCACATTGAACTAGTAAATTTATCTAAATTTATTTTAAATTCTTTGTTTTTTTTTTAATTTTTGTTTTTTACTAAATCAACATATCACTTTTATAACTATTTGATAAATGCGCAATTTTCTTAGCGTCACGAAATAAAACATATATTAGTTGTTTCACTCTTGCATATGACTTGTTTGTTTGGGGCAAAAAACGTTGCAACTGA
Organism: Cistogaster globosa; assembly: GCA_937654795.1. Classification (NCBI taxonomy): domain Eukaryota; kingdom Metazoa; phylum Arthropoda; class Insecta; order Diptera; family Tachinidae; genus Cistogaster; species Cistogaster globosa. The sequence continues at coordinate 55,171,433 of OW569407.1, read as the reverse complement.
CAAGAAATTTCTCTTCCTTATTTTTTCTTTAAAAATTTACAAAAATTCCTTAAAACCGGCAAACTTTTTACAACAAATTTAATAAAAGTTTTGTTTGACCTTTGGCAGAATTTTAATTACAAAACATTTTGTAAGCTGTATTTTATAGTTTGCTGCATTATTATCTATAAACTCAAGCGAAAAATAAGATTTAGTCTATTAAAAAAAATCATCCCAATTCAGTACCAAAAACGCTACAACAGCAACGCTGTTCAATATAAAATTGTTGCAAATGGGCTAGTGTACATATTGTGTTAGTATTAGTTCCACTTTAAACATTTTTGACGTTTGCGGGAATTATTTGAAATGAATTTTTTGTAAGCAAAAATATATGCGTAGCCACAGATAAAAATAAGAACAAAAATGTTTTGAAATATATAATAAGATATGTGTAATTAGCACAATAAATTTACATAAATATAAATAAAATTCAAATGTATTTTACCTCAACGATAAAATAACACGATAATAATAACTTACTAAAAATACGATTGTAGAATAAGATTTTTACCGAACTAAATACCTTAGTTAATTAAAATTTCGAAAAAGTAAATTTGCCTTTTTACGTAATTATTCAATAATTATAATTATTATAAGAACCTGTGCTTATATAATGATTTTTATATTGTTTTTGTAGTCCTTAGAATTTTGGCAATGTCGAGGCAAGTTTTTTCTATTAACTAAAAACGACAATACAAAAGTTTTTCCCGAAAAAATACTCTATTAGTTTTTAGAGAAGTAAAATTTAGTTTGTCTATTTTGCTCATAAGTCACTTGTTTGGCTTATAAAAGCAACCTTCAGATAAAACGTTAACGTATGTATGTATCAGAGAATGACAAAAGTATCATTTTAAGTACTCTTTAAGTATTTGAGGCCAAACATGTATGAATGAGTATCTTTACAGCTTCAACAACATACCATACACAACATATTCATACCAATTTCAACTTAAATATGTACAAGTATTGACAGCTAATAAGTGTACGCATACTCATACTTTATTGCACGCAGCACAAATAACTATAAGTATAAGTTGGATTGGGTATTTTCTATACTCATTCTTATAAGTATTGAGTAGAAATAAGTATGTATACTTATAAGTATTCCCTTCAAACATTTGCAATCGCCGAATCTTCGCCCGCGAATCGTCGGCATGTTGTCTACAATCCCGGCGATTAATCGTTTGCGATTCGCTAAAACGCTCGCCTGTGTGCCTGTTGCGATTCGTTCACAGCGATTCGCCGGCGTTTCGCAAATAGAGATCCGCCATCGATTTACATATTTTTATTAATATATTAATATATATATACATATATACATATACATATATATATATATATATATATATATATATATATATATATATATACATATATATATATGTATATATATATATATATATATATTGCATTGATCGAGTAGTTGTAAGGCATAGGCCAAGGCGCATCAAACAGGTGACTGCATTAGATCATGTGTTTATCATATGTTTTAGCTTTTTCGTGTAGCAATGTGTGTATGTATTTGTGAAAAATAAGAAAGCCACTAAAAATATATATTGGAATATGGACACACGTTTTTGACAGCTCGAATTAGTTTTTACAAAAACAAAATACACGTAAAAGGTAATGCATCCACCTGGTATTATTGCGCCATGGCATAGGCGATTGCGCGCGATTTACATTGTAAACGTTTTCAAAATTGTTTTCAGATTTGAGTGTTTTTAAAAAAAAATAATTTACTTGTGTTCGCTCGCGTATTCATCGTCTAGTTGTAAGGCATAGTCGACGGTTAGCGATTCGTATTCCCTGGGAATAATCGCATAATCATTGCCAAACAAACCATCGCCAAAAAATCTCAAAATTATTTGCAGGGTTTCTTCATAGGAATATAGCATATATTGTTTAATAATAGTATGAACCAATTTTATTTTCAGTAAATACATACATTTGTTTAAGTTAATATGATATTTTCGTGGCTATTATATATTAACTGTTAATGTTATAAATATTTTTTTATTTTTTTTTTTATTTTCTTTATTTATTTATTTACTTATCTAGCACAACAAGACTTAACATCTTATAAATGACAGTACTAGTTATAAAAAATACATATTTCATATAAAGATTTAAAAAAATAAATAAATAAATATGTTTAGATAATAAAAACAACAATGACAATAATGGTTACAGTAATAATAACAATTATAATAATATATAAAAAAAATATAATAACATTAACAAAAAACAAATGGTTAAAAAAAATAAATAAATAAAAAATAATAATAATGAACAATACAAGAAAGAGTATTATCATTTAAATAGTTGAAATAACTCCTTTTTAAACTTAGCAGCGTTGTCAATCTTTTGGATATTGTTCGGTAAGGTATTCCAAAGACCTGTTGCATAAACAAAAAATTGACGTTGAGATAAAAGGCTTTTGTATTTAATTTGAATTATTTTTCTACCACGATTAGATCTAGCTAAAACAATTTTTTGTATAAATAAGTTGTTTCTTTTGATGTTATAATTTTGTGCATTTTAAAAGATCGCAAAAATTTATTTGATAAATCCTGTATGAATATAGTGATATACGATCCCGACGGCCCTTTTGAAAAATATATCGCGCTATGTTGTTATATAATACATTTAGTTTGCGTTGGTCTTCACTATTACAGTTCGCAAAGATTTTGCAACCATATAAGAGTGATGGGATGAGAAAAGTTTTTGCTAAAAGCATACGTATAGCAAATGGTGTGGAAGCCTTAAGTATCCAAAGATTTCGAAGCATACTGTAAAATCTTCCTGCGGCAGCATTAATATGGTCGGACCAAGTAAGTTTATTATTAATAATTATTCCTTAATTAGTTGCACTGGTTGCATAATCTATAGGATTATTATTAATTTTTATTTGAGGACAGGCAAAATGTTTTCTTAATTTAGATGGACAAATATATTTAGATTTAGAAGGGTTGATACATAATCCATTGTCACTAGCCCAAGTGCTAATTTTGGTTAAATATTCGTTGATTGCACTTACACATGAAGAAATATCTGAAGTATTGCAACAGTTATGGAGCTGCACATCATCAGCGTACATATGAATTCCACTACTAATTGGTATATCAAGTAAGTCATTTATGTAAACACAAAAAAGGAGAGGACCAAGTGTTAAACCCTGCGGAACACCTCTGTTGACATAGAGGGAATTAGAAATATTACCTTCAAGCTGAACTCTTTGAGAGCGGTTGGTAAGATACGATGATATAAGCTTACAAGCCGCCTTGGAAAAATAAAACAATTTTTCGAGCTTATTATTAAAAATTTTATGATCCACTGTGTCGAATGCTTTACTGTGGTCCAGGAGAATCAAAAATACAACCATACTATTATCAAGTTTTGATCTAAGATCCTCTACTACATCTAATAGAGCTGTTACGCAACTTCTGCCCTTCATAAAACCGGATTGAAATTCGATGAAAAAATTATTACGCATAAGATACCCGTTCATTTTTTTACATAAAAGATTTTCTAACACTTTGGATAAAAAAGGAAGGATGACAATTGGCCGAAAATCATTGTTGCTTTTGGGAATGGGTATGATTTTTGATAACTTCCATTCTACTAGGAAAAAAAGATTTGATAAGTGTAGTGTTGACCAGGAGGGTCAAGTATTCTTTTAAATAAAAAACGTTGTTTTAATATTAAATTATAATTAAGTTTTATTACGACTGAACGTGTTGGGCACAAGTTAAAGAAGAATGAATAGAGGGAAAAAAAGCCATGACATTAGCTTGGCACAATAACGAGTACCGTTGATACTCGTTACATTATAAATGTATTAGGGTAGCACTTAGCCACACAAGTGTAGCTTATACTACATCCCCTTTTTTAAATATAATAAGTAATAATTATTATCCTTATTTTTTTTTTTTTTTTTTTATTTGAAATTCATTTAACATTGTTTTTATAATTTTAATAAATAAATTAAAGTATTTTTACAATATTATTTTTTCAGTTTTACAATTGTTTTGTTATTTTTGATTTTAAATAAAGATGTTTGTACAATATTATTTTTTTTTTTTTTTTTGTATTCTCATTATTATTTAATTTTAAATGAATGTGTTTTTATATGTAACAAATATAATAAACTTTTTTTTTTTTTTTAAATTGTATTTTATTTTATAAATCAATCTCTTAAACTACATAATCTTTAAACCAAGTTGGTGTAGTTCTATGTCTACCAACTCTTGTTGAGGGACCAAATTCTGGAGTTTCTTCAAAAGGTAGTTCCTTTGGAGTATAAGGCAAATCGGGTTGATTGTCGAAATTATTTTCAACTATACAATTCTCATTTGGATTATAAAATTCGTCTGAATTGTCGGAATTACCAGTACCGATATTTGGCACTGAGATTAGATGCCATCTGTTTCGCCTGTACGTCTCTCTATCCGCCTTAACCAGATATGATCGTGGTTCGTCTAGTTTTTTTAAAACCCTACCATATTTTTGTAAATCGACTATCCACACCCCATCCCCTTTTTTAATTCCGGCAGATCTCTAGTTCTGTGTCTTGTATTATAATTTTGAATCTGTTTTTCTTTAATTTGACGTTCCTTGTCTAATATTTTCTGATTATTCTCTGGTTCTAACAGACTTGGCAACATTGGAACCAAAGATTTGATTTTGCGACCCATCATTAATTCCGCGGGCGAAAATCCGTTTGCTAAAGGGGTTGAACGATAGTTAAGAAGACCTTCGTGAACATTTTCACATTTTTTTATCAACTTTTTTGCAACTTTCACCGCTGCTTCCGCAGCACCATTAGATTGGCTATAATAAGGGCTACTTGTCACGTGTGTAAAATTGTAATCAAAAGCAAATTGTTTAAATTTTGACTGAAATTATGGACCATTGTCGCTCCTGCATATGGAACAAATACCAAAACGTGAAAAAAATTCTTTGAGTTTGTCAATTATGGAAAAAATTCGAAATATCGTGAATAATAATCAGTTATTATAAGATACCACGTGTTCCATTTGAAAAGGTCTAGACCAATTTTCTCCATCGGTCGAGTTGGTGGATTTTCATACCTGAATATTTCCCTGTTGTTACATCGTTCCTCAATGCAGTTAGGACAGTTTTTCACCAAATTTTCCAACTGTGAACTAAGACCTAACCACTAAACCGAAGTTTGAGCTAATCTACGACACTTGGTAATTCCTTGATGGCCTGAATGAATGAAGTTGATTACTTCTCTTTGTAAACCTGGAGGGATAATTAGTCGTGTATCCTTTAATACTAAATTTTGTGAAAAAGAAATATCGTAACGATATTGATAATAGGGTACCATTAAATCTGGTAATTTATCACGAGTTGGCCAACCATCTGCCGAATACTGAACAAGTAGTTTGCATATTGGGTCCTCTTTTTGAGCTTTTATTATTTTTTCTACATAATAATCTTTTACTGGAAGATGTTTTACGATAAAACGTACAAAAGCTTCAGTTTCTATCCCGAGTTCTTGAGGCTCGTCCTTTTTACAAGGAACTGGACTACGAGATAAAGCGTCAGCTACTTTCAAGTCTTTGCCTGGTACGTAGACTATAGAGTAGTCGTACCTCATAAGGCGCATTCTAAAACGTTGTAGTCTTGGGGTCAAGGTATCTAAATTTTTTGACTGTAAAATTTGCACTCAAGGTTTGTGGTCTGTTTCAAATACTACTTCCACACCTGTTATATACTCGGCTAACTTTTCTGCTGCCCAAGTTATGCCTAGGGCTTCACGTTCAATCTGAGCGTAATGTTTTTCAGTATCGGTCATCGTTCTGGATATATATGAAACCACTTCCCTCTTACCGTTACCGTCCAATTGAAAAAGACAGGCACCAATACCATAACAGGATGCGTCTGAGCTAATGACAATTTGCTTAGAAGGGTCATAAAAGGATAAGTTGGAGTTTGTGTCAAACTGTTTTTAATTTCCAAAAAAGCTTTTTCTTGTACCTTAACCCAAACAAAATCTACCTTTCCCGTTAAGACATTGATAGGTCCTAATATTTTAGACATATTTGATAAACTTTGCAACAAAATTAACCATACCGAGGAAACGTTGGACTTCTGTTTTATTTTCTGGTTTGGGAAAGTCAACAATTGCCTTGATTCTTTCTGGATCAATAGAAAGACCATTTGCTGAAAGAACACAACCTAAGTAAGTAACTTGGTCTACACCAAAACATGACTTCTTTTTGTTAATAGTTATACCTTCTTTGTCAAGGCGAGCTAAAACTTTTTCAAGAGCGGCATCATGTTCATTACGATTTTTCCCAAAAATTAGAATATCATCAACATGCGAAATGCAGTTGTTTATTCCTTCTAGGACTTTATTAAACTTTGAGACAAAATATTCTGGCGCGCAAGAAATGCCAAAAGGTAATCTTTTAAAAATAAACCGTCCGAATGGACATATAAAACAAGTCAGTAATTGACTTTCACGACATAATTTTATTTGATAAAATCCTTTGTTTGCGTCGATTTTTGAAAAAATTTTAGCTTCCTTAATGTTAGCTAAGGAGAGCTCAATTTTCGGCATAGGATAATATGGCCTAATAACCGCTTTATTAAGCTGGGTGTAGTCAACACACAGTCTTATTTCATTGTTTGGTTTTGGAACAACTACTATGGGACTGACCCACTCAGTAACATCGTCCATACGTTCAATTCTGTCAATTTCCGATTTCAATTTTGGTAATAAAGGGATTGGAACCTTTCTTGGTATTGTTTGTACAAAAGGAGTAACATTATTTTTTAATTTTATGTTAATTTCACCTTTAAACTCCCCGATTTCACGAAAAAGCCTGGGAAAATTTTCCACTAACTTAAATGACATATTCTCACTTTCACTTTTTGAAACTGAAAAATTTTCGAGAGCTGGAGGCTGAAGAATATTTAATTTTACGATAGCATTTCGCCCTAAAATAGGAGTACTAAGCCCCTCAACAATGTAAACGTCTACTTTACATTGTTTCCCACGATAAGCTAAAGTTGCTTTAGCAATTCCTAGCACGTTCAACGAATTACCATCCGGTATCTTTAAGCCTGTATCTGCATTTATGATGGTTAGATTATGATGGTTCGAAATCGAATCTTTTGGGATGCAGACACAGTCTGCCCCAGTATCTATAAGAAAGTTTAAACTATTTCTCAATTCGGCTACTTCGCACTGAATGTACCACGAATCTACATATTTGCGATTATTTCCCGTGAAAAATTTATTCACCGTCCCGATCATATAGTCAAAATTTTCCCTATTTTCAGAATTTGATTTTAAATTTGCGGATTCAACCGAATTTACCTTTTTACTTGGTTTTGCTTTAATTTCATTTTTCTTTTTACATACACTCGCAAAGTGTCCACGTAAGTTGCAAATGTTGCAATTTTTTTCCCTGGCAGGGCAATCTTTTTTATTGTGTGGTTTAAATCCACAATAATTACATTTATTTTTATCATAATTACCATTTAAATTTGAAAATTTTTTTTCACCTTGGTTACGCACGTGCATGCCGCCACTTGCCTTTTGAACGTTACACACGTTTTTGTCGTCTTTGATGACTTTTGTTTGTTTAATTTGAATTTCAGCTTGTCGAGCTGTATCTATTGCTACCTTTAACGTCAGATCCGGTTTCAGCTGCATCTGTTCACTAACTTTTGTGTTGATCATACCCACCACGATTCTGTCTCGGATTAACTCTTCCTTCAGATTTCCGTACGCACCCTTTTCGGCAAGGGCATGTAGGTCAGTAATGATATCATCCACAGATTCGCCTTGCTTTTGAACCCTTGAGTTGAATTTGAAGCGTTCAATATGATGTTTTTTCTTGGGTTGAAGTAGTTGTCAAATTTGTTTAAGGCATCCGCCACGTTCGTTGGTGCGGATCCAAATTGTAATGAGACTTCCTCACTTTTCTCCCCCATTATGTAAAATAACAAATCAATCTGCTCCCTTTCTGTTTTAGTTGGTTGCCCTGACACGTTCATATACCGCTCAAACCTTTTCCGCCATTTGGCCCAATCATCTGGGTGCGAAAAATTAAATGGTTCAGGAGGAGCGATGTTTGCCACAAAAATGTTCCCCATTTTATCAGTTTTGTCTGCTTTTTGAGGCATAAATTGATGTAAATTAATTTATTTTCACCTAACCTCAAAAATGTCCCTTTCTTTTTTTTTTTACAAAAAAACGTGATGAAAAAACTTTGTTCTTTCACAATTGTAAAATCTTCTTCACTTTAATTAAATGTTTACCGCTGCCACCATGTAGTGTTGACCAGGAGGGTCAAGTATTCTTATAAATAAAAAACGTTGTTTTAATATTAAATTATAATTAAGTTTTATTACGACTGAACGTGTTGGGCACAAGTTAAAGAAGAATGAATAGAGGGAAAAACAGCCAAGACATTAGCTTGGCACAATAACGAGTACCGTTGATACTCGTTACATAATAAATGTATTAGGGTAGCACTTAGCCACACAAGTGTAGCTTATACTACAATAAGAATAGAGTTGTATAAGTGTGTTAGAAACGGTAAGAGCTTAGGAATTAAGACTTTTAAAAAAAAATGGGATTTATCTCATCCATACCAATTGCATTAGATTTGACTTCAGCGAAACTTTCTAATACTTCAAGCTGATCAACACAACGAAAACTCAATGGATTTTTAACTGAGACAAAGGGAATGTCTTCATATATATTTTTCAACGGAGATAAAACATTAATATTTAAAAACTTATTATTAAGCATGTTTACATCAACATCATGACTACATTGTCGAAAGTCTTTAATGACCAATGCCAATTTTTCGGATTTCTTTCCATTTGGATTTACTGTCAATGGCGGATGAAAATTTTCTTTGGTAAAATAAGTATTTCGCTGATTGTGATTGATGTAATTCCTTGAGATCATTTGTTTTGAATCTTTTTCAACGAGAGTAGGCTTCATCTCGTTGTTTTATTAGGGATTTAATTACAGCATTAAACCAAGGCGGTTGATTGTGTTTAACATGCCTTGTTTTTATTGGCACACACATGTCAAATAGAGTTTTAATATTACCTTGGATAAATGAAAGTTGATCATCAACACTCTCAAAAGAATAAATTCGTTTCCAGTGAATCCTATCGATTAAACAATAAAGCGTTGTAAAGTCAATATTATGCAAATCACGATACAAAATAAAAGTGTCCTCGCTGCGTGGAGGTCAACAGTTTGCATTGGTTCAATTAAAGGGTTATCGACGAATAAATTATTGTTAAAATCACCGAGTATAATTATATCATCGTATTGAACAGTGATATCTTCTAGAATATTAACGAAAGGGGTGACATTCATGCTACTATTCGGTCTATAAACACTACCTAGTAACATTTTTCTTTGCTCGATGTAGAGATCTCAAGAAATAAATAGTCTATTTCAGAACCAATATTCATTTTTAATTTTTTCTTTGCAAGATATACCGTTGCGAACGTACACAGCTACCCCACCCCCTTTGGCCCTGTATTCTACGTTGGTAACTAAAATTTTTCTGTCTGAACGAAAAAGACGAAAACCGGGTATATTAAATACTGAGTCTAGAATATCTGATGGAAACCAACTTTCAGAAACGCATATAATGTCAATGCTAGATGATACGAATAAATATCTGAATTCATCCATTTTATTTTTCAGACTTTGTGCGTTTAAATGTCCGATTTTAAGGGCAGACTTTTGTTTGGAAAGAATCCTAATCATGTTATACACACAGTCTTTGGAGCATTAAGTGTTAGGGTCGAACATGTGTAAGTAAGAATACGACAACGGTTGCAGAAGAAACAAAATTAAACGATAAAACTTAAATGGAAGTTACATATTAAAAACTTAATTAAAAAATTATTATTTATGGTTAAAGTAATAAAAGTGTAGTATATAAGTAAATAGTGCAATTTAAACAAACTTAAAATTAAAACTATAAATAAATGTAATTTAGGAAGATGGAGTACTAACATCATTGCGCATGTCTGTGGCATCAAGGTTTTCGGTTTCAGGAAAAAAACTTATACAACTAACTGATGTCATCAATACGGATAATATTATCATTGACCGCCTTTTTTATGTATACGAAGCCACGCATTGTAAAAGCACTGTGCAAGATATTTTTCTTCCTAAGACGAATAGCGGCACGAAGTATTTGAAAATTGGTTTTAGTTAAATTTTCATTTATATAGAATTTGTTGTCAGAACTTAAACTAATGTGCCTCAATCTAAAGAAGAATTGCTTATTTGTTTTCTTAAATGTGGCTAATGATTTTAGAAAAAAATTTCAATCGTAAACAGTTCTCATAGTAACTATTATAACTGCATCCCTTGAGTCGGTTTTATAATTATTATTGTGTTTTTGTAACCGATAAATAGATTTTAATACAGGAGCTGTAATATTAAGTGCTTTACAGATTGAACAGACATTTGTAAGGTTTTCATTCTCCTGAAATGGTATATCATTTAAACGCAATTCGCACGAGTTAACATCTCTTATTTTAAGATAGTAATAACAAATCCCTAGATTCAAATATAACTAAGATAGTAATAAAAGATGATAAATCCATAAACTCATATATAACTATTCTAAGCTAGAGATAAGACAAACATCATAAATACAACTATTGTAACGATAAGAAACACATTCTTTCTTTTCTAACTTAATACAAATAATTCAAAACATGTTTTACTGATAAAAAAAGGTACTAGTAACCTAAACAAAGAAAAACATATTTTGAGTTAGGACAAAGAAACATTAAACATAATTATTAATATAAATAGATGCTAAGAAAAATAGGATAGATAGTCTTAAGAATATATTTAATAAAGAAACGCACATTTTTTGGTGCAGGAAAAAGAAAATATATTTTTTTACTCATTTCCTATAATTGGAAATTAACTGGGGCTCAAGCCGGTCTAAACTCTTGACCACAGCCAAATATTCTTGACATACAAGATATTTAAATAAAAATTCAACGGCTTTGAAGAAAAGCAAACCAATCTCTGAAAAAGTGAGAAATTACCACGCTGGACCAACGTCAGAAACGGCAGAAAATATTCAATTCCCTACGATCTATAGGAAAAGACAACGACACAATGAATCAAGATATCGCAGCTTTACGAGCACAAATAGAGGTACTCACACAAACTCTACAGAATACTCAATTGAAGGTAAATACACTGGAGGCGGTACGATCTCCCCATACAATCACTACGTAGGAACAACATAGTGACTTCACACCAAATATAAAGGATGCAACTCAGATAAATTTAAAAACATTCGAAGCTATACCGTGCTTCAGTGGGGATAAAAACCAATATAGATCCTGGCGGAAAAGGGCATGGATATTCATGGAAAATATCAAACAATTTTCCAACCACCCAAATTACTACACAGCATCGTGAATGCATTTAAAAATTGTTGGAGAAGCAGCAGACATCCTCATCAACCACAACACCAAGATGAACTTTTGTTCTATAATTAACAGGCTTGACTACACTTACGCAGATCAACGACCATTATACGTACTTCTCGAGGAAATGAAGAAACATAAACAACACATCTTATTGGAAATTAACTCACGCAACAGCATTATTTTCCTGCTACTTTAGTTGGGATTTTAGGGATATAATTTCTTGCTGCATACATTTAACATTGACCGCGGCTGTTTCTAAAGCAGATACTCTGTCGGCTACTTCAAATAAATCATTTTTGATAATATTAAGTCTCTTATCAATATCATTTAAGAGCTCATCTCTGTACTCACTGAGTTTTTTCTCTATGACTTGCTCAATTTTTTCAGTGAGTCTTTCGAGACGTTTATCCATAAGTGTGATAATCTTAAAAGGTGAGTCTGTATTTGTTAAGCGCGGGTTATCAAATTGAGAGTTACGTGAACTTTCTCTTCAACAACTTTGTGAAGGAGTACAAATAAATGTTAAGGCTGTGGTTCGATTCTCTTGTGAGTTTGTTTCTACGTTAGTGTTTGAGGTTTGCATATTATTATTTATAATTTTAGATTTTTTTGATTTTATTCTTTTAGAAATTTTGGTATTTACCTTATTTTTCTTTCTTAAACTATACATGAGTTATTGAAAATTTTAGGAGATTAATTTCTGTTTATTTTAATAGGTATTTCGTTTATTTAAGCTCAGAGATTAAAAAATTGAATATGTTTGTTTATAATTTTTCTGTTTATGATTATTAAAGCTGAGATATGTAGAAGATTTTATTGAGAGTGTACGTAAATTTAGTGTTTTGTGTATATTTTTTCGTTTTTAGCTTAGATACAAAAAGTTTTTGGAGATTTATTTGTGTTTATTTTAATAGGTATTTCGTTTATTTTGTTTTATATATGCTCAGAGATTAAAAACTGAATATGTTTATTTATAACTCTTCTGTTTATGATTATTATTGAAGAAATAATAGTTTAAGAACATTAAAGACACTTATTCCTTCGTATACTCTGTATTTCACGTATAGTTTTGTATTTTTTAAATTAATTTTTATTAAAAAAGTTTCTTGGTAGATTTAAATTTATTTGTTTGGCGGAGCGTTAAATTTTTGCAACCGTCTCTTTACACAGTTTTATGAGTAATAAAAAAGTACTTTAATCTATTTACCACAGATTTGTAATATAAAAGCGAGTAAAATTTATTTTTAATTCATTCTAATTAATACATTGGGTAAGAAGAAGTTAATTGCAACGTAATATAATATTTGAAAATCAGTTTCTCTTACATTTATGTTTTAAAAAACAAATAAACATTTATTGACGAATTTCTACATTTTCTATTACCATTCTTTTCTTACAAGTATAAAAAAATATAATAAAGTTTTAAACAGAGAATAAAATATATGTATATAATAAAAATAATCAGGCATGTTCTGACAATCGCAAATCGCTTAAAAGTAGCGATGCGAGTTGAAATCGCATGAAAGGTGTTTTGCAGTTCACAATCGCAAGAAATTTGGCGAGTTCAAATCGCAAGCACATACTGAAGTAAAGTTACGAATTTTACTTAAAATAAACTTTAAAGCAACAATAAAATTATACACAAATGAAAATTAATATGTTCTCTTTAATTTTTAACAAAATTTATTTTAATTTTTAGTCAATTAAAGTCGCAAATAATTTATTTAAAATAATTTATTTAAAAAAATAACTGTTTAGCCCCTAAACTGTATCAATAAGTAAACAAGTCATAAGTTGACTCTGAAATATACACACATATGTACATATATATTTTATATCATTAAAAATATGTATGTCTAAGTTGAAATAATTTTTTTTTTAACTACAGAAAAGAATAAAATTAATTAATTAATTAATGACAACAGTAGAATAAAAAAAATTAAACTAAGAGTATAATAATATATAAAAAAGGTGTGTATGAAATCAAAAGAATTAGGTTTAATTTAAGTACATATATGCATATGTCTAGTAACATTACAAAAATTTTACCAAATATTTCTTTTATACAAAGAATTCAAAAATATAATATTGTCAAATGTTTCAGGTTCCAGTCGGCTTCTTTTTTCGGTTATTATATTTCCAGCTAAAGAAAAAACTCGTTCGGATGCTGCGCTACTAGCAGGAATGGATAATATTTTCATAGCTAGTTTTGATAATTTGGGATATTTGCTAGAATTGTTTTTCCACCATAGCATAACATCGGACTCGTCTGTAAGCCTAACCTTTTCAGTACAATAACGCCCGAGTTCATCCCTTCCAGTTTCCACACTTGCATTTGACTTAAGTCTGAAAGAAAACTAACTAACTTTTTTAGTAACTGCATCTAAAGTTGCTGCAGACGAGCTTCTGGGTAAAAACATTGGGGAAAGCAGTTGCGGTGTTTGTGGTGAAAGAGGATTTATTGATGAATCAGATTTTGCAGGTGAATGTATTTCTGAGTTGACAGGCTGTAAACTTCGGATAAAACTTCTGTACGTTTTTTGTTAAGTTCTGAAATGTAGAATTCCTTAATCTCATCCATTTCATTTTGTTGCAAAGATAAAGCTGAAGGATATAAGAATAATGCAGCTTTATGTAGAATATTTAAATTTGAGTTCCATTTTTCCAAGTTAGATAGAATGTTTTTTTTAAAGCCGAAATAGCAGATTCTTCATTGTTTTGCACAACACAAATTGTTTTTATTATGGAAGGAATTACGAAGCAAATTGTTGGTGATACACTGGCTTGAAGTTTTTTGAAAATAATAAAGTCTTTGCAAATTTCGACTAAACCCTGCAGGACGGACATATTGAAGTTTAGCATACTTCTTCTTTCAGCATTATCGGCAAGAATTTCGTTTCGTATAATTGTATAAAATAGACTTAAACATTGTAAAATTTGAATTGCACCTTGTAGGACAACGACTCTTCAAAGTTGTATCCAGCATATGTTGCTTGTTGGCCTTTTTAAAGAACTTAACGATTTTTTTACAAGCGTATGTAATTCCTTTCAATTCAATTGTTGATTTAAAAGCATCATTCAACACATTAGAAAAAAGATGGGCGAACAGTTTAATCTTGTAAAGTCTTTAAGGGCGCTTACAATGTTACTTTCGCGAGACTCCAAATTCTTCGAAAAGGCTGCATAGTTTTTCTCTAATGTTGATTGCGTAAAATCCATGGACTTAATTCCCAGGGTTATATCGATAAGCTTGAAATTAGCTTCAAAATGTAAAGTGGCACACAAGAAATTTCTGTTAAAAAAATTATCAGTCCACATATTAATAGTAACCGCAGCCTCACTATTGGTAATCAGATGCTGTACATGATGCTTAACTTCTTGTTTTTTCTCTTCAGCCATTAATTTAGACTTCCGGAATAACGTCCTTGCACTGGGAATTAAATTGTCCAAATCAATATTTTCGTCGTACTTAGCTCCCATTTTTACACATTTTTCTATTAATTTGCGAAACCCCGAACCTTCAACAACACTAAAAGGACGACAGTCTTCTATTGCGAATCCCATAAATGCTTCAAAGCAAGCGTCTTTCTCCTCCGTGTTTAATTGTATCGATGTACTCTGGTCTGGCTTAGAGTGGACACAATTATGTTTTAATAAATTTGACGTCTGTCTCTTTGCATATTTAAATATCTTTTGACATTCTCGATACTGTACTCTATCCTGTAAAACTGTACCATCATCTTTTTGGATTTTAGAGAAGCAAGTCCAGATAATGCTTCTTCCTGTCTTTTTCAATAACTGGTATTCTCCACAATTAATTTTTCTTAACATTTCGTCGTTTTTCTCCATACTGTAAATTTAAATAACCAAATAAATGTTAAATGGTTAAAGTATTAAAAAAACTTACTTTATGGTTTCGTTCTAAAATATATTATTTTTAAAATTTTATTATTTAATTTTTTATTTTATAAAGCGTACTTTCCTGATCTAGTAAGCAACTCGACATATATGCATCTATGAGATTGTCAGTTTATCTTGTGTTTTTTATACTGGTTCGCCATGTCAAATTCAGGTAGTGTCGTGTGCACCCTGTAATAAGAAAAACCATCACAACTGATAAAATAAAAACAGAGTAAATGAATAACTAAATAAATAAATAAATAAAAACAAAAAAAAATATCCATGAAATAAAAACTTGATATAAAAACCATAAAAATGTATATAAAGAAAAAATGTATAAAAAAAGAAGCCGTGTTGCAATCCCATATACCATAACCCCATATTGGCTTTATAACACCAGCGATGTGTTATAGTCCCATATGGGTTTATTTCCTTCAAATAAGTGCGATAGTACCATATTAAAAATTTAAAATTTATGCTATAACCCCATATTGGCTTTATTGCACTTTTTTCTGTGCGATAACCTCATAATTAAAAAATTTTGTATCACATGCATTATCTTATGAATTATGTTCCATATTCATTTGTTAGGAATAATAATATGTTTTGTACATAACTGTACATAAACAACAAAAACTACTTAAAACAAAATATTGTTCCTTTTACAAAATAAACCTATTGTGAATTTCTTTTTATGGAATAAATATATTATAAATTGAACTTGTTGTTATGAACGTCCTGTTGTGCTCTTCTAACTCTAATGTAATATATTATCAAATTGTTTATCAAATTTACAGTTACATTTGTATATATGTACACTCATCTATTTCATATTAGTTTATATCAACATGCAGTGTTTTATCGCATTTTGCAATCAATTAGTTCAGTGTCCAACGTGTGCTAGAAGTGTTTAAAAGAAACTAATATTAATAGATGAATAACATTAGAAATGGAAGAAGAAATATTTGAATTTAAATTTATCCCTGGATTTCGGACAAACAGTAATTTATTATATATAGAAGCACAAGAACAAATTTTTGCATTTAAATATAAAAAAATGAATACAGCATATTATTACTGCTACAATAAAAATTGTAACGTTGGAGTCGCGATTGATTTTAACAGCACAATGTATTGCCGTCGATGTGGTAAAAATAAAGTGCATAATCATGGATCTCAAATCGAAATAATTAAAAAATTGAAAATTATGAATTCAGTGAAATGTGAAGTTCGTAAAGCTCCACTAAAAAGATCAAACGTTCGTGAGATTTTTGACGAGCAATGCAAAAAATTCAAAGACGCGGCTCATACCATTAATTACGGAAATATGCGTAGGCAATTGTTCAAAATAAGACAAGATAAGATGCCGAAAAATCCAAATGATGTAGTTGATATTATTGACAACTTTAAAAACGAAGAAATTTTGAAAGAATTTGGTATGTCGAGGTATGAGAAAGACAAATCGTTTTATTTGGATTCTGTGATAACAAATGACTTCTCATATACCTTATTCGTATCACCGACAATATCAAAAAGTATACAATCACTGAGCTCATCTGAGCCACGAAATTATATAATGGATGCAACCTTCAACGTTCTACCAAGATCGAAAACTCTTAAGCAATTATTGATAATTCATTTCATTAACGCAGATCATGTAAGTACTAGATATACGTATTTATATGTACTTTGTTAAAAATAATTTCATTTATTCTTCTTTTCAGGTGTTTCCATTTATTTATGCGTTGATGTCTAATAAAACAGAAGAAGCGTATTTACATATGTTTCAATATATAAAATCTAATGTCTTTGATTTGCGACCAACAACCAATATAACCGATTATGAAAATGCATTACGTAATGCTAATAAAATAATATATCCTACGGTGAAAATGGTTGGTTGTTGGTTCCATTACACCAATGCATTACGGAGAAAGGCATCAAAAATAACTGGCTTTATACAGCATCTAAATCGTTATAAAAACGCTAAAAACTTTTTTAATAAGTTTTTATACCTTCCATTGTTAAAGGCAAGTGATATAGAAGCAGCATACCAATGCTTAAAGACTGATATAACAAATGATGAATGTGGAAAAAAATTTCAACAGTTTTTTAAATATTATGAATTTTATTGGCTTAAAAAGGTATGATTCCCTCTTTGTTTACCGAATAATTATTTATACACATTATTATTTATTTTTTTAAGGAAAAAGTGGCAAATTTTTCGGTTTATAAGGAGCCGTATAGAACAAGCAATGGTGCAGAAAATTTTCATAGCCAACTCAATATGAAACTTAGAAAACATGGAAATTTTTATAAATTTGTCGATGCTTTATGTGAAATTGATGCCGCTAAGTCATGTGATTTTTTAAAATCTATTTCTGGATGTACATCATTGTATACGAAAAAAAAATTAACTATTGAAAATAGGGATACATTTTTAAAAAAAACATATGACTTATTAAAAGAAAATAAAATATCATTTCAAACAGCTCTCGCTCAGTTTTCGAATATTAAAAACTGCAAGCTAGAAGCCGATTTCATTAACACAATTGACAGTAATGATGATGAATCAGATGCAGATGAACAAATTGAGACCGAAGCACTGTACCAAAATTATTTCCAATGTGTTATATGTTGTGATAGGGAACGTCAACTTATGTTTCAGCCATGTAAACATTTTAAAGTTTGTAAAACCTGTTACGATACCATGAAGGAAGATGCTGAAGTAAAGAAAATTAAACCATTGTGCCTAGTTTGTCGCTCCGTTATTATTGATGCCGTAGTTATATTTTGTTAAACGTATAATTCTTTCTTTGTTGATTATTTGTTTGTGAATTTTGTATTGAATTTAATTTATTGCGTTGAATATTATACTCTTTGTTGAATAAATATATTTTGTTATGTTTTTGTAAAAGACAAAATAATTTGGTTTCCTTTTTATAGAAATAACATAGTATGACTGATTTTAACTTTTCGTACAAGGGAAAATTCCCTTCTATTATAATATTTTTTTGCAAAATTATGGTTTCCCCTTTTACGAAATGCGGAGTATAAGTGATTTAAACTTTTCATATATTTTGAAAATAATCGAAATCAATCCCTTACAACTATTTTTTCATGGCATACTGAATTTTCTGCTGGGTTTTTTTTTGCAATCAATAATAGAGAGTGAACTAACTGTTAAACCTGTTTTGCATTGAATTGCCTAATAACTATGTTATCACATAAAAAGCGAATATTAAAAACAGTTTTGCGTATGCTGCTTAAAAATAAATATGGAAAATTTTAAAAGAATGGAGAGTAATCGTTTAAACGCAAGGAAGATCTTACTAAATAAAAGCGATATTATAAATTTTTCTAATGTTCCCGGATTTATAATTGATTCTTTTTTCGGAAAAAGAACTTATAAAGCGCAACTAATAGCTTGTGCTTTTGCTTTTGTTAATGGAATCAGCGAGTCGCAAATCCTTCAACTCATACGATGGATACCTTTCACAAAAACTCACGAAAAAAAAAATAACAGAATTACTCTTATGGTTGGCATATTCTCCGAACGCTCACAAGTACTATAGCTATAATGTCGAACTTAATCAAGTAATATTTTGTAACGGAGATTTACGAAAATATGGCGTAAGAAAACAAAGAAATTAAATAAAATTTTTAATTTATAACTGTTCGTGGGGGCTAATTCGTACACCCTACAAAATTATTTGGTTTCATTTGTATACAAATGTCTAATAATACAATATGAGTTTATTCCCTTCAAATAAGTGAGATAATACCATATTTAAAATTTAAAATTTGTGCTATAACCCCATATTGGCTTTATTGCATTTTATTTTGTGCGATAACCCCAAACCCAAATTATGGGTTTATAGCATAGGAAAAAGTGCTATAAAGCCAATGTGGGGTTACGGTATATGGGATTGCAACACGGCGCCATAAAAAATAAAAGTATAAAAACAATTAAAGTATAGAAAATAAAAAAAGCAGAAAGAAAAACCTAAATGCAGATTGATTTTTTTAGTTTTGTTACTTGTGGGTGTCGGAAACTCTCTCAATGGAATGAATAAAGCGAATAAAATATTTTTAATTTATTTTTCTTTAGAGAATTTGAAACATAAGTAGAGTTTTAATATTACCTTTTGGTGTCTTTAATAACTCGGGCTAGTTGCAGTTGTTTATTTCCTTGGGAGAAATGTCAGGGGGTACTTCACGCCAGAGTCATGAGCCGGTAGCCTTAGCCTTTAGTGCTTTTAGTCCCTGCGTATATACCTCTCAGTTGCCCATCCACTATTGATTTGACAAAGCGGACTGTGTTTTAGGCCCCTTAGCCATTTAGGCTTGGTCAAGTTGGATAATCTAGGGAAAATAAAAGGTAAAGATATAAGAATTAGGTTGTGGCTAATTGATTGTAAATAACAATAACAGAGATTATAAAGAAGTTTCAGTTTTAGATATTAAATCATATATAAAAAAAACATCTATTTGTTTCGTTTTACGGGCAATGAACCATCTTGTGTAAAGTTTTTTAACCGGGGGGTGGAATTTCGTTTTCACAACACTTTAAACGGTTTGCAGTGTGATCATATAGTATAGTTACCTTCGTCCAAAGAAAGATGGCGTAGTCCCTAACGAAGATCGCTAGACGCGGTGTCATCAATATTTTCTTCTGTTGGAAAGAAGAAGCAAAACAAAATTTCATTACACAGGAATTTTGCAGATTGTGTTTAATGCTTACCATTATCCCGATATTGGCAGTAAGCTGCAGTGAAAAGAAAATTAGAATTTAGCATGAATATGAATACTTACTTTAGAATTAAAATTTCAACTTTAAATAATATCTAGGACTTTTTATGGTTTTCATGAGTACTTACGCCTTGTTTTTATTTTGTTTTTATTTTGTCATCCTTTCATAAATGCGTTAAGAACTTAACGAAGGTGAGTTGCCAGATCAACAACGTTCTTAGTAGAAAAACAGCGTTACCATCATGTTTTTATTTTTGGCGTTTTTTTATATACCGAACATCCCAGAACTATTAATTTTGAGGTAGATCCATGCATGGATCGAAGGAATGGTTCTGCTTGTCGTGTGCACCCTGTGCAGATTTTCGGTATTTGAGGGTAAAGCAGTGAAGACAGCTGTAAGCAAAGTAATATATTGCTGACAAACGACCCGGAAACCTTTTTTTAGAAATGGAGAGGATACCGAGGCTTGCTGCGAAGGCAAGTACAAAATGTCGATCCTTTTTACTTGTGGGATTTTGAACAGAGCAAAGGTGTGACGAAAGGCCGCCAAATAATCTTTGCGAGAGTAAAAACTTATGTGACAAAAAATAAGTCTAAGTAAACGTATTTACAAATAACAAGAAAAATTTTTTTGTGCTTAAATGAAAATTTTATTGCAAAAAAAAAAGTAAATACTGTCAGCGTCAAAAAAAAGTAAACAGTCATTTCAGTTGTATTTAACATTAAATTGTATTAAAGCTATTAATAAAAACTAAAATATTTATTTACAGTTTAGAAGGCTAATATAATAAGAGTTTAATTCTATATAAACAATAAACAAAACAACAACAAAAATAACTTACTTTTTCTTTGAATACCGTTAATTTTTCGCGTAAAAAAAGTAAACAGTGAAAGCATGATTATATTCTGCTTTCAATATTGCAACAAAAAACAGAAAATTTTTTTAAAAACCGTTAGGTATTTGTCAAACAGATGTAGTATACATACATTTTGGCAGTTTTTTATTCTCTTCGCTAACAGAAAGATCAAACTAAGCAAATTTAAAAAATTGGGTAAGCAGACCACCGGTAAAACCCGAAAAATCATTTTAGATTTATATAAAAAAAAAGAAATCGTTGCGCGAAATTGGAAAAATGGTCGGAAGGAATCACTGCACGATAAAAAAATTTATTTATAAATATGTGAAGCATTATACGGTTGATAATTTGCCCCGATCAGGACGACCAAAACGTCTTTCTGATACGGAAGTACGAGCAGTTGTAAGAGAAGTGAGAGGGAATCCAGTGCCAAGTGCTGCTCAAATATCAAGAAATATAACCGCGACATCAGGTAAGCCCGTGAGTGCCAGTACAGTTAGAAGAGCACTTCACAAAAATGGTTTACATGGCATAATGCCACGAAAGAAACCATACATATCTAAAGTCAATCAAGAGAAACGCAAAGAATTCGCAAAAAAGTATATATATATATATATATATATATATATATATATATATATATATATATATATATATATATATATATATATATATATATATATATATATAATATATATAGACAAAACCAAAAATTTTTGTGCACTTACCATAACCAGTTGACCAATAACGACCCATAAAGAACGGAATAGCATTCCTGTAGGACTACTGTTCCAGCCAAAATAGAATTCCGGGAACCTGAAAAGAAACTGAGCGAAAAGAAGCCGCCATCCTATAAAATATTAGAAATCTTGATTTAAAACACCATTGTTTTCTAATCGCCATTTCTAATTAAAAAGTTTTTTTTTAATTTTTTATTGCCTTAAGAAGAAAAAGATTTTGTGTACATGTGGTTTAAATCTTGCATCACTTTAAATTTGGCATTTATTTAAATTTTAATTCCTATTTCAAACTATGCCTTTATTTTAATTTTGCATTAAATTTGTTTTATACTTTGTATTTTTTTTTTACATTCCATAAAATCTATTTCTACGTTTTTTTTGAATAATGTGAATAATTTTTATTTTTTAATTTCTAATAAATTCTCTAATATGTACCCATTTTTTTATATGAAGATGAAATCTTTCATTTAAGATGAAGTGCTAAGGTGACTGTTAAGCGGTAAGTAGGGTAACAAAGTTGCTAGAGGGTTTTCTTAGGGATATCTAAAGCATTTTTTTTATGATATCATGGTGAGGAACTATAGCCTCAAGTGGGGAGGGATTGTACCGCGTGTGTAGAAGAGGAGAGATTCAAACTTGCTTCGGGCTCCATAACATTTATTACTATTTTGCTTGAAGTCTGGCATGATTATATTTTTTTTGTGTGGCAAACCAGGCCGACCAGTTGGCAAGAACCAGCCCAGGACAGCGAGCTATAGCCGGAGCAACAACCTGCATGCCAGCGCCGCCAACATCTAGCCATCTTATTTCTGGATTAATTTTGTTAAAACTTCTGTCACTACAAAAACTAAGCGCGGTAATAAAAAATTTGTCAATTATTTACTACGTTTTGGAAACATAATTTGCACTTCTAAGCAAAAAAAAAAAAGAGAAAAAACTTACCTGTTCATTAATATTTAGAAAAAATGTAGTAGTATTTTGAAGTATTGCAATTTTTGTAAAATAAAGAAAGGTTTAATAATTTTTTTTGCTGTAAATATTTTAAGTAAATGACATAAAAAATAAAAAACACCAGATGTATGAAGGTACTTTTCGTACTTATAGAAATGTTTAATATTTAATTATTCATTAAGTATTTCTTAGAATTTATGTCGTTTAAACGTATTGTTTTAACGAGAATTATACAAATTTTAAGTAAAATTAAAATAAAAAATAGATAGTAATGATGGAAAATATATAAATATTGAACTGACAATTGAATAAATATATAATTATATTTAATTAAAATTTAATCGTTTCATCCTAATAAAAAAAAACTAATTTAGATTTTCTACATTTTTAACCCATCTTTTACTAATGTTCAGTTATAATCAAAATGTTGAACATTCTACACCTTTTTATATACATAGTTCCTATAAGTACTTATTTTACTTATAAGTATTTCAACTACTTTATAAGTATTTTAACTACTTTGCCATTATTTTAAGTATTTCAACTACTTTTTGAGTATTTTAACTTATGAGTAATAAGTAGTTATAATTATGGGTATGGCAGATACCCAACACATTTTCCGCTCACAACTAGTTGTATTCATACTTCCATTTCGTTTATATTTTTAAGTTCGATGTGTATAAATAACGTGTGCTATGAATATTGAGTATACTCATACTTGTCTGATAGCAAATAAGTAGATGTAAGTATTTTCTGTATTACAAGTGTGAGTATACTCAATACTCAAAAATATGAGTAAATAATTAAGTGTATCTTTATAAGTACTTATTGTCATTCTCTGGTATGTATAATTATGATCTTTTTCTCAAAGGTTTGAAAACCAAATTCTTTCAAACCCAATTTTAAAATAATATAATTTGAAAGTTATTCAAGAGCATCATATTCTATTTCATTTAACAGATTAATTTATCTCCAAAGTTTTTTGGTTTCTTGTTTCTCTTTAAAATAGTTATAAAATTTAAATATTTGTGACTTTTGAAATTTCATACAAAACGGAAAAAAAGAGAAAAACGAGATTTTAAAAAGTTATAATGTAGCACAAATTTTCATAGTTTCCACAAACGTCAGAACGTTAATATGGCCATGAATCGAAAAAGTGGAACTACCTTTTATTTATATATCATGTATTAACTTATGTTTTGACTGTATTCTAGAAGATGTAACCGCAACTCTTAAATTAAAACGATTATTATGCTTTTCCTAATGTCATCCCACAAGCTACATTTATTTCACTAGGTAATAACTGCTCTATAACAAATACAACATTGCAAAAACAACATGGCATTTTATTGTTGCTTTGTGCGTGGAAATGTCAAAAATAGAAAGATAAATAAGAGAAAATAAAAAGTAATTATCTAAAAACAAAGGCTTACTTTGTTTTGCTTGTTGTTGGTGTTTTTTGAAATTTTTAAACAATGTCTTTGCTACGTAGTATAATAAATGTACCTTGTCATACTCCATTCAAGCATATTAGAAAATAACCAAGGCCAATTCATATAAGGTGGCAGCGCCGCTACAACATGCAACAATACAAGGCGAATCAATTACCAGGTGGCAGCGTAGGCGACTTCAGTATTTTTTGCAGGTATACACAACTGTCAAGCTCCATATATAAAAAATATACACATATTAATTGATTCGCCTTGCAACAATAAGAAAAAGAGGCAATTAAGTCTATGGCAAACTTCAAAACACAATTAATTACTGCACTATTTTCTTGCTCTTGTAGCGGCTGCTGTGTAAATAAAGCCAAAAACGAAAACTTTTGGTGTGCTACCAGATTGCTGGCTGCGCTGGTATGCTGGCGTTAAGCACCGGCTAGGGCTCGCCGTCTTGGGGTGGTTCTTGCCAACACATCTGGTCATTTCAGCAGCTACAAAATAATCATACCAGCTGATGGTTAAAAGATAAAAAAAGGTTTGTAAATATTTAAAAATTTTTGAGCC
Organism: Cistogaster globosa; assembly: GCA_937654795.1. Taxonomy (NCBI): domain Eukaryota; kingdom Metazoa; phylum Arthropoda; class Insecta; order Diptera; family Tachinidae; genus Cistogaster; species Cistogaster globosa. The sequence goes on along the minus strand of OW569407.1, from coordinate 55,146,710 downwards.
CGAAGCAAGTCCAGCCAGTTCCCTGTATACGCACACACAAAACTCCTCTGGCTGATGTTCTGCCAGGAAATCTAAGCCCTCCCACTTGAGGCTGTGAAACCTAACCATGGCATCGTATATAAACTAGTTTTTAGATGCCCCAAATACCTTCTTTACCTTCTCTTTCTACTCTTCCTTTCCCCTACTTACCGCTTGTGTTTAAATTTAAGCCAACATTTTTAATAAAAAGCTAAAAAAAATTCATTTAAAATATGAATGTATAAACATTTTGTTTATTAAACTAAACAATTTAAAAGCTATTGAAAATGAAATACATGGCCAAAATTAGGATATAAAAATAAAAAAAAAAACAAAAGTACTTTTGATTTAAAAGAAAAAAATGCAAAAATTCAAAAACTAATGTCGACCAGTATAAAAAGAAAATTAATTTGAAGATATAAATTACATCATATTAAAAAGAAATTTATCAAAAACAAATTTTATGAGTTAAAAAAAGAAATTTAAAAAAATTTGATAATTTGAACAGGTTTTATGTTGGTTGTTTTCCTTCTTTATTTTTCAGGATTTCCCTGACTTCCAGGCTGACGAAATGCTCACACTATGGTGCAGGAACTGCCGTCAGTACGTGACGTGTCCTACGTCCTACGTTCAGGTACGTAAAGTATTCAACAAATAAAATATATATTTCACTTCGCCTTAAATTTTTTTTTTATTTTCTATGTTAAGGAAAACACTTTGGGTTAAAATTTCCTAGACACGAGACGAACTATAGGCTTGAGCTCAACCCCTAACCGCGCACTCTTGAAACAAACCTACCAAGAGGACTGGTGTTACTTTCCCTAACTATATTAAATAGGGCTAAAGCTAAATATATAAAATTTTTATTTACAGTACGTGCGTCGTACGGTGTACAGTCTGGTGGTCAAATGGCTGTTACCTGACACCCCAGGAGTAATGGTGTCTTCCTCTGCGGTGGACAAGTCCCTCGGTGGAAGCGACAGCAATGAAGGTAGTGCCTTGCAGGTTTAAATAATTTAGTTACGTTTTTATTTATATACTTTATTTTATTATTTTCGCTTTATTTTATTTAAACAGTAGCTTTAATTAGTTTCTCTTTATAGTTTTCTTTTTAACCATTAAATTTTTGATTGATGTAAATTTTTATAAAACTTCAAACTTTTTTTTTTTATTTGAGATTTTTGTTCACCAAAATTTAATAGCTTTTTTGTTAATTGATTAATTCTTCAACACTACTATTTCCAATGAAAAATAAATGTTTAACTGTTTTTGGTTGTTCACTTCTATTCGAATCAGAACTAAGGGTAAGTATCCATTTCCGGCTATTCACAGTCCACAGCTTTATTAATTTTCAAATTCCTTCAGGCACACCTTGTCGCTCGTTCAATCGTTCTTAGGAAAAAAGGCAGATTTTCGGTCTCTTCCACCAAAGTAACCTCTTAGACGCCACAATATGTCGTCTAAGCCCCGTTTTAATCCTTTTTTTGGCTTTTCAGCTGCTAAAACCCTTATTTTTCATTTTTTTGTCATTCCACCTTCCTCTTCGCATTGCCATCCCTTCAATTATGACAGCAATGTTTACAACCTGCCTTACCCCTTTAAAACTGCCTTACCACTCCACAGGGTACACACGACAAACCCAACCATTCCTGAAGTCCACCAGCGGATCCAGGATGGGAGGGAAAATAAACGCTAAGAAAAAAAAATCGCGAGTATGGTTATAAAAAAAAACGCCGTCTGGCCAACCTCTATTAAAGCTTTCTATTATGTTAAGACTTTTGGCAGCACTAAATACAACTGTATAACACATTAACGAGAACAGCAGCAAAGCACGCGTGGATATAATTAATGGTAAGTAAAATTTATTAAAATATAACAAACAATGGCATTGAAATTTCATGAATTCATGCTTTTTATAATAATTAAATTTTTCTCTTTCAGAATATCGTAATTGCTGCTGCAATTTCGAGAAGGTTAAGGTAAGTACATGCATAGTAAAATTCATTAATAAACAGAAAACAAGTGCAAGACTTCCATGCCAATTTTACGGCGGCGGCAAATTTTTTTTTACTCAAAAATAAATTAATTTACTTTAATAATTTTTACTTCACATTTATTAAATTTAACTTTTACTATTTTCAGGCGATCATTAAAGAATGCTATACGAGGGTGGACATGAATAGTGGAGAAAAAGGTAAGAGTAAAAATAAATCATTTAAATAAAAAAATTCGAGCAAAAAAAAATTTTGCAGGTTCGAATAAATAATGCCAGGCGATTTCGAGGAAGGTTAAAAGATGAAATATAAGAAAAGTGAAAATATATTATTATTTTAATTATTACAGAGAAGCGGGACCAAGACGACATATCGGAAGACATTAATACCGGGACCTAAATAAAATCAGGTATAGTGATCCTAAAAAAAACTATTCATTTTTGCGGCCTTCCTAGACAGAAATTACAAGGACTAAGACCACCAAGTACTTTATTTCTTGGCGGTACAGACCCCTTGCAACTTCTGCCACACGACAACAGTAAATTAAAAGAAAAATATCACATTTTCTATGTTTAGCTCAAATTCTTTTTTTCCTCATTTTATTTTACCTATGTATGTTTCCTTTTCACAATTTTATTTATATATATAATTTTTATTTTTTTATTTTTAACGCGAATTTTCTTTTTACTCGTTTTATTCTAAAGTTCATTTTTTTTTAATATAAAATATAATTTCAAAAAAAGGAACTCTATTCATAAAAACTATTAACTAAACGGCATTAATAATAAAAAAATCAAATAAAGGAAATTGAAAGAAGTAAACCATTTAAAAGGAAGTTTTTAACAATAGGTTTCACTCCTTCCTTTAGTTTTAAATGCTTAACTTTTTCTCAACAAAAGCTAATTACTATTTTAATATCCCTCATAGGCTATATGAATTCATAGGATGCCTAATGAAGATATTTATCTTAAACGGCCCTAAGTATCCAATTCAACTGAGTGAGTGGAACAAAACAATTTAACACTATAACTTAAATATTAACTTCTACATACTAAAGTCTTTTTTGCTCTTTTACAGATTTCAATTATCAGCAACTACTCAGCGAAACAGAGACCGCCTTACTCAACACCAAAATATAAAAACACCAACAAATCGAAGTCGTAGATTTTAAGACATACACTATACGGCTATAAGTAGATACTTATTACTCTGCGTATCTAAACTGGGTACCATAGCCCACCGGTTAATTTTACGCAGGTAAACGAACTTTAAGTTTTATTTACCAGACGGAATCTAGCTTCTACGAATATCACCGTTATTTTATTTCTGCCTTGATTCGCTTTAGTTTGCCGGTTGCTACTCTAGCTCTTAATGGCATAGTTCCGCAGAGTTATCATTTGGTTGCACTATTGGAGTAGTGACTAGTTACAAATGTAATTAGATTGCAAACGCCTGCTTGAGTCGGCAAAATAGAGACACCCTACTGTGATAGGCAATCGATTCCGCTGGCTAGTATTTCAATACAAAAACCTGCGCAAAAAAAACTGGCAATGACTCTGGTAACAATATATGTATTAAACTTTAGATACGTAGACTTAACTTTAATTAGCCTAACAAATCAATTATTCAATAGATTTACTAAAATATTTGTAACTCGGGTGAGACATTTTACTACGTCCGAACTTTTTTTTTCGCGTTATTATTGCTTTAGGTCCTTTCCATGAAAGACACCCAACGACCTCCCTTTCAAGTCTTCGACCTCGTATAGGCTATTACCGACGGGCTTAACTATGCGACATTTTACGAATTTCCGTGCGAGTTTCGCGTTAAAACCACTCTTAAAATCGCTTTGTTGGAAGTTTCTGCGATAAACTTCTTGTCCCGGGACAAATTTTATAATTCGACAACGCGTGTTGTAGGTTTTCTCATTGCGTAAGTGTGCTCTATGTAGGCTGTCGCGTATTTTCTCACGTATTAAAGACATTCTAATAGGTTTTTCGCAGGCACTGAATTCGGGATCTTCTAAACTTTTAAGCTTTCTGGCTAATCTATACACACTACCATGGCCAATTATATTCATTCCGAATAGAGCGAAATATGGAGTGACTCCAATAGAGTTTTGCACCGATGACCGCAAAGAGAATTCTATTTCAGATAAATGTTTATCCCATTCTGAGTGGTCATCTTGCATATAGGAGCGCACTGCATCCAAAATTGACGCTCTGACGCGTTTGCCTGCGGTGATTGAATAGCTGTCCGTACGTGTTTAACGCCAAAGCTTTTTACTAAATCGGCAAATTCTTTGCTCACAAACTGTTTGCCGTTGTCCGACACAATTGTTTCTGGCGTTCCAAACTTATGGAAAACTTCCGCTATAAGAAATTTAATTATGCTCTTAGTATTGGCTTTCGGTAAAGGTTTCATCAAAACGAATTTTGTTAGATGGTCTAAAACAATAAAAATAAAACAATTCCCGCTTTTAGAACGCGGATATGGACCTTAAAAGTCAACAAAAATTCGTTGGAACGGACGCTCGCTCAGCGATTCCGAGCCCATAGGTGGTCTTAGGATTATATTTGCAGGTTTCGACTCTTTGCATACATGACAGTTAACCACAAAATTTCGCACTTATGTGCTCTGGTAAGGCCAATAAAAATACTCTCTTATTCTTCGCAGAGTATTTCCCACGCCTCCGTGAGAAGCTTGTGGTAAGTTATGGGATTTTTCTATAATGGACTTTGTTAATTCCAGGGGAACCCAGAGTTTCCAGGCGAAGTCTTCAGATAATGCTACTCCATCACATGGCCTAACTCTCTTGTATACGAAACCGTCGACTACCTTCAAATCAGGTAATTTCTCAGAATTTGCTTCTATAGTAGAAACAAGTTCTAAGTAATCACCGGCCTTAAACGCATCGCAATTCAGATCAATCAAGCCCTCTACGTCAGTCGAAATCTCCTCCATCTCGTAGCGCGATAGGGTATCGGGTACTACATTCTGTTTCCCCCGCCTATGCTCTACTGTAAAATCGTATGACTGGAGATGCAGACTCCACCTGGCTAGGCGACCGCTTAAGTCTTTATGAGACATAAGCCACTTAAGGCTGCTGTGATCAGTAATTACCGAAAAAGGCATAAGTTCTATATAGGGCCTAAACTTTTTATTCGCCAAAACAACTGCTAAGCATTCACGTTCAGTAACGGAATAATTCTTCTGCGCCGGTGTTAACTTGTGTGAAAAATAAGCTATTGGGTGCTCGCCGTCAGAATCGTCCTTCTGAAAGAGCACAGCCCCAACACCTACATCAGATGCGTCGCACTGAACGTTGAAATGTCTAGAGAAGTCAGGGTTACTAAGCAGTGCGCTCGAAGTCAGAGCATTTTTGAGCCGATCAAACGCAACCTTGGCTTCATCCGAGAAATTGAATTGCTTACCCTTTTTCAGTGTTTCAAAAATTGGAGCCGCAATGGTGGCATAGTCTGGTATAAATTTTCTATACCAGCCTGTTGCCCCCATGAAGCTCCGCACCTGTCTTGCTGTCTTAGGATAAGCAAAACGAGTAATCGTTTCAACCTTGGCTGGATCAGGTTTTATTTTGCCACCTCCTACTATATAACCCAGATATCTTAACTGTTTGAAAAAGAATTTAGATTTTGCCACATTGATGGTCAGACCTGCTTCTGTTAGACTTTTAGCTACTCGTGCCAACAACTGCAAGTGAGTTGCAAAATCTGGAGAAACTATCAAAAGGTCATCCAAGTAGACGAAAACTCTTTCACGAAGCGCCGCGGGGATCATCTTATCCATTAGCCGACATAACCTTTGGGCCGCGTTACACAGCCCAAAAGGCATGACAGTAAAATGGTAAAGTGGCCGCCCTGGTACCGTAAAAGCAGTTTTCTCTCTACTGGATGGATCTAGTGGAATCTGTCAGAATGCATCTTTAAGATCGATACTGGAAATAAATACCGTATATCCCGAGCGACTTAACAAACCCTCGATGTGTGGCAGAGGATAGGCATCCTTGACCGTCAACGCATTGAATTTTCGAGCGTCCAGACACAGCCGATTCTTTTCGCCCTTACGGACCAAAGTGACCGGATGGCTCCAGGGACTTTCACTAATTTCAATGACGCCAAGGTCAAGCATCCTTTCAAGCTCTGCAAACATCAGTTTTTGCACCGCCGGGGAGACAGGATAGTGACGATCTTTCACTGGTGTTGCGTCACGAGTATCTATCGAATGTGCCTCCAAATGTGTTTTTGCTAGACCCTTCTTTGTGTAGCAGGGGAACATCAATATGACAGAACCTAATTTCTGCCGCTGTTCAGCTGTCAAAACATGAGTCACGACATCTGGGGTATTATCTGTCTCGGCGCAGAGACTAACACCATTGGTCGTAAGACTCTCTATATTGGCAAAAAGTTTAAAAACCTTCATAAAGTCGATACCCAAAAATAGCTCTCGACTCAGAGTAGGCACTAAATAGAACGTTATGACCTGCGTTATTTGGCCAAACGTCACCTCCGCACGTACGCGACCGACAATGTTGTGCGCGGTACCGTCAGCTGTCTTGATAATTGTAGAAAAGTTGTGGATATTAAGCCCCACCTTTTCTACAAACTCAAGACAGTTACGGCCTAAGCACGTTACTGTGGCACCGCTGTCTAACAGACCTTCGATTTCGTGGCCCCCTAAATTAATTCGAGTGTATAGACGAGAGTCTACAACCTCATATAGAGAAGCCGCCGAAATCTCGTGCCTTAATTTTTTACGAATTTTGTACCGCTCGCGTGCTTTTTTAATTTTATTCGATACCGTACCGAAAATTCGAAGCTTAGCCTCATTATACTCTCTAACCCTAAGATGAAGAGGTTTTAACTCTCTTAATCGACGTACAAAATTTCCTGTTGAAGCTACCCTATTCTTATTTGTTAAAATTCTGACCTTACCGTTTTTATACTCAAGTTGTTGATTCAAAGCTGGGATTAAACATCGGTCGACCGCGCCTCCCCAGCTCGAGACGGGTTTCGGGATCGGTTTCCCTGGCATTTGGGACATTTAGGGGCCACTGCGTTTTCCTTGCCACACCTAAAACAAAACTGCCTAGTTAAGGGCTCGGGACAGTCCACAAAGCTGTGACCAACAACCTTGCAGTTCCAGCAAGTGTATTGACTTGTAGAACGTAACGCTTCCACTTCAAGGTTGATCGGCAATAAATCCTCGTCGTCATACAAAATCTCATTCACCCTTGGCATGAAATTACCGCGCTGCTGATATAGCTGACGCTGACTGGCTAACAAATTTTCAGCCCGCCTTACCTCACGACAAAAATCAGATAATGTCCGCAAGTTTAATGAAAACATCATTTGTGCCAACGATGGTTTCAGGTTACCCCTCATAATTTCCACTAGCTGCTCCTCCTCGTATGGCGTTTCTTGCTGATTCCGCAGCTTTATCACAGCATTGTAGAAATCGTCAAATGGTTCCTGCGGCAGCTGCCTGCGGTTTAGAATCTGCATCTGTACTTGGTATTCTTTGGCAAAACGTCTGTACTGAGCCAAAAGAGCTTTTTCTAAATCTGCCCAAGTGCTGATGGGAACAATTTTTCTATAGTCCCAGTACCAGTCTAGTGCGGGACCATCCAACAAAAGGTGAAACGAGCGCAAAATCTCACTATCGGAACAGTTATAATCTCTCCTGAGGGTTCCTATTCTAAAAATAAATTCTTGGACATTCATAGTCTTGCTGGTACCATCAAACTTAACTCCCCACTTGGCCAGTTTAAATCTGTCTAGAGGCTCATGCTGGTTTGGTACTGACGTAGCTAGATGGTAACTCTGCTGCTGAAGTGGTGGCTGATAAAAAGCTGATGCAGACCAAGCATCCTGTGGATACCTTGGCTTATCATTACTCGACGTTTGGAAATTATGTGGCAATGGCAAATTATTTTGTGGCAGCAGACTTTGCTGTACATTATACGGCGACGAATTCTGCTGCTGCAATACATTCTGCTGCTGCATCACATGCTGCTGCTGATATGCTGTTTGCGGTTGCTGCAAGGGTAGCAGTTACGCCTGACTGTAGCCTTTGTGACTGCTGACCAGACTCGATGTATTGTGGAGCTGGGATTAACGGTGGCGGTTGGGCCAAAACATTTGGTATTTGCCCAGAGGCATTTTGTTGTTGATTGTACCCAGTCACAACAGAAGGCCGGAAACCAACTGGTGGCGTACGCCTGAGTGGGGTGCGCCTAAGTAGGTCTAGGTGGTACACTCTCTACGTTTGAAGCTGCTGTTGGAGCCTGTTGGTGAGCTGCCTGCGACAACAAAACTTGTTTTATTTCCCTAAGAGCTCTCTCAATTTTGTCATCTACCTCCTGCATCAATCTCACCTGGGAAAGACCGACTGAAGCCTCTACAATATGCTGAAGACTATCAGTATTTGCTGGCATCTCGATGGTTGGACTATTAGCACCTTCACGTAATTCCCGCCTAATATTTTGAGCGGTGATGCTATTAAATGCTGGCGAAATTACCGTCTGGTCAGCACTTTCGGAGCTGATGGAACAATCGTGTGAAACTGAGGTAGACAAAATCGGGCTATTTATGGTAGAAAATGTTGTAACACTGGTGGTAGTGGACGTTGGATTTATTAACGACGAAACTGTTGTAGTGGTAGCTGTATTCGTGCTACAAGTCGCACCTGCTGTAGACGTAGGCATATTTGTGTCTAACAATAGTTTACTGGCACGCCGAGTTAAAGGCATTAATAAAAAAACGGTATGTATGTAAGCCAAATAAAATTCAGATAATAATAAAAAAATATAAAACCAAATTAAATTGGTGCAAAAAAAAGATTCCATAAAATACTAATATAATGAATATATTAATTTGTTTGTTCAAATGTTAAAATAAATAAACGTAATTATATAAAAAAACGAGATTCCTCAAAATCTTCAAATAAACAAAAATTTTCTCCTAAGATAAAAGAAAAACAAAGAAGAAAAAGATCAATAAAATCTCCTCAAACGATTCTGATAAAAAAAACAAGGTATTCTGGAAAAAGCGGCAGTGTTTCGGGGAAAAAGAAGAATTAAAAAGGTAAAGGTTATGGTTTTAGAGTTATTTGTGTGTGCAAATTTTTAACTAGTTTTATGAATTTCTTCTGTTTCAAGAACTGACCAATAGGCAATAAAATGGAAATTTAAAGAAATAGTCATGTGGTTCAACCCTCAAAGTTAACTTTGCTGCAGCTATAAAGTGGAGGAATGTCACTCCATTAACTCTACGGACTAGAGAAGCCACTATGAGAGCTGGTGTGGTTCAATCTACATAGCATGTAAGTATATTTTTATTTTTACTAACAACTATTTTTAGGCTATTGCATTTCTATAAAAACACACCTCTACACTTTACCTTCAACTTGAGCAATTAAACAAAATAGTTTTTTAAAACTTAAAACATTTAAGCCTCAAGTTGACGAAAAAGAGTTGAGGATTACAATCTATAAACCTTCATGACTCCATAGCTCACAACATACGTCGCAACACAATACCAGATGCTATGTCTTAGGCACCGGGACTTACGTATGTGAGAGAGATGGATGTCATGACGATTTAACAGATTCACTAAAATGACTAAACTATTAATAATAAACTAACTTTTCGTTGAATTGCGTCGCTTCTAGTTACGGACTCTTAAGACCTAACTGGTCATACGCTTTCCAATGAAAAACGAAAAAAAAAAAAAAAACAAAAAAATCAAAAAGAAACAAAATGAAATTCTAAAGCCAGAACTTGTTTCGGGCCCCTCGTTGGGCGCCATTTTTGTAGCGGCTGCTGTGTAAATAAAGCCAAAAACGAAAACTTTTGGTGTGCTGCCAGATTGCTGGCCGCGCTGGTATGCTGGCGTTAAGCACCGGCTAGTGCTCGCCTCTTGGGGTGGTTCTTGCCAACACATCTGGTCATTTCAGCAGCTACAAAATAAATAAAAAAAGGTTTTTAAATATTTAAAAATTTTGGAGCCCATAGCAAGTCTAGCCAGTTCCCTGTATACACACACACAAAACTCCTCTGGCTGATGTTCTGCCATAAAACCTAAGCCCTCCCACTTGAGGCTGTGAAACCTCACCATGGCATCGTATATAAACTAGTTTTTAGATGCCCCAAATATCTTCTTTACCTTCTCTTTCTACTCTTCCTTTCCCCTACTTACCACTTGTGTTTAAATTTAAGCCAACATTTTTAATAAAAAGCTAAAAAAAATTCATTTAAAATATGAATGTATAAACATTTTGTTTATTAAACTAAACAATTTAAAAGCTATTGAAAATGAAATACATGGCCAAAATTAGGATATAAAAATAAAAAAAAAAACAAAAGTACTTTTGATTTAAAAGAAAAAAATGCAAAAATTCAAAAACTAATGTCGACCAGTATAAAAAGAAAATTAATTTGAAGATATAAATTACATCATATTAAAAAGAAATTTATCAAAAACAAATTTTATGAGTTAAAAAAAGAAATTTAAAAAAATTTGATAATTTGAACAGGTTTTATGTTGGTTGTTTTCCTTCTTTATTTTTCAGGATTTCCCTGACTTCCAGGCTGACGAAATGCTCACACTATGGTGCAGGAACTGCCGTCAGTACGTGACGTGTCCTACGTCCTACGTTCAGGTACGTAAAGTATTCAACAAATAAAATATATATTTCACTTCGCCTTAAATTTTTTTTTTATTTTCTATGTTAAGGAAAACACTTTGGGTTAAAATTTCCTAGACACGAGACGAACTATAGGCTTGAGCTCAACCCCTAACCGCGCACTCTTGAAACAAACCTACCAAGAGGACTGGTGTTACTTTCCCTAACTATATTAAATAGGGCTAAAGCTAAATATATAAAATTTTTATTTACAGTACGTGCGTCGTACGGTGTACAGTCTGGTGGTCAAATGGCTGTTACCTGACACCCCAGGAGTAATGGTGTCTTCCTCTGCGGTGGACAAGTCCCTCGGTGGAAGCGACAGCAATGAAGGTAGTGCCTTGCAGGTTTAAATAATTTAGTTACGTTTTTATTTATATACTTTATTTTATTATTTTCGCTTTATTTTATTTAAACAGTAGCTTTAATTAGTTTCTCTTTATAGTTTTCTTTTTAACCATTAAATTTTTGATTGATGTAAATTTTTATAAAACTTCAAACTTTTTTTTTTTTATTTGAGATTTTTGTTCACCAAAATTTAATAGCTTTTTTGTTAATTGATTAATTCTTCAACACTACTATTTCCAATGAAAAATAAATGTTTAACTGTTTTTGGTTGTTCACTTCTATTCGAATCAGAACTAAGGGTAAGTATCCATTTCCGGCTATTCACAGTCCACAGCTTTATTAATTTTCAAATTCCTTCAGGCACACCTTGTCGGTCGTTCAATCGTTCTTAGGAAAAAAGACAGATTTTTGGTCGCTTCCACCGAAGTAACCTCTTAGACGCCACAATATGTCGTCTAAGCCCCGTTTTAATCCTTTTTTTTTTGGCTTTTCAGCTGTTAAAAGCCTTATTTTTCATTTTTTTTGTCATTCCACCTTCCTCTTCGCATTGCCATCCCTTCAATTATGAGAGCAATGTTTACAACCTGCCTTACCCCTTTAAAACTTACCTTACCTTACCACTCCACAGGGTACACACGACACCCTTTTTAATAACGTCTTTAGTAAACTTTGTTTTTTAAATTGATTTAAAACTCATTACAATTCTTTTTTAAAAAATATAAAAAAATTAACTTTTGTGATATAAAATGATTCACTTTTGACAGCTTTTCTACACATAACAAAATTAAGCTAAAAAAGTGTCAGCTGCCGCAACCATGACACCCGGAAAATTTAATTCGCGTCGGAAAATACGTATTCATGTGTATAAATTGATATCGAAAAAATATACACATGTACATATGTGCCTTGCTTGAATTTACATATTTTAATTCTTCTCTTTCGTGTTTTTCCTATATTTGCTGACGGAGATGCTCTTCAACTACAATTTGTCCTATAAGAAAATAAAGATGTCTATTATCGCTAAACTGAAGTTAGTTAATCACATAAAAATGTCGACTAATATAACGCCTGTCGTATTGTTTAAGGTTAGTGAATTGCCCTACTTATATTGATTCGCCTTGCTTGGAATTGAATTTAATTGTTGAGAGTTTGCTTTCTGAGACTATTTTTCTATTTGAAGTTATATAGCGTTACGCCTCAAACTCAAACACAATACAAAAATTCTATTTATTTTTATTCACCAAATATATTAATAACGCGGTTTTCTATTGGAATCAAGTAGGTCAAACTTATATATTGATTTTATATAAAAGGACCCTATCTTGTGCAACTTAATCTAACCTATCCTTTTATTTGAGATAAAATCCACTGTTAATTGATATAAGCAGTGGTATTATGGCGAAAGGGATGTGCTTGCACCACTGTAATCACTTTTCATTGTTTATAATCAACGTATCATCACTATATATTTTTGTGAGTCATTTGGTAGAATAAAGCTTTTTTGGATTACTGAAGTACTATTAAAACTAATAATGAAAGATTATAGAAAATATATTCTTTCAGTAAATTTTTAAGCCTAAATATTAAAATATATGTTAATTTACTTTAATTGTGCTTGATTTCTTTAAATATAAATACATAATGATATTCTTAAAAAATTTTTTATTATATTCTAATGAATTGTTTATCATTAATTAATACAAAATGAGATTGATGTATTTGCATCTGCAAATTGGTTATTTGTAAAAAAATTTTACAATTTTTATTTTTTTTTTCAGAAAATACAGCAAAGTAGCTGTTG